>OY744483.1:198895898-199495898 GCA_963556165.1 Tipula helvola
ATAAGAAATGGCCAAGTTCCTTTCTAATTGGCCATTTTCCAGAATCTTATCTAAAAATCAATTTAGAGTTCCATTTCCATCGAACATGCTCAATTTCATCAAAATCGGATAAGGAATGGCCAAGTTCATTCCTAACTGGCCATATTCTAGAACTTCATCTAAAAATCATTTTAGAATCCCATTTCCATCGCACATGTCAAATTTCTCTTCCGAATCAACATGCATTACAATAAAAAATGGTCGAACATAAAATTATAAATACATACCGAAAATTTTTCCCAAACTATCGATAGTTATCGATAACTATCGATGGGGGTTCGATAGTCAAAACTATCGATAGTATTCGATAGTGCTATCGATAGTTCTCCACCTCTACTTGCAAGTACTAGAGGTGGTCGACTGGAACACGACTAATAAATCAATTCGCAATTCCCCGGGAAAATCAGAATACTGCCACTGGAGTGAGATTTTGCACAAATGGCGAGTTTATTTCTTTTTTTAACGAATTCATTTTTACTCCATTTCATTCGATCGATGTCGCTTGTTCTATTGCGATCTCAGTAAATTATATTATCTATAAGAGCTATCTCTTTTTCTCCGCTTCGACCATGTACATACCTTCGTTGATGAGAGACATAGACGAATGTCGAAATAGAACATATTAATTTTGTTTTAGGCAGTTAGCTGAGATCGCATTAATAAAATATACTTCTACTAAGCGAAATAGTGTTCATATTCAGTGTAAATAAAAGAGAAACAAATTTCCTTCTCGCCTTTTGAGCAAAATCCCACTCCTGGGAATTAAAAAAGGATAACTAAACTATCGAAATATAGAATTGGCCATTTTTTGTATCCTGCCTACGTCTAGAGTCTAGTCTAGACAAAGATTAAGGTGTTGTTGTCTACAATTGATGTAAACATCGCCTCACACCATTATAATTGACGAGAGCCTCGTCTTTAGCCATTTTGTTCAATATTTTTTTTTTTAAATGTTGGTAAATTGCCTGATATATTTCGAATTACATTCGTCCCACTTGGGTCATCTTTACGAATACCAATTTTCAAGTAACGTGACACGACTATTTTCTCATCGGTTGAAATTACACGATGATGAAATCATTTTAGTGAATCGATTTTTAGTAATTGCCGTAACTTAACACTTGCAATCGTGATGTTTGTCATTATTCGCTCTAAACAATAATTAATACATAATTCAAAAATGCTTAGATCTAAAAACCATAAATAAATTGGAAAAGAAATCGCATTACTATATTGGGCAAATATTATGTCATTCAGATTTCAGACCGCATCTGTAACTTTTTATTGCTAATATTTAGCTAGAAGTACAAGTATAATAATTTAATGCCAGTCGTATTGTTTTATGTATTGTGGTTTTATCGACATATAGTATAGTAGTACATTTATCAATTTGAAATTTCAATAAAGTTTGTAGTTTTTTCTGTTAATTAAATTTCATTTATCAAATAAATTCTGCTCTAATTAATATTCTTTAATTAAGCTTGAATAACAAACAAATTAATTTCCCGACATTTAACATTTATTTATTAAGTACTGATAAACCGAGTAAAATATTAAAAAAAAAACATTTATACAATAATTGTTTTTTTTTTATATATATATGGTTAATAAAATACGGCTAATTCTAGAAAAAGCTATATTCATATTTAATTATAATTTTTATATTTATATTTTATTTATTTATCTATTTTCATATCCACAAAATATAAATCTGATTCATCTGTAAACACGAAACTATTTTGCACTAAAATTTTTGTACCATAAATTCTAAAATATTCTCCAGCCACATCCAGCACTTATTATTGTAAGTATAAAATATGTAATATTTAAATAACTAAGTTTTGTAAATTACAACCATATATAAACACACACACACACACGCACTCACATGTGAAAATCAGGTCGGATATAAAACATTTTTAAATCACCCTGTATAAATTAAGATTATAAATTTGAAAGCATTTTATTTTATTTAATTTTTTTAAAATAGAAAATTTTTCATTTAAATAAGCGAAAATTATGTTATTTGAATATTAAAATGTTATATAATATAAATTTAATTTAATTTTTATTCAATTCTTTAATGCCAATCACTTAATGATAATTAGAGTACATCAACGAATACGACATTTGCGGTAAAGTATTCATTCCAAGGATTTAGTTTTGAATTATTATAGTTTTTTGTTTTATTTTTATTACATAAATATTATTTATTTATTAGATTTAGATATATTTGCGTTATATTTCGTTACATATCATAGTAAATCATCGTTTTTTAATTGTTGATATAGAATAATGCTTAGTACAATTATAGTAGTTGCATGTGTCACCAACGATATTTCTAATTTTTAATCGAAAGGTTGACGATATAAATTATTTCCTTGATATTGTGCATGTGAAGTGAGAAATGTTCGTGATATGATCGCGCGCATCAAGAATAATTTGTAAATACAAATACTAATTTCATTTTATTTATCTACTTATTTTAGGGTGAACTTGAGCAACAGTTACTCCAAGCCAATCCAATTCTTGAAGCATTTGGTAACGCTAAAACGGTGAAGAATGATAATTCGTCACGTTTTGGTAAATTTATTCGTATCAATTTTGATGCTTCGGGCTATATATCAGGTGCAAACATAGAAACATATCTATTGGAAAAATCACGTGCTATACGACAAGCAAAAGATGAACGTACATTCCATATATTTTATCAGTTATTGGCCGGAGCATCGGCCGATCAAAAAGATAAATTCATCTTAGATGATATAAAAACGTATACATTTTTATCAAACGGAAGTCTTCCAGTGCCTGGAGTTGATGATTTTGCTGAATTCCAGGCCACAGTTAAAAGTATGAACATTATGGGCATGACAACGGAAGATTTTAATTCAATATTCCGTATTGTAAGCGCTGTATTATTATTTGGTTGCATGAAATTTAAACAAGAACGTAATAATGATCAGGCCACTTTACCCGATAATACTGTAGCACAAAAAATTGCTCATTTGTTAGGTTTAAATGTTACTGATATGACTCGGGCATTTTTAACACCTCGTATTAAAGTTGGTCGTGATTTTGTAACAAAAGCTCAAACCAAGGAACAAGTCGAATTTGCCGTTGAAGCTATTGCGAAAGCTTGCTACGAGCGCATGTTTAAATGGCTCGTCAATCGAATAAACCGTTCGTTGGATCGTACAAAAAGGCAAGGCGCATCATTTATTGGTATTCTTGACATGGCTGGTTTTGAAATATTTGAATTAAATTCATTTGAGCAGTTGTGTATTAATTACACAAATGAAAAGCTACAACAACTGTTCAATCATACTATGTTCATATTAGAACAAGAAGAATATCAGCGCGAGGGTATTGAATGGAAATTTATCGATTTTGGTTTAGATTTACAACCAACAATCGATTTAATCGATAAACCGGGTGGTATAATGGCGCTTGTGGATGAAGAGTGTTGGTTCCCCAAAGCGACTGACAAAAGTTTTGTTGAAAAATTGTTATCAGCTCATTCGATGCATCCAAAATTCATGAAAACTGATTTCCGTGGCGTTGCCGATTTTGCGATAATTCACTACGCTGGTAAAGTAGATTATTCAGCAACAAAATGGTTAATGAAGAACATGGATCCATTAAACGAAAACATCGTTTCGCTTCTCCAAGCATCTCAAGATGCATTTATAGTGAATATTTGGAAGGATGCCGAAATCGTAGGAATGGCACAACAGGCCCTTACTGATACACAATTCGGCGCTAGAACTCGTAAAGGTATGTTCCGTACAGTATCACATTTATACAAAGAACAGTTGGCCAAACTAATGGACACATTACGCAACACTAATCCAAACTTTGTCCGTTGTATCATACCAAATCATGAGAAGCGTGCAGGTAAAATTGACGCCCCACTTGTGTTAGACCAATTAAGATGTAATGGTGTATTGGAAGGTATCCGTATTTGTCGACAAGGTTTCCCAAATAGAATACCCTTCCAAGAATTCCGTCAACGTTATGAACTTCTAACTCCAAATGTCATTCCCAAAGGATTTATGGATGGCAAAAAGGCTTGTGAAAAGATGATAAGTGCATTAGAATTAGACTCAAATCTATTCCGAGTAGGACAATCAAAAATTTTCTTCCGGGCTGGGGTTCTAGCTCATTTGGAAGAGGAGCGCGATTATAAAATAACCGATTTGATTGTTAACTTCCAAGCATTCTGTCGTGGTTTCTTGGCTCGTCGCAATTATCAAAAGCGATTGCAACAATTGAATGCGATTCGCATTATACAACGGAATTGTGCTGCTTACTTGAAATTACGTAATTGGCAATGGTGGAGACTTTATACTAAAGTAAAGCCTCTTCTCGAGGTTACCAAGCAAGAAGAGAAATTGGTACAAAAAGAGGATGAATTGAAACAAGTTCGTGAGAAGTTGGATTCACTGGCTAGATCAGCGCAAGATAGCGAAAAGAAATTCCAAGATATGCTAGAGGAAAAAACACATATAGCCGAACAGCTTCAAGCTGAAATTGAATTATGTGCCGAAGCCGAGGAATCTCGTATGCGATTATCTCAACGGAAACAAGAATTAGAAGAAATGATGCAAGATTTGGAAGCCCGTATAGAGGAAGAAGAAGAACGTGTCACTGTGATGGCTACAGAAAAGAAAAAATTACAAATTAATATTCAAGATTTAGAAGAGCAATTGGAAGAGGAAGAGGCTGCTCGCCAGAAATTACAACTTGAAAAGGTTCAGTTAGATGCTAAAATTAAATTGTATGAGGAAGAATTGGCGTCAACCGAAGATTCGAATCAAAAATTGTTGAAGGAAAAGAAAGCTTTGGAAGAACGTGCTAACGATCTATCACAAACTCTTGCCGAAGAAGAAGAAAAGGCAAAACATTTGGCTAAATTAAAAACCAAGCATGAATCGACAATAGCCGAACTAGAAGAACGCATATTAAAGGATCAGCAACAGCGCCAGGAGACTGATCGCTCGAAACGTAAATTGGAAACTGAAATGGCCGATTTAAAAGAACAGATGAACGAGAAACGCGTTCAGGTCGATGAAATGCAACAACAATTGACCAAACGTGACGAGGAACTAACTCAAGCATTAATTAAAATCGACGAGGAATCAGCATTAAAGGCGAACGCACAAAAAATTCAACGAGAACTCGAATCTCAATTAACTGAAATCCAGGAAGATTTAGATGCAGAAAAGGCAGCTCGTGCCAAAGCTGAGAAAGTTCGACGTGATTTAAGTGAAGAACTCGAAGCTTTGAAAAATGAGTTACTTGACTCTCTCGATACAACCGCTGCTCAACAAGAACTCCGCTCGAAACGTGAACAAGAATTAGCCACATTGAAACGTAACCTTGAAGAAGAGACGGGAAATCATGAACATCATTTGGCCGAAATGAGGCATAAACATACAACCGAACTGTCAACAATCAACGAACAAATGGAGAATTTGAAAAAAGTTAAGGTGACACTTGAAAAATCGAAACAAACACTAGAAGCTGAAAATGCTGATTTAGCAAGCGAGCTAAGAAATATTAATTCGTCACGACAAGAAAACGAGAGAAAACGCAAGCAAGCAGAATCTCAAATTGCCGAACTTCAAATCAAATTGGCGGAAGTTGAGAGAGCGCGCACTGAACTACAAGAAAAATCTGTTAAATTGCAACAAGAGGTTGAGAATATTACCCAGCAGCTTGAAGATGCTGAATTAAAAGCATCGGCTGCAATTAAATCAGCAAGTAATATGGAAAGTCAATTGACTGAAACGCAACAGTTGCTAGAAGAAGAAACACGACAAAAATTAGCATTTAGTTCAAAATTACGTCAAATTGAATCGGAAAAGGAATCGCTTCAGGAACAATTGGAAGAGGATGAGGAGGCAAAGAAAAATTATGAAAAGAAATTGGCGGAAGTAAGTGCCCAAATGCAAGAACTCAAAAAGAAAGCGGAAGAAGAAAATGATGTGGTGAAAGAACTCGAGGAAGGACGAAAAAAATGTAACAAAGATATTGAAGCATTACTAAGGCAGATACAAGAATTACAACAAGCTAACGATCGGTTGGACAAGAGTAAAAAGAAGGTACAGTCAGAATTGGAGGATGCCACAATTGAATTGGAGGCTCAGCGAACAAAAGTATTAGAATTGGAGAAAAAACAGAAAAATTTCGACAAAATATTGGCCGAGGAGAAGACAATTAGTGAGCAATATGCTCAGGAACGCGATTCGGCGGAACGTGAGGCCCGGGAAAAGGAAACAAAAGTATTATCGTTGACACGTGAACTGGACGAAGCATGCGAGAAGGTCGATGATCTTGAGAATAAACGTAAAACACTACAAAATGAACTGGATGATTTGGCTAACTCACAGGTAAGTCTCGTTATTTTTTCCGCGAATTATATCGAAAATTATTATTTGCATTTGTTTCACAGGGAACAGCCGACAAAAATGTTCATGAATTAGAAAAGGCGAAGAGAGCTTTGGAAAGTCAGTTAGTCGAGTTAAAACAACAAAACGAGGAACTTGAAGATGATCTCCAATTGACTGAAGATGCCAAATTACGACTTGAGGTAAATATGCAAGCACTAAGAGCCCAATTTGAACGTGATTTACAAGCAAAAGAAGAACAATCAGAAGAAAAACGTCGTGGTTTAGTAAAAACATTGCGTGACCTGGAAACTGAATTGGATGAAGAACGTAAACAGCGTGTTGCAGCAACAGCAGCTAAAAAGAAATTGGAAGGCGATTTGAAAGAAATGGAAACAACATTAGAAATGTCAAATAAGGTTAAGGAGGATGCATTAAAACATGCGAAAAAATTACAAGTACAATTAAAAGATGCGCTCCGGGATGCTGAAGAATCAAAGACGGCCAGAGAAGAATTAGCTGCCGTCTCTAAGGAAGCTGAACGAAAAGCAAAAATATTAGAAGCTGAAACGATGCAACTTTCTGAAGATTTAGCAAGTTCTGAACGTGCACGACGTACCGCCGAAACTGAACGTGATGAATTATTAGAAGAAATTAATGCCAATTCAAGCAAGGGATCACTAATGGTTGATGAAAAACGACGTCTTGAAGCAAGAATAACCTCGCTTGAAGAAGAACTAGAAGAGGAGCAATCAAATTCAGAAGTATTATTAGACCGAAATCGTAAATTGCAATTTAGCAATGAACAGCTTCAAGCAGAATTGGTGACTGAAAAATCAAATATGCAAAAATATGAAACCGCCAAATCTGGATTGGAGCGACAAAATAAAGAGCTCAAATCAAAACTTACCGATATGGAGAATCAACAGCGCACCACGATTAAAGCTTCGATGGATAGCATGAAATCGAAGATAGCTAATCTTGAGAAACAATTAGAAACAGAAACAAAAGAACGTTTGATACAACAGAAGGGTAATCGTAAACTGGATAAAAAAATAAAAGAATTAACAATGAATATCGAAGATGAACGACGACATGCCGATCAATATAAAGAACAAATTGAAAAATTAAATAGCCGAGTGAAGATTTTAAAACGTAATTTGGATGAGGCTGAAGAAGAGATACAAAAAGAGAAACAATTGAAACGTAAAGCACAAAGAGATTACGAGGATATGGTAGAAAGTCAGGAAGCTCTGAATCGTGAAGTAAATTCTCTAAAAACAAAATTAAGGTTAGTATCATTAGATTTGTTTATTTAAGATTCAATTAATACTTATCATTTAGAGGTGCTACTTGTAGACTACCCTGAAAAGTTACTTTTTCTTCAAAATTGTATTTATAGTAATAATTACCTTAGAAACACAAAAAACAAAAAAAAATTGTTAACTCCAATGTTATATAAATATTTAACTAAAACTTTCAGTATTCACACAACTCCAGGACGAAGCTCTCGTAAAGGTCACTCTTTGCCGGCAGATGTAGAATCGGGTATAATAAATTAAATGCAATTGCTTTTTTAAATTTTGAAACAAAATATAAAATTTAGATCAATCCATTGAGGCTTGGGTTCTGATACGTATAAGATTTTGGTAAATGAACGATTAAAGCCCTTAATAGCCTGAAATGATTTTGAATTAATTCAAATATCACAATTTTTTTTACCATTCGCATAAAATTGGTAATTTTTCAAAATGATTTACACCAATTTTACGAATTTTTAGTAGACAAAAGATTGTGGTTTCTGAATAAAAATTGACTATTATTTCAATTCTCAATGGTTTGATTTACTTACAAATTTCTAAAGTTATGCAATTTGCTTTTTAACATGTCTGGAATTAATTGGAATCTGGTTTTCGTATTTTCTTCATATCACGTTCATCTAATAATTTATAATGTAATCATTGTTTCATATTCATACATATGCATTTTGTTTATTGTAAAAACCTCTTTAAGATTATTAAATTGGCATTAATGTTTTTGTTATATTTAATACATAAATTCATTATATATATATTTTAATTGTATTGTTACTAACCGTATCTATTTTGGGTGTTGTTTTGATTTTATAAATAGGAAAAAAATAATCGATGTCATTGTTGATTTTTTATAAGTTTTTTTATGATTTTCACCAATAACATTGATTTTGAAACCAGAATCTAATTCAATCATTATTATTACAGAAGAGGAGTTGGAGGAATAAGCTTAAGTTCATCAAGATTAAGTACATCGAAACGCGGTGATGACAGTTCCGTAAAAGATGAATCATCAATTGATGGCGAAGATGATGTGGCGAATTAATTACATTTTTTTTTGTTATATTATAATTTTAAAATATATATTATTATTATTTTTATATAAACGTTATAATTATTATTTTCATATATACATATATAATTTAATATTCAGTAAACTGAAAAATCTACCAATTTTTATATAGAAATTCAAATATGTACTACAAATCGATGGCTTTTATTAAAAAAAAAATATTGAGCAACGTGCCATTGTCAAATCTGTTTTTTAAATATTTAATTTAATTGTAAATTAGCGTATGAAATATAGTTTTTTTTTATAATTATTATTAAAAGGTACATTTTTTTAATTAGAATCATGGAGTCTAAAAGCCATTGCTATTAAATATTATTATTATATTTTATTGTTACATTTAACATATCTCTTACAAGTGAAATACACAATTGCTTTAAAATCCGGCCTAAACATAAAAACAAAACATATTTTTTGTACTTATATCAAACATTGCATTTTTATTATACTACTACATTTACATATACCTAATTATATTATTTTATTATTATGTATCCTTTTCCATTTTTTGTTTTATTCCTCTAACCAGAATAGTATTTTAACCTCAAAATGCATTTGATAACTAACAATGCGCTAATAAAATCAATACAGCATTTAAAATGAATCAAACCATACAAATATTAACTGGTACCACTTCATTCGTGCATAAGTTCTTAAGTATGCGAACAAAAATAAAAAGCATTAACATTTCTAGACATTAGGATAATAAAAAAGATAGATAAAAAAGAAATAATATTAAATATTAACATGGTTTCTTAGTAATTGTTATCTATTATATTATATAATTACAAAAATTAATAAAACTTAGTTTTTTTGTACAAAAATTATTGTTAATTTTATTCTTTCACATCGACCAGAAATATTTTGCATTATTTGTTTGATCGGTTTAGCTCAAACGGGTGACACAGTAAAAAGATCGCCATTCAGTTTTTCGAGCAAAATTTTCGATGTATCACTACTTGTGGTATTTTCAGCTAATGTCGCAGTAAATAAATATTCGATAACCTAGCAAATTGCAATTCGCTAGGCAGTCGATAAATATGTAGCAAGTATTCATTCGGTTCAAAATATTCTTTTTGTATGTTATGTTGATTTACGAGTATTGAATCTTATTTCTATAGTTGATTAGACTACAATGAATGATTTTTAGAAGAAAGGAACTGGAGATGATTTTTTTGTTATTTATCTTAGTTCATCTAAAGTGTGTACACTGGACAAGGTCATCCTGCTAATTATCGAGGATGTATTGTTGCAAAGGAAATTCAGGAAATTAAAATCCAAAGGGTGAATAAAACAAATGTCTGGTCAGGTAAATCGATACGAGAGGCAGACAAAACAAGACAATGAGCAATCATTTGGCCGCCAACTCAGAACTGAAGGTGTTTCATATGCCGAAGCAACGAGAGGCGTAGTCAATAAACCCCAGCAAAAATCGATAGATGTTGACATCAGTTAAACATTACAAGATATTCTTATGAAATTAACAAAATTTGATGAGAGGCTACAAAAATTGGAAGATAGAGCATTGGGAGCTAAACCCAAATCCATACAGAAATGAACAGCACAATAAAAATCGTGTCCTGGAATGCTAATGGTTTGCTCCGGCATCAGCAAGAACTACAAAGAGTCTTATTTCGGAAACACATTTTACTAAGCAATCCTACATAACATTTAAATGCTATTGCGTATATCACACTATTCATCTAGATAATTCAGCCAGAGGAGGAAGTGCAGTCATCATAAAAAAAAATATCCAACATTTTGAAGAAGCAAAGTATGATTAGGAAGAAATTCAGGCCACAGTGGTTTATATAAAAACCAACAACTTTCCTATTGTTGTGGCAGGATTGTACTGTCCACCAAGACATTCTATTAAAAACAAACAATACTCAGAGTTCTTCAAGCGTCTGGGAAAAAGGTTCATAAGACTTCAATGCGAATTATACTCACTGGGGTTCTAGATTAACTACAACTAAAGGAAAAGAATTACTGATTGCAGGAAATCAGGAAAACCAACATTTTGGCCCAGGAAAATACCTGACCTGATCGATTTTTTTATAACCAAAAACATTTCTAATAATTTTATGAAAGTCGAGGAAAGCCAAGATATGAGCTCAGATCATTCTCCAATAGTCCTAACTCTAAGTGACGGACTGGGAAAGTTTAAAAGTACACCTTGAGACCCTTCACAAGACCAAAAAAGACTAAACAATCTTACTCAACAATTAACAAGAGAAATTCAGAAATTAAAAAATGAGTTAATTTCTACTTAAGTAATTGACGAATGACAGTAATACGGATTATTCACTCTGGAAAGCAACTAAAACTATGAAAAGGTCAATAATGCCGATGATAATTTCCAGAGATCAGGAAAAATCCCAGTACGTAGGCTATTATTAAAGATAATAGACAGTGGCTGTGGAGGGGCCAGACTCTGCACAAATCTTAATAAGGATGGGTGGAAAGCCATCCTGTCCTGCCCCTTATCAACTTCAAGTTGAGATAACCCATCATAGACTTCTACTTCCGTAAATTTTAAAAAGATTAAATCAGAAAGACCGCGGTTAGTTAAAAGCTGATAAATTGAATATATCAGAGAACTAACTGGTGAAAGAGTTTTGAAAAGTCATTGGGGTAGGAAACCCAGCAACCTTCTTTTTGCCATTTATGAACTTCCAGAATTTCTTAGTATAGGAAATTAATTCATCTTCGATTTTCAAAATGTAGTTATTGTAAAGGAACCAGTTTAAAGTTTTAAACTCCCTATACAAGCAATGGTGAAGCTAGGATAAGAGTAATGTTGACTCTACGAGTAACTTATGTCACCAAGTGTACAATTTAAGTTAAATTTATTGTAGATAGATTTAAAATGCGAGTATATAAGCGCTAAACATAAATTGCGAATTTTGTTCTCTTTTATTAAAATAATTATTATAACATAAGATCGTGGAACCAATTATATTCGTTAAACGAATTACCAGTACCACTGTAATTGCCCATGACCAAGGGCAAAATTTCGTGTCACTCACTCGGCGTGTTATCACGCCAAAAAAAAAAATAGGTACATAAACAGCTTCAATTAAAAATGCTCTTTTAATTCTTACGTTTATTTTATTTCACTTTAATATTGAGTAATTATATAAAATCAATACTTTAAAAATTAAGCTTAATTAGGAGCGGCAACATTATCATTCGATTTTAATCCTCTTATGCTAATATCATAAACAATTTCTTCAATTTTTTTAACATCATACTTTAATGCATCATATCGCTTCCTCAATCCATCATTCTTTAAATTCAACAATCTAAAGCCAGCATTTAGTTCCGCAACAAATTTCGATATCATCAATGGACGATCATAATCACCGAGCGTCACGGAATTTGTTGCGAAACGTGATAATTCTGACGCAAGCTGAAGTACTCCCATCAAATAATCTTCCACATCCAAATGAAAATCATTATTCTGTGTTGGACTAATACCTAGAATTTCGGCAACAGTTTCCCGTGCAACAAGAAATCCTTTTTCTAAATATATTGTAAGCGCAATTAAAAATACAATACGTTGTATTAAATAATGCCAATGATCACAATAACGATAGTATTGCCCTTTGGGAATTATTTCGCTCAATTTCTCAAAACCGACACGGCATTCGGCAAATTTGATGCGCGCCTCAAGACACGCATTTGAAACTAAAAATCATTTTAATATTAATTAATGAATAATGTTATGCCTTTTTTATTTATGTTTTACCATCAATAATGCTGGAATGTATAACCTGAAGCGCAATTGTAGCATCTTTAGCTGATTGATCAATCGTTCGAGTGATTTGCCGAATTTCCTATGGTATGAAGGAAAATTCTGTTTTAAGACTGTTTGCATTGATATTTTATGTTTCGCATATATAATTACCTCACGCAATTCTTGTTCCGTATTTATATAATCTCGAAAATTTGAGAATATTTCTTTCATTATTGGGTTTTGCATTTTGTTATTTAATTGTTTTTACGATAATTACACACAAAAAACTTTTTGTAGAAAGTGCTTTAGCGGCTGTGGCTGTAGGTAAATAAAAAATGACAGCCGGTTTATTTTACAACATTAATATCCCAATTATAAATACCCAAATAAGTTATTACAAAAGAACAAAAACGCGCGTATAATGTTTGACACAATCTTTAGAGACATCTATGTTTCATAATTTATTGTATAAATTACAATTGAACAAAAGCAAGATGAAGTTCAAAAGCACGTGCTAAAAATACGTTATTGAATGAAACACGTTTTATTTATATTGTAAAGGATTTTTATTTGTTTTACTACAATTTACGCGGGAACCCAATACATAATTAGTTTTTTGTCTTTTATTTATATTATGTATATATAGTTTGTTGAGTGTTCGTTCACGAAAAGAAAAATTTTCTATTCGACCGCAACACGAAAATTTAAAGTAAAATTGTGAAAAATATAAAAATAGATATTTTAAATTCTTTCTTATTTCATGAAATTTTTTTAATAGAAAATGACTATATCGATTAGTTACGAGCGGACCTCTGTAAAGAGCGGAACTTGAAATAAAGTCCGCGGTAAACTGTACGAAAATGATTTATTCGCGATTTAAATATAAATTTGCACTTTTGTGCATGTTAACGGTTTTTTTAAGTGTACCAAATTTTATTGAATGTGCTAAAAAACCATTAACCACACCACAACCAGCGGTTCCACAAGTACCAGAAATTGAGCCTATTATTGAAGAAGTAACAGCAAAACAATTGGAAAGGATATTGCAGGATAAAGATTTTGTTGCTGTTTATTGGTGTAAGTGATATAGAGTTAAAAATTGTGAAAATTTTGAATTGTGTGAACTGAAAAAAAAAAAAAAAAAAAATTGAAAGGAGTTACGTAAAATAATTTTATTTATTTTTATAAAAATTTTGATTCATCCTCAAAGATAAAAAAAAAAAAAATTTTGGATGAATATATTATTCTAATAATACATAATGGAAATGTATATAAGAAAGCTTTATAACTAGTGATTATTTTTTAAAGTTTTGTGAAAGAAAAAAAAAAAAAATTGAAAAGTGTTAATTTGAGAAGAATTTCAAAATTTTATAAAATTGCTGTTCGTCTGAAAATAGATTTTGATATGTGAAGACAAATATACACATAATATATTTTATGTATATATATATATATATATATATATATATATATATATATATATATATATATATATATATATATATATATATATATATATATATATATATATATATATATATATATATATATATATATATATATATATATATATATATATATATATATAATTTATAAAATTTATATTTTAAGTTAAGTTATAAAACTCGCAGAAAATATAAAATTAGGAACAAAAGAAAAATTATATTTGTAATGAGATGGTCAGTTGTTACAGTTTTCATTATAAACAAGAGTTCATTTAATTTTAAACTTCAAATTTATACTGTCGCATAGATATTATAATACGCGGACGGATGATGAAGAATTTTCAAATTTTCGTTGTTCTCGGATTTAAAAAATCAAAAAAAAAAATCAACTTTAAAAATAATTAATCGTTCAAGAGATGTAGAAATAGAGCACCCACAAAAAAAAACGTACATACTTAAGAAAAACCCATCTTTTATCGTTTTGCAGTTACAATTGTATTAGTAGGTACACACATTATACGATCAAAACAACAATTTTTAATTTTAGCAAATTATTATATGGGAGATCGAAAAAGTAGAAAAAAATAAAAAAAATATTTTTAGTCTGTTTTGCATTTGTTGTGCGTAAATTTTAATTGTTATGTGACAGGGCGAATTAAATAAACGTGAGTTTTTTTTTTAATTGTCCGCCATTTTGTTCAGATCGCAAACACGCACATTTTTAACTAAAAGTACAAAATTTCCCTCCAATTCGCATGAAACACGCGCTATTTAAAATGGCGTACGCATTTAAAAACTGTAACCAATCAAAATTTAATTATTTTACTTTTTTAATTGTTTCTATAATATACACTTTTAAGTGCGGATAATTAAATAATTAAAATAATTAATTGTATTTGCAAGTCGAGTTATTTTCTTAAACATATGTATATTATGTACAAAGTATAAAAGATTAATTAAATTTAACATTTATTTGTGTAACGGACTAAACAGCTGGTACTTTGAGGTAATTTATTATTTGAGACAATTTTTTTTTTATTTATTTAATTATCATTATTATCGAGGGTCACCACTATAGATAGAGAGAATTGAATAACATATATGTATATATAGAGAGTAGCGACATATTAATTAATTCAATTTTCTTAATTTTCCGACCATCTCGATAATAAATTGAAAGATGTTTATTTTAAATAAAAATACAAATACAGAAAGCCGAATATATGTATACAAAACAAAAATAACTTTTCAGCAAATTTTTTTTTAATGTAAGATTTTTTTTTTTTGTAAATTAAATGCTCGTGAAATACTAAACCGAGATGTTTTTCTAACTAGGTCATCAGACTTTTATTACTAAGTACATATAATACTATGACTATTATATATAATACAGCTCCGAGTTAAATTTTAAGTTTAATGGGCGTTCGCGACTATTTTCCACCTCATCAAACTATATAATTAATTTTTATTATTTATTTATTAGCATATGCTTAAAAAATGGTTTAAACTACTCTGTGGTTATATATGTACATATATACATTTACCTATTAAGTTAATTTTATCTATAAAATATAATAAGTTTGTGCCAAAAAATATATTCAAAAGAAAATTCCGTCACCCTGGATTTAACTACATAATAATGTAACGTAAACAAAGTGTAATTCATTTAGTTACATACAAAAATGTTTGTTTTAATCCAGGATGAAAACTTAACATGCATAATAGAAATTCCGTTATAAGTTGGAGGCCAAGGTTTATTTTTTCCGTAATCACGCGATAGGTGGTACGCTTGTAAAAAATAAAATCCAAATTTAGAATATTTATTTATAAAATTTTCTTCTTATTTTAAATGACCTTGAACTAATTAATTAATTTTAACATAATCTTATTTATGATACATTTTTTACTTTTTTTGGTTATATTTAGATGCAAGAAGCTGTGTGACATGTGATAAAGTTTTAGCTGAGCTCGAAAAAATTGACGATGATACTGATTCGTTTGGCGTAGATTTTGTTAAAATTAACGATAAACGATTAGCTAAACAATATGGCATCAAAACATTCCCAGCACTCACATATTTCAGGTGAGATAAATCCACGGAATTATAATATATTCATATCTGTAAATTGAAAATAACTTTTTCTTTTTTTTCGAATATCACAGAGATAAAGAACCAATTATATACGAGGGTGATCTTATGGATGAAGAGGGAGTTCTCGATTTTTTGACATCTTTGGAGGCAATGGATTTGCCCGATCGTATCGAAGAAGTCAATTCAAAAATCTTAACCAAAATTGTTGAAGAAACAGATTATGTTGCCGTACTATTTTGTAAGTATATATTTTACTATATGGTTCTGATATAAAACGTTTTTATTCAACATATTTATACTTTAAATAAAATTATTATTCAGAGAAAGTTTTATAATTTTAAGTGAATATA
This sequence comes from Tipula helvola, assembly GCA_963556165.1. Classification (NCBI taxonomy): domain Eukaryota; kingdom Metazoa; phylum Arthropoda; class Insecta; order Diptera; family Tipulidae; genus Tipula; species Tipula helvola. Next base: position 198,912,335 of record OY744483.1, read on the forward strand.
TTAAAATTGGCATTAGCGCAATTTATTAGCTTTTATTTACTATAATTTATATACATATGTCTAATTGTTTTTATTTGATGATTTTTTAATTAATAAAATTTTTTGGCTTTACTATTATATAAATAAATTATATATCCAATCATCTTATAAAAATATGCATCATTTGTATGTATATTGGTATAAACGATTTGTTTGTTTTTTTTTAATTATCGTAATAATTGCTTTATTTTGCAAAACGAATATTACAATATATTCGTGTACAAAAATATAAAAATTAAACAAATATAAAACATCAGGTCCAGATCATGACAAATGTCCAACTGGAATTTTGAGTAACAGTAAGTTTTGATTTTACCGTTTTTGTTTAGTGTTTAGTGTTAACATAACCCTGTTTTATATTTTCACACAACATGACCACATGGCAAATTATTACACGCCAATATTTTAAATTTTGGAAAAAAAAAATTTTAAGGGATGCGAACTAAACAAATTTGTGATCTATGGGCAGATGCTCGAAATTCTAGCAAGCAATGAATTTTTGTATGAAACATATAGTAGTCTTGTTTTGACTAGCAAATGGTTTGCTTGCTAGCTGATCGAACATATTCCCGAGTGGTAGTGTCAATATATAAAACGATGCTTGTACCTTGTTTGTTTCATTATTTTACGCAAAATTCAGCACCTTTTTTTTTATTTTTTTGTTTTCGTTTTGCTATCGCACAAAAAAATAAAATGGCGTCGTCGACCGTATGTTATATATATTATGTTTTGTTTACAAAATAAAGAAAATGTAATCGTTTATTAAAATTGAAAAATTAAAATTGGAAAATATATAATTTTCTTTTAAGTTAAAAAAAAAAACAAATTAAATTAATAAACGCCTTCGTTTTACAAATGTATACATACACATAGAACAGATTGGTTTAAGCAAACAAAACGAATCAAAAAAATAAAAATAAAAAATCTTAAATCTTATATTATAATTATAAGCTGATATTAGAGTATATTATATATACTCTAATATATACAGCAGCTTAAGAATATAAAATAAAATTTATTCACTGTATATATTTTACAACAAACGTATATATTTAAAAAAAAAAATCTATTTTAAGCTCAATTTGTAGGTGGAATATGAGAATTTTTGTTTTGTTTTCACAAAATGTTATACGGGGTTTATCTGGCATTGGACAAAAAATAAAAAAAAAATAAAATAAAAATTATTATAAGAATGATATTATGAAATATAAAAATAAATTTTAATATGATAATTCATAATTTAGCTAAGCACAAATATTTACTTATATACGTGCGTGAACAATTTATTTAAGATTAGGACTAAGGACACACTAACTGTAACTTATAATATATGTATAGCTTACCTCTACCAATTGGCAAAAAATCAAAAATCTTTTCTATTTAACTGTCTACATTTATACATTATGAATACTCTATAATTATTTTAATTTTAAAGCTCCAATTTTAGTAACTGTTTTGTGATATGGATACCCAATCCTTTATAGTTAATTCATCTATATTTTGGATATGCGCACATCAGTGGATTAACATACTATATACGTTTACACTAATAGTCATATTTACCATTTTTATTTCACCAATAGATAAACCAGAATGTAAGAAATGCGCTAAAGCACTCCAGGAATTGGAAAATATTGATGATGAAGCGGATCAATTGGGTATTGGTTTTGTTAAAATTCATGAAGAATCACTTGCCGACGAATATAATCTTGGCAGTCTACCAGCACTTGTATACTACAGACATCAAATTCCAATAATTTATGAGGGTACGTTAAGTTAAAAAAAAAAAAAAAAAAAAATTAGCATACGGAAAATAACAAACTGGAGTAATTTAATCGGTTTTTTATTTTTGTATACGCAGGTGAATTATCAAAGGAAGAGGATGTCTTGGAATGGTTAATCGCAAATAAATCTACTGGTGATGAAGAAGATGTTATTGAAGATGTTTCTGCCAAAACATTAAACACACTCATTGGAAATATTGATAATTTAGTTGTTTTATTCTGTAAGTATAAATAAATAAACGGCCGGCTATAAATTTTATTAATTTATATATTAACAATTAAGTATTATGTTTACAATAAATATTTTTTTCGTTTTTTTTTTTAAAATTTGTAGACGATCATGGCGAAGAAGAATCTATGACTGTTTTACAAGAATTAGAAAAAATTGATGATGATTGTGATAGGCATGGTATCCAATTTGTTAAAATTGATGATGCTGATGCTGCACAAGAATTTGGCATTGAGGAGGTAAATAAAAAAAATTTATTTTATTAAATTTTTAATTTAATTTTAAATAAAATTTTGCGCAAAGACTATAAATATCACAATCCATAAAATTAGATTTTCCAAAACTTATATAAATTTGGGTTACTTTTATTTTGTGGTTTATAACCGTATCATTATTTTCTATAACTGAATCAGCTTTTGACGCTATTTAAACGTCAACACCTTTACGACTTGTTTGTGACTAATGTACCTCTAAAATATATTTCATTTGAAAATACTTATAATTTTGAAAATCTGCTCTGCGGTATACTATATATAGGTATATGACTCTCTCTCTTTGTTTATCTATGACCAGTATGTATACGAAGTACGACTAACTTGCTTAATATATTAAACAATTTCATTGCCTCTATAGTCTCGTTTGACCATCAAATTGTGGAATATTGTCTTGATATTTTTGATAATTTAGGTTTACACAAATCAATCTGTCAGTTTGTCGATCCGCTAGTGGTTTTGATCGCATGCTTAACATCGAATTTTGTCCATACCACTCATCAATCTCGATTAAATTTTATAAAGTGAAAAATTTAATTAACAAAATATTAAAGGACCTTAGCTTTATACTGCATTTACGTATAGGGCTAGCAAATTAATGCAAAATACTGAAGTCGTCGACTTTGGTTTTCATTGACGTAGGTCATTTTTTACTTTTCCCACTTTTCTCTATATCTGTATAGTTGAAAAAAATCTGCTTTTGCAAAGAATCCATGGAACTGAATGTAACAGTTTTTACCTAATTAAAATCCAATCGGTTGTATAGAGATACAATCATATTTTTATATGCATCATCCCTCTCCCACTTTTAATTTTTCAGCAGTCCAGCAGTGGCAACTAGACGAGTTGTCATTTTTTCTTGACACATACACGCGATCTTTTCATTACGGCATATTTAAATACGGCATATAGTACATTATGACATATTTCAGTATGGTATGTCGTACTGAAACTTATGGCGAGTAAAATATGGCGTAGGTAACGATCGGGACCCCACGTACGCATACTGAAAAGAAAGACGTAGATTTATTTTAATAAAAAAAAACAAAATAAAAAAACTTTAAAGAATTAACTTACGCAAAATCAATGGTGCAAAACACAATAAATAACAGTTCACTTCCTTGCAACCTAATATTGGAAGTTATATTCACAAATAAAATTCATTTCAGTATGGCTAAAATCACTGTTTATTTTAAAAGGCTACCGTCATTGATTGACTAATCAATTGTCTAAAAATGGCCAAAATACATATTTGAAACACAAAAGTGTGAAAGTTTGAAAATATTATTAATACGTTAGTTTTTAATTAGGAAATGTTCATTTTCGACAAGTTGATAATATTTAAATAATTAACTTGCTCGTCACTCAAAAATAAACATTTACATCATTAAATTTACTAATAAAAATAAATGTATGCGTCAAACGGTCAATTTATGATAAATATGATTGATACATAAAAGTATGAATAAGTAAAAGAACACTAATTACTACTCGTCAAGACCTTCCAATTTCAAATCACATTTTTGCTCAAATCATTATAGACTCAAACTATTTTTTCAACGTTCGCGTTTACGTCATTATTTTATGTATAAAGATTTTTAATCGAGTAGTCCGATAAATTTTTATTTTCGTTTTATTTAAAAAAACAAAAAAAAAAAATTCAAATTTATTTTACGAAAGTACGCGATTTTATTCTGAAAACTAATAGTAGGCTATTTTTACACGAGTGCAGAAAATATTTCTGGTTCGTTTTTATTTTCACATTTTTACAAGAGTTTTCATTATTTTGAATATCTCACTTTCTTATATGTAAATAGTATTATATCACAAACAAATATAATCAGACGAACCAATAGTACTAATTCATTGCAAACGTGGCTAATTAATGAAATACCAACTGGCACCCCACAATGCACCTAATGTTTTAGATTGTGGGGTGTCAGTAGAAATATTTCCACATAAACTAGCGCCGTTGATATTAATCAAAAATTTGTTCCCATTGGTGGTTATATGTATTGTATATTAACACAGAACTTGAAAGATACTCGATTGTCTAGCAAGCAACAAATATACGCAGTACACATTGGTCATTGGGCACATTCAAGCGCGTTAAGGCTCAACACACACGCTCTAATACAAAACGGCATATACAAACAAAATAAATTATTTGATACAGCTGCTGAAGATACCACTGGTAGGGAAATCAAAGTAGATTAAGGTTAAACGATTAATCTAATTTTCCGATTTTAACCTAATTTACCGATTGTTTTATAAATAAAATGTTAGAATAAACATGCAAATTGTCAGCCTACTGTATTTCCACCTTTTCCCACGATATAAAAAATTAATGAGATACATATACTCAAGCGCATGATGCCGCCATCGGGTGAGGGGTGACAGAAACATTATCATGTCGATTATAGAATCCGTGGGAGCGAATCAATCGCGGATCGAAAACTACATATAAAAAAATGGGAAACAATAATTTTATATCATAGTTTTATTGAAATTCCTTTGGTTTGTTTTTACAATTCGTTGAAAAAAATTGTTTTTGAAACAAATGCTGTATTTTGTTGAAAAAAATTTAAACAAATTTAGTTTTGATTTATTTTGACGTAGGACTACGTCTTTGTTTTCATTATAATTTCAATGTGATGAGATGACGCGCATCACGGAATTGACGTATTACGAAATTTATTTGATTAAAGCAATGTCTCTCGATTTAATATAAACCAAGTTAAATAAAAATTTGTGTATTGAAAAAAAAATTAAAACAACAAATTATTAATATGTATTTATCTTCAATTTTATTTAAATAGAATGATTTTTTTATTTGATCTGAATTGACATTTTAAATGTCACTTTGTTATAAAATTATATTTAAATTATTAGAAAATCATTTAAAATAATTTAAAAATCACTTCAAATATGTATGAAACCTTTTGCCTGTATGAAAAAATCTGTCAGTTCAACTAAATTATAGTTTACTTGTTTAACTCAATATACAAACTGACTCAACCAACCAAATTTAAGCTGACCGAACTCAGACTACTTTCAGATAACTTTCAGCCAAGTCGCCGTTTACATGTTGAATTTAACTCAGAAGTTTTCAGTCAGATCACTTTCGGTTTAACATGTATCTTTAGTATTTGTATTATTTGTGGTTTATTATTTTGTATATTTCTCGATTTCTGCCTTTGCTCACATAATTTGGTTATCTGAACAAACGGCACAAATTTTCAGAAAAAAAAACTTTGAACATTGTACCTAGTTGCTCTCTAAATGAAGTAATTTAAATTCTTAAAGATTTTCAGCAGTATACTAGAGATGTATAACTGGATCTAATTGTTAAAGGTTGAAGATGAAAATACGTGAAAGTTTTCTAACTAATAAGGGAATCTATTGAACTGTCAAATTCAAAAAATTATAGAAACTATTCTAAATTGTAGTACTCTGTGAGACATTAACGAAAGCTTTTTTTTAATCGGTAACCAAGGCCTTTTTAGGTGATAAAACCACCACTTAATTTAACTTAAAAAAACGCATTTTTTTTGATATAATTCTACTTACCTATACTTTTTTTGATAAAACAAATTGGTAATTATTCCTCATAAAAAGTACAACCATATAGTAAATTAAATGATAAGGGTTGCATCTCTATTTTTTAGGGGATGGAATTTCGCAAATTAACGGGTGGTTAAAAAGGGCTTGGTCGCCGACAAAAAAAGCTTTCGTTATTGTCCCACAGACTACTAAAACTTAGAATAGATTTTACAATAGGTTCCCTTCTAAGATTATTTGTGATTCTGTGATTTGGCAGTAAGAGAGTAAAAGATTTATATTATCGTGACCAATTGTGATTTTGGGGAAGAAGTCTCCAAATTTAAGAAAATGCCTGTCCAAAATAACAGAAAATGTTTGTAAAATATATGTAAATGGTTGGTTTGGTGATCTTTACGGACGCCTTGGGGGAAAAGTGTTGTTCGGGCATCCGGATAGACCCAATTTTTTATTTTTATTTTAAAACAGCATTTTATTGTGGCATAACGAATTGAGAAATATAATTTATTATTGTATAAACAATAAATTTATAAAATAATAAAAATTATGTACAACGGGTAATCAACGTTTAAGCCCCAGCCACAATGCATCCGTTCCGTTCCGTCCCGTTTTCGTTAAATGGCGCGCATTCCGCCTTTACCGTTAGCTAGTTACAATGCATCCGCTCCGTTATTTGATATTACATTGTTTAATGGGCGTACCCACCACCTTCTTTTTGTTTTGAATTTGCAGCAAATTTTAAAGTGCGTATATAAATCCACCAAAATTACAAACATTTCGTAGTGATCCATTTTGGTAATGTATCAGTAAAATATAAAATGTATAGTTACTGTATTGCGCGCTTTTGATTACCTACTGTCAAGAATAGGTTATGTTTTCCGTTCTTACCGTAAAGTTTTAATTTTTAAAAAATATCTTTCCGTCTCCGTCCGTTTAATTCCGCTCATTGTGACTAACCTTTCCGTTTTTTCATTTAAATTACATGGAAAATGTCAAAATTTAAATTGGACGGAAAAACGGGACGGAACGGAACGGATGCATTGTGGCTGGGGCTTTAGGCTGATTCAATTGACAGTTAAAGTTTTTTTTAAATTAGTATTTTCTAACCTTTGGTTTCACTTAAACTGTACAAATAAAGTTTTCTCAATTGTACGTAGTCCTACGTTAATAGGTCGTGTCTCGGATACAATCTCGTCAGTTTTTTTTGTCCTATTCTTTCCTTTATACTACTACGATTTAAATAAAGAAACATTTTTGTTGGCTTTATTTAAATCATGCGGCGCTTTATATCCAATGCAATTGTTGTTGTACTTTTGTCAACAAAATAGAAAATACACTTAAAACTATTGATTGGGAAATCAAAAAATCTAAATTGCATGTAAATCAATAAAGGTTTCCAGGATACTTTGATTTACACCAATTGTTTCCTATTTTTTTATTTGCAGTTTTCGATCCGCGATTGATTCGCTCCCGCGAATTCTATAATCGACATGAATAATTCTGTGAATCAAAAAATAAATGCAGTAGGCCATGTTTAACCCTTTCAAACGCCATTTAAAATTGACTTTCTTCCAAAAATAAAATACGTAGCACAATTATGCACTGCTATGATATGGGATTGCTCATAAAACTGTAGTGTGAACATAAATACATAAGAGTACGATCGCACAAGAGAAATGAGACAAAAATTAAAAATTACGGTTGGTCGAAGCGATGAAAGTTGATGTACAATATATTGTACAAGGCGTTTGAGAGGGTTAAATAAAAATGCCGTACTAAAATGTATGAAGTTGTCACGGGATGACGAAATGCGCAAAACAAAACTAATTTTGAAAAGCAATTGAGCATATCTTTATATTGCTATATCGTGATTGTAATCCATCCACATTTCAATTTCACCTACTAGAGAGAGTTACAGCCTGTCGACAATAAGTGTATTGCTTTGGTAAAAAAGGATTAGATTTAGGTTTGGATTTAAAATTTCAGAAAGCAACCCGCAAAGATTTATTTTTGAATTTTTTGTTTGATGTGTTTCATATGAAGCAAATTCTAGTAGTAGGTATTGAAACTAAAAATCGGATTTGATTTAAGTAAATTCAAAAAATAATTGGATTTAGCTGAATCTTTTTTGGATTTATTTAATGCAATTGTTGTTGTATTTTTTATAAATTTACCAAAGCAATACACTTATAGTATCTCTCGTATTTTGAGTTTCCGTTCCCGAGTAGGAGAATTCAAAATATCGTGCGTATAATTAAGTTTAAATAAAGTTTAATTTCATACAATAGAATTATCCTAATAGGAATTATTCGAGTTTCTCGAATTTTGACTATTATCGACTTGCAAGTATATCGGATTTTTTGATATTTTTAAGTTTACTCGAGATTTGTTTGGCGTTGTTGCCAAATGAAATTTGTGGGTGAGCTTAGCTCGACCTTTTGACAGTGTTAGGCTGGTATCACTTTTGTATGTCAAACATAAATGATAATGTGAGTCGAATGTTATAAAATATATTTTATCAAAGTTAGCTTCATAAAGCTTTATATGATCAAATATTTTTGAGTTTTAGTAAAAAATGGCCGAGACTTGTAATTGGAGCGTTCAAATTACAAAATTGTTAATTAATGAATATGAGCATCATGTTTTGCACCCTAAGGTCTGTTCAGACCCGTTTTTTGTATTTTTTTCATTTTTAATAAAGCCATAATTATTAAAAGATGCATGTTTCTACTATAAGATCAAAGGTCTTTTACAAAAGAAACTGCATTCAAATATTTTAGAAAATATCTTTGACATAGAAAAATGATAGTGAACGTGTTTAATCGGCAAAAGTGGTGAAAAATCATAGTATTTTATTCCACCCTAACTTCATTCCATAATACTGTACGTCGAACCGATTGAACAGCCAAAATTGAGAAACAATTTGATAAATTGATTTTAAATGTCACATTTTGTTTCAAATCGCTTTGTAAAATTTAATAAAGTGGTTTTGTCGTCAGGTTTTTAATTAAATGTTTTTATTTTTTAATTAATTTCTTTTAATAAATTATTTTCATATTGAAACTACATACATATTTCGTTTTTAATCAAATGTTGGAGACACAAATAATTTTAGCTTGAGTTTCGTTGTGTTTGTGTTCTCAGACAAAACCTCGAAATTTAAATTATTATTTATGTTTATATAAATTACTTGTGTAAATACCATACAAATATCTTAAAAAAGTAAATTTAATTTAATTTAAGCACCGAAAATATCATAAAGAAAATAAATCCAAAATTGATAGCTGAAACCTGGAACTCAATAGTCCAAGAACAAAGTTTTTGTTGTGTTAAACGAGTGCGCTTAATGCCAAAAGTGGTAAAAAATATCAAGGTTTTTTTTTACCATTTTTGCCCCATTGAACACTAGGAGTGTGATTCTGGCCTTAAAAAGAAAATTTTAATTTTTGTATTTTATTTTATTACTGATTTACATTCAACGACTTTCGACGTCCGCAAAAAAGTTGATACACAACATAGGAAAAACTACAAAGACAAAAGGAGAAAAATTGTCCTCTGCTTAAAAAAGTCAATTGAACCCGAGAAACAAACCCAAAAATCGTCGTCTGCTTTTTTTTGCAGATGTCGTGTTTCATCTTTCTTCTGTGAATTCATCGATGCGTGAATAAATAACTATAATAAGGTTAAATAAACAAGAATACCAATCATTTGTATTGGTTTATGACATTTCTTGTTTAAATTTATTTTAAACGAATTTTTAATTTGGCATCTGCATCTGCAAAAATCTTTGAATGTAAATCAGTCTTCTACTCTTTCACGTTGATTTTTCCATACTTTTTTCTCCAGGTTGTCTTGCCGACAAAATTTATGAGAGTCTTGAGTGTTTTTCATTTACATATTATTCGAGGTTTTTGCTTTTGAACTGATTATAGTGAATTTCAAGTTTATGCTAGGAATCTATAATTTCCGGTAATATTCGGTTTTTTATATTTTTGAGAATACATATCGCGATTATTCTAAAACTATAAGATTATTCGAGTATCGAGTATATTCCAGTTTCTCTCTGATATGCTCAACATTTTCAAGGCGTTAGAATTGCGTATGATGTTAGAGAGTTGAATTTGAAGTTGAATTTCGAGTTGATAAGCATATAGCACTCAGTTAGATTATCTTACTAAGAAGAGATTTTTGAAATTCGAGATTTTTGGAGTTATCAAGATTTACAGATGTAAATAGCATTGTTTACATTTTCAAGATTATTCGAGGTTTGCGAATGCATTTTTCTGATTATTCGAGATTGTTACTGATTTCTTGATTATTCAAGACTATTCTAGGATTTGAGTATTTGTTTTAGAATTTTCGAATACCAAAGTTATTCTTGAATTTTAAGCTTATAAGTGTTTTTTCAGATTACTCATCTTATTACATAATTAGTGATTTATGAACATTTTGTTTTAAACTTTTATAAAATTTGCATACATTTATTATAAGTTTGAAGGAAGTCCGAAGTTGCATTACGTAGATGCCATTTTTCTAGACTATTTAAGATTTTTCGAAATCGTCGAAATAATTTTAGATTAATTCATAAATTACGATTTCGAACGTTACTTGGTTTTGAAGTTATCCGATACTTTCGAGCATTTTATTGCTCGCATGATGTTACATATTATTCAAAATTGTTGAGGATTTTCGTAAATTATTCCAGATTACTTCAAATTTTTCAGATTCTTCGAGAACATTGTAAATTGTTCGATGCTACTTGATAGTTTATTACGAACATGTTGAGTTAGTGCTTTTAATTGAGTTACATCATGATCATTTTACAGTATTCCTGAATTCTGTACAAGCAATGTATGTACGTCATGTGTACACATGCACATAGGTAACAGTTACGCATTATTTTCGCTTGGTTAATGATGAATCCGCAAAATATTTAGCTAGTTTAGATTTTGTTTAGCTTTCTTTAAATATTGTAACAATACTTTAAAACTATGTTAATCGCGCACTCCATTGGAGGAACACACATTGCTTTTGTTACAGTTGCTTAACAATTTTATCGAAAAGGGAATATTTTGCAAGGATTTTGGGCCTAAAAAGAAATTGGGCACTACAATTTTCAGCTATATACTAGATGTACAATAGCATTAAATTAAAATTAAACAACGCGAGAAAACTAGTTACTTTAGAAAATATGACAACTCCATTGATTTTAACATAAATTTTGCGATTAACTTCGGACCGAAAATGTTTCGAGTAAAAATTTGATTTCACGCAACAAAAAAATGTCTGTCTATCTGTCTTCATATCTGTTCGATAGGTAACTCGAAAACGGTTTGTCTGATTTGGATTTGTTTTTTCGCCAATCTATTTCTACGGCCAAGGAAGAGAATTGGAAAGCTTTTGAAAGCTGTACGTCAAGTAGCCCGGATACGAACTGACCCAAAACTATGTGATTATTAACACGTGGTATTACCAAGCGGGTTTCAACCCACGTAATCAATTTTTTTTATATGCTGGATTGAGGATTAAATTGGGGATTCAGTTTGGGATTGAGTTGAGGGTCGATTTGCGGGTTGAGTTGAGGTTGGGTGAGTTGAATTCATGTATGCATTTATTATAAACTATGTTGATTGGGGAGTTGAGTTACGCGTTGAGCTTGGGGTTGAGTTAATGGCGGTTGGGGTCGGGTTATGTTTCAGTTCGATTTGATTTGATGTTGGGTCAGTTTGGGGTTTGATTGGAAGTTGCTGGAGTGTTTGAGTTGAGTTCATGCACGTGGGTAGTTTTTCCATTATTTTTTTAGGTTGAGTTAGGACTGAGTTGAGTTCATGTATGTATGCAGTTTTCAGACCGTATTGATTTATAAATTGAGTTCAGCATTGGGTTTGGGGCTAAGTTGAGGATTGAACTGGGAGTTGAGTTGAGTGAGTGGTTCTTTATGAAATTATTTGGGGGTTGAGTTGGGGGTTAAATTGAGTTGACTTAACATATGTATGTTAAATCATTTATTTTTTCTTATACAAATTGCTATCTTTCGGCCTGGTGAGGGATCCTTACTTCAGCAAAATGGTTTTGTCAGACTTTTGTCAATTGAATAACTGATAATTTTTTTTTCAAATTTTCAATGCGAAAACTGTAATTGTGCTCATTACAAGCAGACCAAACAAGCCTACTACATTCACGCTGATTGTATTAAAAATCAATTGATAGCACCATAAGTTACAGTTGAATTAGTCGATACACCTACTAATCAAGTTCATTAAACCTAAATTGAACCTATTTATGCTTTATCCTTTTAGATTCCAGCAATTATCTATTTTGAAAGACAAATTCCAACCGTATACGATGGCACTCTAGAAGATGAAGAAGAAATTTTACACTGGCTCCTAGGGCAACTTGAAAAAGATGAAATTGAAGATGTCACCGATGAAATGTTAGATAAATTAATCAAAGAAGGGCGTACAATTGCTGTTCTATTCTGTAAGAAACACATATACCTATATACACTTTTTTTGATCAATAAATTAATAATTTTTACTTTTTTTGCACACCTCAGATGACAACAACGATAAAAAAACACAAAAAATTCTAGCCGAATTAGAAAATATCGATGATGAATGTGATGCCCTTGGTATTGCGTTCGTTAAAATTGACAATGCTGATGAAGCTCGCGAGTATGGCATTGATAAAATGCCAAAATTGTTATATTTCGAAAAGGGTATACCAACAGTGTACGAAGGAAATTTGGAGAATGAAGATGTTTTACTTAAATGGTTGGAACATCAAACAAAAACTGATGAAATCGAAGATATTACCGATGAAATGCTTGACTTAATTGTTGAAAAAATGCCTCATGTTGCTGTGCTTTTTTGTTAGTACCTACACGGCGCTTAATTTGAACACAACAAATATTAATTTTTTTTTACAATTTTTCAGACGATAAAGACCAAAAAAAATCTCAAAAAATTTTACTAGAATTAGAAAATATTGATGATGAATGTGACCAAAATGATATTGCTTTCGTCAAAATTGATGATGACAATGAGGCAAAGGAATGGGGTATTGATAATTTACCAACAATTGTATTCTTTGAAAAAGGTGTACCACATGTTTACGAAGGTGATTTAATGAAGGAGGACGAATTGCTTGGGTGGTTGATCCATCAGAAACGTCATTCAGAAATTCCTGAAATTACGGACGAAATGAAAGATAAACTCGTCGAATCAGTTGAACATTTAGCCATTGTTTTCTACGACAAAGAAGATAAACAAGATATCCGTGTTTTAAATGAATTAGAAAATATTGATGATGATTTAGAAAGGGAGGGAATAGTTATTGCACGAATTGACAATGCAGCTGAAGCTAAAGAATATGGTTTGGATCATTTACCGGCTCTAGTCTATTTCGAGAATAAAATCCCAGCAATTTATGAAGGGGATCTCTTGAATGAGGAAGAAGTTCTCGAATGGTTGATTTTACAAAAGAATACTGCAACCATTGAAGAAGTTACCGATGAAATTTTAACTGGACTAATTGAAGAACATGAATATGTCGCCGTCTACTTTTCGGGCAAATGCGAAGAGGGTGAAAAATGTGACAAAATTTTAGACGATCTAGAAAACATTGACGATGAATTAGATGAGGCTGGTATTATTTTTGTGACAACGGAAGATTTGGTAATCGCCCGAAAATATCAATTTAAAAATCTACCACAACTCGTACTCTTCCGTAATCGTGAACCACTCTTGTACAAGGGAGATTTAGACGATGAGGATGAGGTACTTGCATGGCTTACCGATGAAAATACACTAGAAATTCCCGGTAAAATTGAAGAAGTTAATGTTAAAATGTTGGATAAAATCTTAGCCGAAAATGATCATGTTGTTGTGTTCTTCTATCGCGAGGGTGACAAAAAATCACAGAAAATAATTGGTGAACTAGAAAATATTGACGATGAATGTGAAGAGAAGGATATTGATTTTGTGAAAACATCGGATTCGGGTATCGATAAGGAATATGATTTGGCCGAATTACCAGCACTAGCATTTTATCGTCACAAATTTCGTACAATTTATGATGGTGATCTAATGAAGGAAGAAGCAATTTTGGAATGGGTTCTTGAACTTCATGAATCACAACCGGATGTAATCGAATCTGTTGATCGTAAAACTCTTCAAGTTTTAATTAATGATGTTGATCATTTGGCCGTATTCTTTTGTAATTAATGTGACATAAATAGTTTGTAATTATCGTGTAAATAAATTATTATTTTTTTTTCTAGATAATGACAAATGTGATTCATGTCACGAGATTTTAGAAGAATTGGAAACAATTGATGATGATACAGACGAACATGGCATTCAATTTGTAAAATCAAATGATGTTAAATTGGCACATGAAATTGGAATTTTCTCATTCCCAGCTTTGGTATATTATGAAACTGGTGTTCCAATTATGTATGACGGTAAGGACCCTTATTGCCCATTCTTTTGAATACTTTAATTTACCATGAATTTATTTGCCGCAGGTAATCTTAAAAATGAAAAACGTGTTCTGCAGTGGCTTATCAATCAAAAGAGTAAGAATTTTCCATTTCACTTATCATTTTCTTAATTATTTCACTAATATAATTCTAATTTTACATTTAATAATATAAAAATTCTCTTTTTTTTACAAAATTTTTAAAAAACAAATTAATTCTAAACAATAGACTTAAAAAAAAAAAGAAAATTAGCTTTAAAAATAGCAAAAAAAAAACTGAGTTATAAAATTTTCTAAAATATGTATTTTCTAAATCTCTATTAAATATAATTATTATGTTTTGCATGGATGTTGTTCGTGGATAAATTTTAAGTTAAATCGTTTATAAAAAGTTTATTTTTATTTGGCATATAATTAACAAATTTATAAATATTTTTTTTTTATATATATGTATGTTCGACATAATTTTTTAGAGGATAATAATGATGATGGTGATGATGATGATGATGATGATGTTGATGACGTTAAAAAAAAACATGACCGACATAAAAAATTGACAAAAGATAAAAAAAATACTCGAAACCGAAAAACTGATGACAATGACGATGACGAGGATAATGATGATAATGATGATGACGATAATGACGATGATGATGACAGAAAAGGTAGAATAAGTAGGCCTTCTGGTAAAGTGAAACGGAAAAATGTTCAAGGTGGCGATGACGATGATGATAATCAAGATGACGAAGATGATGAGGATAGACATAACTCTAAAAGACTGAATTCTAAACATACTAAAAATAAGGTAGAAAATAAATCAAAAAGACTGACAAATAGTAAAAATAAGCAACGACAAAATAGTGACGCTGATGATGATACTGACGATGACGATGGAGAAATGTTAGTTTCTAGTAAACATAAACTGAAAAAACTAAGAGAAAGGAGATTAAAAAATCAAAAATTAAATGACTTTGATGTTGATGATAACGATGACGATAGTGAAGACGATGATGATGATGATGATGACGATGATGATGACGATGATGACGATGATGACGATGATGATGATGATGATGATGATGACGGTGATGATGAAGATAATGATGATGATGATGACGATGACAATGACACAGACGACGACGATGACACAGACGACGACGATGATGATGACGTCGATGACAATGACGACGAGGACGAAGACAGTGACGATAAACAGATTTATAAAAATTTTCATCCAAAAAATTACAAGATGTTTTACCATGATGTTGAAATTGGAGGTAATCTTCAATAATTTCTTTAAAGCAATTGTTATTCCCACAATTAATATATAATTTGTAATTAGAAATTTAGTACCGAAATTAGAAAGTTGATTTCATCTACACCCACACATTTGACAATGTTATTAAGCACTACAAATTGATAAAGGCGAATTCATGGTTGCTTCGTTTGTTCGTTCATTCATTTTTAATTTTTTTTTTTCAGAACGAATGAACGAAAGAACGAAGGCAATAATGAATCTGCCTTTAATGCACTCTTAAAATACATTAAAAATACGAGTATCTTAATGTAATGTTGTCATTTAATTAGTGTCCCGTTATTTCACTCAGTTTCCACATTCATATAAGTATTGTTTTCAAGTGGCGTTATTCAAAGTAGGTTCGTTGATGTCAAATCAATTGAACATTTTAATAAGAAAACCGATATATTTATTAGGCTCAATTATCAAAAAAAATTGTTATGATAACATATTCGGTATTTACTTCGATAAAAACAAAATCTATTTTTAACTGCGGGAGCGAGCAAAGCAGGCAAATAAAATAGTTGTTTGGTTTTTCCAGAAATACCTGCTTGCGAAGACAAAGAACAGTTTGCAGTGTGAATATTGAGCAAAATACTGAAATATTTGAATGACACCACTGTGTATGTCCTTGTATATATAGCTAATTCTTGTTCGCACCTGTAAACCATTCTATTCATGATGCATGCGTAGTAGTTTATATACTACATATGTATGCAAATTTTATTCAATTAAAACAAAAATTTGATAAATTTAATAATTATTAATATTCCATTATGTATTCTAGCTGACACAATGTTTTAATATTTAAAAAAAAAAAAAAAAATCGAAAGTTTTTTTTATATTTTTTATGCAATCACATTTAAATTTTCTTTATTATTGTAATCATTTATGTTAATTACCTTGTTGTACATATTTACATACACCACATACATACATGTTCAAAAGTACTTACAAAAAAAAAACACATTAGTATTTTAATTGTATAATTAAAATTAAATAAAAAATCTTATAAAAAATCGGCTAAGTGATGAGAAAAATATAAAAAGACAGCCATTTTGAATTTTGATTACACAATAATGGCTGCTCTATATATAAATTGAAAGCATGTGGTTTTTATAATTCCTTTAAACAGAATTATTTTTCTTCAATATTATTATTTCAATATTTTTCTATCATCACGCAAGCTTTTTTTTATTGATTATTTTATTTAAATAGTTAATAAGCTTTAGTTATTATTTGAAACCCCCAAAAATCTGTTGGAGCATCTCATCACTATTTGCAAAATACCTACAGTAAAAGTATTAAATAAAAAAAACATTTTGTCAGTTAATATATATAATTTTGTTATTTATTGTTTATTGTATAAAACATTTGAAATTTAACTGCTAATTGATTATATATATGTATATATAATTATTTATTTTTCTATTAATTAATTAATTTTATTATATTTACTAACCTCCAAAAAAGTTCTGTATATGATTTCAAAATTAGAAGAGAAAAAAAAAATAGCTTCCGCCATTTTATTTTTGTACTTGTTGTTTCTTATTTTTTTGCTGTTTTATTTATTATTGCTTTGTCATTTTGTTTAATATTTATCTATATTTTATTTTACCATTATTATATATTTATAAAACTGACAAAATGTTTTATTAAAACAAAAATTTGTTTTTTTTTTTTATATTTTTTTTGTAAAAAATTACAACTCGCCCGTCAATACATAATAACTACAAACGAAAATGAACACCACAGATGATGAATGTTTCTATGTTGGATTGGGACATCAAGGTCAGGCATCACGTAAAGGACAAAATTTTGCACCGGAATACAAGCCATTCCAATGTTGTCCAACAAAATTGGAAAAATCAACCAAGGTACCAAAAATGACTGCACAAAAAATAGGTCATTCAACAGACAAGTCACATAATGGAAATTTTAAATTTGCACCCAATTCTAATTCTGCTCCTCCTAAAAAACAGGATCAACAGCAACAACAACAACCAATAAATAATAAAATAACCCAAGCGACAAAAAAAAACTCCAAATTAGATTTTAATAATGATAATAGGAATAATAAAAAAAACGTAGATAACAACAACGGTAATGGTAAAAAAGCGTTGAGTAAAAATAAAAATTCAAAAGATCTTAAAGGTCAAAAAGGTATATTTGGAATTGGACAGTACATGTGGTGGTGAGAACCGCACGCGTGTGGAATTATAGCAATAACAAAAGATCAAATTTATAGAGGAAAAGCGTGTTTGATGATATCTCTTGGTCCAGCGTAATAAATTTCCTAGTCAAACAAAAATATTTCTGAGGGAAGCAAACAAAAAAAAAACTAAATTATTTTATATTAAAAAAAAAAAACGAAAATATATTAATATTTTTACACTTACTTTTAAAGACTGATGGTAGACTAGAAAAATTCAGTTTTATATACTTTAAAAACAAACAATTCAATCATTAAACACTAATATTTATATACCAAAATTATATATCATCACGCCTATATAAACCAATTCCGCAAATTCCAAACACAAACAGTAATGGTGATTTCTTCTTCTCTAAATAATTTTGCAAAACGTAACCCTCAACCATAAAACACTATAATAATAATTATACACCTCAGTATAACTACATAATAAGCAACCAGAATTGCACCGTTTTTATTTTTACACAAACCAACCAAAAACTAGAAAAATTATCACTACAAAGCGTTTTGTTTTTATCTAGATTTGTTTTCTATTATTATAAAATACATCCTGGGAAAAAATAACAAAAAAAAAAAAAAAAAATCATACAAAATAAAATGCATTTTCTTACAGTTTATTTTAACCGCCCCATGTTGGGCGCCAACAAATGTAACATTAAATTTTGAAAAAAAAAAACCAAAAACAAATAATTAATTAAAAAAAAATGTTAAAAAAGAAAATTTGTTTTTTTATTTTTTGTTTTGGAGGAAATAATATTCACTAATATTTTTTGTAATTTTTAAGTTTTATTAACCCTCATATCCATCAACACACACAGACAACACACACACTCGCTCAAAATAATTAATATAAAATAATTAAAAATACAAAATAAAAATTCATGTCACTCATAAATAATTAATAAAAAAACAAAAAGAATAAATCATATATAATATAATATTTAATTTTATTTATTTATTGTTAATTTATAGACTCTTTATTTTGTTAACTAATTATAGTTTGTTATAATTTAAAATAATAATTAAAAAAAAAGACTAAAAAATAGTAAAAAAAAATAAAACTTTGTTGTAAAATTTAAATTTAATAATAATTTAAAAAATGAAACAAAAATATTGTAAAATAAATTTTAAATTAAAAGTATGTACAATGATAACGTTTTAATTTACAACTCTTTCATGCCAATGCGATGATGTATGTTCTGAGTTTTTAATCAAAATTTTATATTTCTAAATTATTATCGTTATCACTGTACAATAAATCTATATTAGCTACTATTATATATAAATAAAACGCCATTTTGGTGAAAAACATTAAAAAAAAAATGTAAAACACAAATATAGGGTTTTGATTGTTATAATATTGAATAAAACAACTTTGAATGAAACCAATGAACGATTTAAAGAAATTAAATTAAATCAGTTTACTACGTGATTGCATAAAAATATAAAATTTAAACTAAAAAAAAAAAAAAACAAAAAAATGAGAATAAATACTCAAAAAAACCTTTATACCCCTTTTTATCAATTGTTTCCCTCATTTTTTTAGAAGTCCAATACATACTAGCTCATTTACATTTTTTGAGTAGCTCAATATTGTTTTATACTAAAAATTAAACTTTGTACATCTAATTTTGATTTTTTGACATTTCGATTTTTAAACGACCTATTAAAATTGGTCGATTTAGATTCAGTGAAATAGCTAAAAACAGATAACACGAACATAAACTATGACAAAAGTAAAACTAGGCCTTTTGCATAGCAAATAAATCATTTTACATAGCATAATATATATTGGAGAATGACTAAAACGTTAAAAGGTAGTATCACACTTTGGTCACAGTAATACATACATTTCACAATAACATTTTACTAATTTTTAACATGCTTGAAAACATATGAAAACTTGATAATTTGCCATAACGGTGGAATCACAATTAACCGAAGAGAAACGTATGTATTTTATCCATTACGATGTTCTTTTAAATTTGGTTGCGAAATTAATCAATCAATTTTTATACAAGGAGGTAACATACAAGCATAGACTAAAATAATATTATAGAGATGTCTTAATACGAATAATAAAAAATTATCCAATTATAGGGTGCTAATCCATACCACAACGGGTGCCGATATACATAAAGTAATTCAAACAAAAATAAAATGAATGAGGAAAAATCAATTTGTTTTGAAGCTGTGTCTAAAGCTGTTTGTGTCTGTATATCAACTTTGGGAGAATTCTTTTATTCGTATTAATACGCCTTTATAATATTAATTTAGTCTATGATACAATTAGTATCAATTTACATAATTTTATTTTTTTTTGGATTGGAATAGAGAAATATATAGTTTGCGTTTAATTTTAGAATACAAAACCATAATAGCTGGGGTTTGTACCTGGGGATGCCAATTTGACATTTTACTTGTTTTCTTAGAACAACATTTTTGTCATTTTATGTTCATAACCGTGGAAAATTGTAATTTTTGAGTAGATACGCGGTGTTGATGAAAGAGTAACGAATTCATTTACATACGTAAGCGAATAACTGAACAAAAAAAAACGTTTTTTGAGTTGTGTCACTTTTCGATTAACATGTGCGATATGCGTATCTGAATATAATGTTGTGCATAATCAAAATTTCGTTGATTGTAAATCGGCTGTTTAATTATTGGCGATTCAAACAGGCGAGGCGCGTACACAAGGGGGTATACAAGTCTCAATATTTCACAATGTCGATTCAAAAATATTTTCTTTTTCCTTTGAAATTTATTAAATTATTGGATATTTTTTAATTGGGGTTGTCAAGTTCATCTCTGTCCTTACTGGATTTTCTGAAATTTACTGAATATTGCGAAAATTAACTAAAATCTTAGGTTAAAAACTATTATAAGTAGTATTAAATACTTCTTACTTAATAACTTCGGCCTAATTAAGTTAGTCGAGAAAATATACAGATAAGTATGGTTTAATGTTTTAAAAATTCAACAGTTTGGGATGAAGAAATTCTTCAGTAATTTTGATCTAGGTACTGTACATATTAAAAGATGTTCTATCCATAAAATTTTATGAAAACATCATCCGCTAGCAAATTGGGAGAGCAACAAAAAAAATGAGTTTGAGTTAAATTCATCTTTCGTCTTCTGTGCTACACCGGCTCTGAGTAAAACATTTCAGCACATCATCACTTTACGTTTTATTTTTGCTTCGTACTTTTTGCTTCTTGTTTGTTATTTTGGTTAATAAAAATAAACCTCTGGAAATAGCATGCTGACATTTGACATTGAATCTAAACCGGATTGAATACCAACCAGAAAATTAAATATCTTTTGCTATCCTTATCTGCACACTAGCAAACTCGTTGGCCGAAGCCAGAAATGCTTATTGCTGGAAGCTTAGCGTCGGATGGAGGGTTATTTGGCTTCTGAGCTCGTACTAATTTCCACATGCCCAATCAAGCTGTGATCAACACCGTAATTCTCACCACCTTGAAGTTATCCCAGACTTTCATCCCAGGAAAATTTAAAATTACCTCCTACAACACAAGCGTAAGAACCCATCCCAGATTTTTTTTTCTACACTATTAAAGTGTACGAACTTTAAAATCCATCCCAGACTTTTTACTAGAGCGAAAAAATCCATCCCAGGATTTTTATTAATTATAAGATTTTTTCTCGTATAGTTAAACATGAATAAAATAAATAAAAAATAAAAAAAATTCTTCTGATCAGGATTATGGTAGGCCTGGAAATTTGATATGTTGATTTAGTTAAGAGTCCTATTGGCTCCCCTTGGCCAATTCTGAACGCGATCCGCTTGTTAATATTTTTGCTATATCAATAAATGTGTTTCCTTCCCTTAGTGAAAATTGAATTAAAAAAAAATCATAAAAAAATTCTTTAGGACCTAAAAATTCTTTAACCCGACATATCAAATTTCCAGGCCCAACATAATCCTGATCCAAAAAATTGTTTTGTGTTTTTTTTAATTCAATTTTAACTAAGGGAAAGAAACACATTTATTAATGTAGCAAAAATACTATAACAAGCGAACCGCGTTCAGAAATGGCCAAGAGGTAGCCAATAGAATAGGATCCTTAACTAAATCGACATAACAGATTCCCAGGCCTACCATAATCCTGATCAGAAGAATTTTTTTTATGTTTTACTTATTTTATTCATGTTTAACCATACGAGAAAAAATCTTATAATAAATAAAAATCCTGGGATGGATTTTTCACTCTAGTAAAAATTCTGGGACGGATTTTAATGTTCGTACACTTCAATAGTGTAGAAAAAAAAGTCTGGGATGGGTTTTTACGCTTATGTTGTCGGAGGTAATTTTAAACTTTCCTGGGATGAAAGTCTGGGATAACTTCAAGGTGGTTAATCCTCGCATCTTCATAACTGTAATGCAATTAAAACATCGCACAGATTCAAACGAATCAATTTAATTATCAAATATATAACTGGATTGCAAGTAATCTCACAACAAAACGACTATATGTAGCCCATTTAGTTCAAATCATGAACCAACAAAAAAAATATGTGCCAAGTGTTAAACTATAGCAGTTTTATTACACCCGAAAATTATCATCTCCCAGGTGGGTAGAAACATATGTTCAGAAAGAAAAATTAACTTGATTGATTGATTGTAGTGTGCGACCAAGCCTAGGCCTGTCTCTCGGATGGTGCCGGGCCTACCGTACACCCATTACGTATAACACGTAAGAAAGGGTAGGAAAGGAACGTTATATTTAGGATGCAATCGACCCTGTTACAGACACCTTTGTATTCGATATCTAGCTAAGTTAGTATAACTTAACGACGACCACACAACTTAACTACGTACAATTTAACTACGACAACACAACTTTACTAAGTGTTTGGATGTTTGTTTTTCTGGAATCTTTGGCCAGATTCTCAGAATCTCTAAATCTAATCCGGACTTAATTAGTTTATTTAGTCATTATACTTACTACTTTGAAATACTATAATTTTTAAATTTTAATCCTCCTGTGGCACTATTCCGGTTTTCCCGGGGAACTACGAAGTGGAAACCGATATATTGTCACAATCAACACAATCGTTGTATCGATGATAATTATTATAAGTCGAATAACTCCTTATTTTTTCCCTTTTCTTCCTAATTTTTATGTTCCTTTTCAACGATTTCGCCGGATTTTTTCTCTATCTACACTTGGCTGTGATATACTTTTTTTAATTTAAGCTTGGGTGTTGGTAGCCAAAATAGCAAACATAAATTTAATTCATTTTATAAGACCTTTACAATACAAATGAGCGTCAGCTGAAAACATGTATATGTAATGTATATTTATTATGATCCTACTTACCTGTTGGCGCCTATGACTGCTATCCAAATAGGTTTCAATGCAGATTTAAGTTTCTTGTATATGTGGTAAATGGCTAATAATTATAACATCCTTTTTCGTTTGTGAAATCTTATAAATTTGTATTCCAAGGTTATCAGTGTACTCCTTTATTTCACCTCGTTCAAATCGCGTTCATTTTAGTTAAGAAATCTTTCCTTGACCCTACGATGCACAATTCATTAATCGCTTTTGCACAAATCACAATTCATCAACCACCAGAAATTAAATTTCAATTTCAAATTAAAAAGAAAATACATTTTTAAGGAAAGTAAACAATAAAAAAATATAAAGGGCTGAAACCTCACGAGGGGATCAGAACTTCGGTCTTTGGCATCTTCAATTATGTCATAAAGTTAGTGTGACAGTTTTCACAATATTGATTTCTATTTTAACCAACATATGTTCACTTATACATACAACAACAGCCAAACAGGTCAAATGCTTCAGTAACATGGGTACAAGCATCCAATTTAAAACGAAAAATCGTATTCTAGAACTTTATACCGAAAGTAGTATAATAAATTATACTGATACTTCTAACCGTTTAACTGACCATATTCCAGAAATTTATCCAAAAACTCATTTTAGAATCTTCCAACACACATATCCAATTTCATCATAATAGGTTAAGAAATAGCCAAGTTTCATCCTACTTGGCCATATTCCAGAGCTATACCCGCGGTTAAGGCATAGCCTCCTACTTGGCAATATTCCACACATATCAAATATTCCCTAGTCCATACACATATCAAATTTCATTAAAATCGGTTAAGAAATAGCCAAGTTTCATCTTACTTGGCCATATTCAAGAACTTCATCCAAAAAACATGTTAGAATCCCATTTCCAACACTCTTGTCGAATTTCAACGTAATCGGTTGAGAAATGGGCAAGGTCCATCCTACTTGGCCATATTACATATATATGTTGAAACTGTGAATACAAATGGTTTTTCATTTTTAAATAAAATTGATACAGAATTTTCGACTCGAGTGACAAACACAACTCACACTATAATAGATCACGTACCTAATTTCGGATTTGAGCTATCGGTTTGATTTTCATCTTGTAGAGAAATATTTATCTGACCATAGGAGCATTGTTCTTTCAATGAATATTGGCAATAAATCTTCTCCGTCATTACTTGTGAAAACGGTAACTGATTATAACACAATTTCTGAATCCCCAATATGGGATTTACTTAAGAATGAATCAGATTTTGATGAAGTAATCAGAAATTTGTCCCTTTTAGTCAGAAGTAACACGAAAACGATCTTGATAAATAGAAAGTGAAAAAGGAAAGACTGAGTGAATAAGGAGCTTCTGGATCTTATAGATAAAAGAGAAAGATACCGGCGGATGATGAAAAAATCTCCAAATAACTATTATTTAGTTGAACAATATAAGCTGGCTGCTAATAAAAATATTAAGCTTAAGAAAATATACAATTGTAGAGAATTTGGGAATTGCGCAGATCCAAAATTCTTTGGAAAAATGTAAAACGAGTTCTTTATAACAGAGATGTCAATTATGCAGTGAAGCCTAGTCTGATTATTGGGACTGATGTTGTATCGGATGAGTTGAAACTTAGTAATATTTTTAATACATTTTTCATCACTATTGGCGAGAGTATTACACAGGTGCTACCCAAACCAAATATTATTGATTTCGACTACATCAGGTATGCCATTACTGTTCCTTTACAGTTTACTCGTGTCCATGAAGTAGAGGTTAAACAACATATGCAGAACCTAAACCTAAGTGCTTCTACAGGAATCGATGGAGTCTCGGCGAAATTTATTACAAAGTTTTCTGGAAATCTTGCAAGTGTTTACGCAAAATATATTAATAATGCAATCATTAATAGTAAATTTCCAAATTCCTTGAAATTTGGCAAGGTTATTCCGATACCAAAATCTGGAAATTATTTACGCTAAACAATAACAGGCCAACATCAATATTAAATGCGTCATCTAAAATATTAGAAAGTGTAGTACTGGACAGATTAAATATTTTCTTGTCGGTATGTAAATAGGATTATCTCAGATTCACAGTTTGGATTTAGGAAAAATTCAAGTACTACTGCTGCGGTGTTGGGACTTGTAAATATTGTGAATGGAGCTTTTATTAGAAAATGTTACGCTGGCTGTATTTTCATTGATATTAAAAAGGCATTCGATACTGTAGACCACGAGCTACTGTTAATGAAATTGGAAAAGTTAGCTCTTTCTCAAGATCAATTAGACTTTTTCGCAGGTTATTTAACAAATAGAGAACAAGTAGTACAATTAGGACACACAGTAAGTGAAATTATGAAAATTACTAAAGGTGTTCCGCAAGGCTCAATTCTAGGGCCAACTTTGTTCAATATTTTTATTAATGACGTCACGAAAATAGATCTAGTTGGTAATATTATTCTCTATGCAGATGATGCGGTAATATGCTATGAAAATGAAGGTCTTGGTAGCATGCACTCTGAAATGGAAAACGATCTTATCAAAATTAAAAAAATGGTTTGACCTTAACCTGTTAATATTAAATGCCGGAAAAACTAAACTTTTACTTTTTGGAAACAAAAATATTAAATCTGAGGAGAAGGCGCGTTTCACATTGTCTTACGATAATCAATCAATTGAGCATGTAACTGAGTATACTTATCTTGGTGTGGTCATCGATAATTTTCTAAGCTGGAAAAAACATATTGATAAAGTAAAGTCTTCTATATCTCCTTATATATTTGTTATTAAAAGGGTTTGCAACTTTGTGCCTTTAAAATGTTTACTTGCCATATATAACTCATTTATTTTGTCACGAATATTATACGTCCTACCAATCTGGAGTAACTGTGTTACATATAAACTTGATGATTTATTTATTTTACAGAAACGAGCATTAAAGTACATGTGTCATTTATCTTTTAAATATCCTAGTTTGTTACTATTTCAAAATTTTAAAAGTTTGAATTTGCTAATTGAAATTGAAAAATTAATATTGATATATAAACTGACCAATAATTTAATAATGCACGATTTGGATTTTCAACAAATAAGAAGTCGTCATACTAGACGTATTTCACATTACTTGATAGCACCAAATACAGATAAAAATTTAAATATCTTAAGTAGTAGTTTGTCGCAGTTTAACTCACTGCCAAGAGAGATTAAATATTCAAATAATGTCATAAGCTTTAAAAAAAGCCTTCTGGAGTTCTTAAAGAACGAAAAACCGTACAAAGTATGAGATAGTTTCGAATTTTTATTTTTATTTTTTAATTTTTTTAATAAAGTCCTGTTATCTGTGTCAGAAACTTCATGATCTACAGCTTGCAATAATATAATTCAATAAATTACGTTGCAAAATAATTCAAATAGAATTAGTGCAACTAAAAAAATGTAACTTTTTAGTAAATATTGTAAAATTTCTTAATAAAGTAAAAAAAAAAAAAAAAAATTCCAGAACTTCATCTAAAACTCATTTTAGAATCCCATTTCTAACACACATACTAAATTTCATAATAATCGGCTGAGAAATAGACAAGTTCCATCATACTTGGCCATATTCCAGAACTTCATCCAGAAATCGTTCTAAAATCCCAGAACTTCACCCAAAAACCATTTTAGAATCCCATTTCCAATACAAATGTCGAATTTCAACGTAAACGGTTGAGAAATGAGCAAGTTCCATCCTACTTGGCCATATTCCAGAAGTTCATCCAAAACTCATTTTAGAATCCCATTTCTAACACACATACTAAATTTCATAATAATCGGTTGAGAAATAGACAAGTTCCATCATACTTGGCCATATTCCAGAACTTCATCTAGAGATCATTTTAAAATCCTAGAACTTCATCTAAAAAACATTTTAGAATCCCATTTCCAATGCAAATGTCGAATTTCATCGTAATCGGTTGAGAAATGGGCAAGTTCCATCCTGCTTGGCCATATTCCAGAACTTCATCCAAAACTCATTTTAGAATCCGATTTCACACACACATATCAAATTTCATAATAATCGGTTTAAAAATAGACAAGTTCCATCATACTTGGCCATGTTTCAGAACTTCATCCAAAACAGTTTTAGAATCCCATTTTCAACGCACATGTGATGAGAAATAGTCAAGTTCCATCATTCTTGGACATATTCTAGAACTTCATCCAAGACTCATTTTAGAATTCCATTTCCAACACACATGTCAAATTTCATAATAATCGGTTGATAAATAGGGAAGTTCCATCATATAAAGAATGTGTTAACTATTCACTACATCCAAACTCAACCCCAACTCAACTCCAACTCAACGCGCAAATTGACCCCTAATTTAACCTTCAAATCAATTCCCAATTCAATGCCCAATCCAATAATCAAATAAGCATATATAAAAAATCGTAAATATTTGTAAAACCAGGTATTTTGGGTCAATTCGTATGGCAAGTACCCCACCCCCTTGACGTACAGTCTCCAAAAGCTTTTCAAATCTCCGCCTTGACCATAGAAACAGATTGGCGAAAAAAAAATCCAAATCGGACAAGCCGTTCTCGAGATACCATGGGTCCAGACATCCAGACATCCAGACAGACGGACGGACATTTTTTTTTTTTTGCATTTTCAGACTCAGGGACTTTCAAAACGTCGAGAAAAGTGGTTTTGAACCAACCAAATTTTTCGTCACTTTTGACAGGATTTCAATACTTTGGTCTTTTTAGACCGAAGTAATAAAAAACCACAACCGTTTGACTCGAAAGTCATGGCTCGTCTTGTTCAGAAAGAAAAATTAACTTGTTCAACCCCGCGATATATATATATATATATGTATATACATACATGGAAGGGGATAGAACAAAATCTATGGAGAAACCGAAAAAGTATTTAGTGTGTGACAGAGAAAGAAAAAACCTTCGTCCTTGTCTTTAAATCCGAATTTTCGAATACCAAATTCAAATTTATGTGTAGGAGGCGGTAAAGCAAAGTAGCTGTAACCTAGAGATGAAATAAATAAACGTTGCAAATTAAAAGCATGCCAATACAACAAGCACACCAATACAGATACAATAATATAAAAGTAGTAGTAATAGTAATCATGGTAACATATTTAAAAAACATCCTAAAAATAAAAAATGAAAATTCACTTGAATGTTTGTTTATGCTAGATTTTTGACGTTTTACTCGAATTTTATTTTGTTGCTGTTTATTTTTCAGGGATGTATTTGAAATTTAAAGGAATAAATGGTTATTAATTATTAAATTAGTTTACGAAAACTGGTAGCGTAATGTTTAACTATTTAAATTTGATATAATTAATTAATTATTTTTAATATAATTAAACATCATCCAATAAGTATTTATTCCATTCAATTTAAAAAAAAAATCTGTTTCGAAATGAAATTTATCCAAGTACGGCACGTATTAGGAAATACTTTTTTGATAAAGAGGAGTATATAAAAGAGTAGTAAGACTATAAAATAAAATTTGCTCCATTTTTTGTGACGTAAATCAATGTGATTTTTGATCAATCCCCTATCCATGTATATATATCGCTGGTTCAACCCTTTCCTTAAATAGTCCGTGATTATACACAAAGTTATACACAAAATTCAATTTAATTTAATTCTAATCACTATTTTTAAACTATAACTAATATTTCAATGCAAAATCAAGAATTTTAATTCAACACCAACACAGGTGCGGATACAAGGGGGAGGGGGTAGAGGGGTAATTACCCTCCCAAAATGAAACAAAACCTCTAAAAATAAAATATACATTTCAATCATTAAAATCAACGCAAATAAATCAACTATGTAACATCCATATTATTAACTGTCTAAGTGTTAAGCTCAGCGAGGTTAAAACTCGATATTTTAGAGAAATAATGCTAAAAAAAATGGATTAAATAATGTAGTCAATTGAAAATAAAATGTAAACAAAAAATTTAGTATTTACGCATATCTCATATCCAATTGAAATTGAAACCAGCAAACTACTAACACTAATCCTCAGTCCATGAAGGTATTTTAAGCACCTTAATTCCATGAATCATGGTCGTTTTCGTCTTTGTGCTATAAAATCAACAATTATCAATAAAAAATCTTAAATAATTCACGGATTATGTTTAGGCATCCTTATTCAAGAAACAGTCGTTTTTTTCCCGCAAAAAAACTAACATTTTTTTTAAATTGCATATGGAGCAACTTTCGGAAAAATTACAAAAAGTAGTTTTGGCCAGGACGAAAACGACCCTGGTTCATGGATTGAGGGCTAAAGAAGAAAGAATCATAAACTCCGTGCGACAAAGTCCCTCCTAAATGAGATATATTTTATAATAATTAAAAATGGGTTTTGTAAAAAGATATATTTCTGTTTAATAATAGTTACACATTAGTTAAAAATACCCCCTCCCCCCCCCCCCCCCCCCCGCCCCCAAACTTAAAAGCTAGATCCGCCCATGCACCAACACCGTAACAAAAAAATAGCGTTGTTTGATTATTTTTGGATTTTTGTCCTTAATAATTTAAATTTCGGTTTTCTTTTTAATTTTTTTTTATTATTATTAAGAAACGAAAAGGTATCCAGTGGTGAATGAGTCAGCTTTACCACTACCCTTGACTCGAAAAATTCCATCAACCATCACGCGGTAACTCTTCGGGACAGCGGATGGCTTTGCCCCGTTTTTTTTGTTGATAGTATGTATAGTATATAGTATACATATGCACAAAACGTTATTGGTGTTTCCGACTTTTCTTCTTCCACTGCTTAGCAATAAAAAAATAATCTGGAATTAGGTAACGTTGATACCATCAGAGATCGTTTGGGCTTACCTGCCTAGCAGCGATTTTTCACTCCTTAAAAATCGGTAGTAAAATTTCTTTGGCTATCACACAAAGTAGTACACCGCACAAATAATCAAATAACGTGGTATACCTGTGATGGCCTTTTAATATGTATTTGGGCGTAATAAACTTATTTGTTTTTGTACACGTTCACAACTAAATAAATCAGTTTTTGATGATTTTATTTTACGTTACAATACATTTTTTTTTTAATTTTATATTTTGCCATTAATGGTTGACCATTTTTATAGTAAAGCGACGGCTAACAATTCTACATTCGCCGTAATTATAATCAGCGGTGGGAATGAGTAACAGTATAGACCCAAACAAAGAATTTCGTTTTAGATGATTGCAACTTCATTGTGCAACTATACCTTTTCTAAAATACAAACCGTTACAGCAACCGCACTCCATCTAATTATTCTTTAACGCTACTATTACCATTTCTTGTAACCAAAATATTTTCAGGAGACTATTGCTGCGATTATAGTACAGCTAAATTAGCAGTGCGACAAATGCCAGTTTCATAGCAATAATATTTAGCAATGCTGTTTAAACTGGCTGAACTATATACATTTATGTCGTGTTTATTCTCGAAATTTAACCAATTGTCTGAATATTATGAAAATGTTTCGGCTTTTTTATAGACAATATATTACTGTAAATGACATTCACTGTATTTTCGATTTGGTAAATCAGAAAAATAACAGAGGTCAATCACTTATAATAGTGATTGGCCTCTGTTATTTTTCTGATTTACCAAATCGAAAATACAGTCAATGTCATTTACAAGTAATATATTGTCTATAAAAAAGCCGAAACATTTTCATCGTGTTTATTCTATTTGCAAATTTCTAATCTGATTTCTAAATTTCCCCCCTTAACATAACATATTACAAAATATTTACAATGATGTTCCCTGCATAAATTTCTCTTTTATCGTTTGACATGAAAACGGAAAATTGGAAAAAATGGAGTTACATATTACACTGCCATTCTCGCCGACGATTTGCTTCATAAAATGGAATTTATTTCAATATTACATCCCCTTGTTTCATTTTTTCACCAACAAGTTACCAATTATTAATATAATGGTTTAGATTTAATTAAATCTAGCTTAACAATTGATTTCATATATTTGGAAAAATTGGCATTATTTGAGCACTGGAACTTGGAAAAATTCAAAATATTCAAGGCAAATTTCTGATTTCAAAATTTACTGAATTATAGCTGATTTACATTCAACAACATTCGACATCCGCAAAAAAGTTGAAACACAACATAGGAAAAACTACAAAGACAAGAAAATCATCTGCTTAAAAATGTCTATGGAAACCCGAGAAACAAACCCAGAAATCTTCGTCTGCTTTTTTTGTAGATGTCAGTTTCGTCTGTTTAAATTGTTAATGACAATTTTAGTTAAAGGAATTTTTGATTTCACATCTGCATCTGCGAAAATCATTGAATGTAAATCAATCTTAATGTACTCCCACTTTAGTTCCAAGCCTAATTTACACCTCTCGTGAACAAAATATTTTTTGTTGATAAATCTGAAATTGATTTTTTTCATTAAAACTTAAAATAAGGAACAAACTTGAAATAAAATTATGTATCGACTAATTATCAAAATAATTAATAAAATACCATTGTTGATCTGAAAAAAAATCAATTCAATCCCCAAATAAATCCCCAACTGAACTACTCACTCAACCCTAACCCAACCGAAACTCAATTCTAACTCAACCCCTACTCAACAATCAAATCGAATTGCAATTCAACCATCACCTCAAAAATCATGTTTTAGTACCAAACGTTAATAACCACGTAACCATAGAAACGGATTGGTGACAGAAAATTCCAAATCGGACAAGCTGTTCATCCAGACAGATAGACAGAACGGACATTTTTTTATTGTTACTTTTTCGGGCTGAAGAACCTTCAAAACGTCGAGAAATAAAATGTTAGGTCATTTTTGGCAGAGTTTCAATAAATTTGACCTTTGCGAAGCGACATTAATAAAACCTAGGTCTATTATTTACTGCTGCGATTTGTGCTATTGAGGTAATGTGTTTGTTCGATCCATACCATCCATCACCAAAAATCGTGGGCCACGATTACTGCACATATATGTTTTTAGTTACACTCTAAGGCTGGCTGGTTTCTAAATTATTCGAAAAGATTTTTTCTTATCTTAAAGCGAATTGCGGTCAAAATTATGATCCGATAAAGCAGACATCTAGTCAGGTTGAATCAGACTAGAATGTCTAAATAAAACGATTCTGAAAAATGGGTTCCAAATAAAGGTTGTTTGCGATTTTGAGGTGGAAAGAGTACACCATTTTTTATTTTGGGGTATCTTAACGATTATTTCAAGATCAAATTTTTATGGTAGCATTCCATTCAAAAAATGATTTTCAAATTTATTTTCGTCCGACATCTATTTTTAAAGATATCTAGCAAAAATGAGTTAAATTAAAAAGTTGACATTGAGATTTTTACATCATTTTTGTAGTTTAAGCCAAACAAACGTTCATATAATAATTATGCTAGTGTAATAGAAAGACTTGCTCAGTTGCTTGGTTAATTCATACAAAAAAGCTCATCGTCCATAAATTGTTTAGCTGGTTTTGTGGAACAATTGACAACAGAGCTTGTTGACCAATATGACCGTGTTCCTCATGAAGATCTCGAATAACTAGTTCGGTGAAATGACCAATGCCTTGGTAGCACAATCTGATGTTTTGTTTCGAATGATTGATCTGGATTTCGTATTCGTCCATCCACTCGAATAATTTCGTTTTTGTCTAAAAATATTTTCAGATCCCTCAGCATGGAGTTTTTACTAAGTTCTTTTCTTTTTCTCAATGAATTTACCTCGTCGTTGAATTCTTCATATTGAACAATTTGAATAAGCTTGTTCAGAACTTGATTTTCCGCTGTTTTTGCTGAACCTCAAGATGTAAGCCATGACGCGCACCAACCTTTTCATGGAACTGTATTTTGATAGAAAAGGAAAACGTTCAATGATTTGTGTTGATAATGCTGTTATTGTTTTAATCTTTGGCAACATATTCTCATGAACGTGACTGCGAACTTCAAACTTTGGCCACTCAGTCGCGTGGCGTTGCAGGAAATTCGGTCCAGACCACCACAAGGGTGTATTGTGTAACTGATTTGGTAGAAGACCTCTCGAGATTATGTCTGCTGGATTTTCATTGGTTGGAACATGGCGCCAATCGGAATTATGCGTGCGATCTTAAATCTCGGCAACTCGGTGAGATACAAAGGTTTTCATCTTGGATGATTGGGAATTGATTCAACCCAACACAATTGCGAAGTCTGTCCATAAAACGACTCTGTCGAATGACAATTTCATTGCCCTTTGAACCTTGTTGGTAAGTTTAGACAACAAAACAGCACTGCCAAGTTCAAGCTTCAATATTGTGATTATCTTAAGAGGTACCACTCGAGATTTGGAACAGAGTAATGTCGTCGATCGCCCTCCTTGTTCATCGACACAATTTACATATAAACACGCACCATAGCCTGTTTGAGAGGCATCACAAAATCTATATGCAGTTGTACTGATTTACACTTTGCGAATGGTATAACGCATCTATTAATTTCCAGATTTGGCATCTTTTTCAATTGGTTGCGAAACTTCAGCCACTCAGTTTCGTTCTTTTCCGGTAACAGTTGATTCCATTCCACATTTATTTGCCACAACTGTTGTAATACAACTTTAGCTGTCAGCATTATCGGACCAAGCAACCTTAATGGATCGTAGAATCTTGCGATATCAAACAAAATTGTTCGCTTTGTCACTTCTCGTTCAGCCAGCAGCAATTTGTCGACTGAAAACACAAGGCTATCGGATTTAGTTGGCAGGTTAACCCTAACGTCATCACTGTACTACTCGTATCTTCGGAAATTGTTGTTTCTTGATTATGATCATTCAAAGAAATTCTTTGTAACAGCTCGGTTCTGTTAGCACACCATTTGTATAGATGAAAGCCCCCTCTCTTCAGCATCTCGATCAAGTGTTGTTGTAATTCAATAGCATTCGACAGTTTATCGGGCCCAGACAGAACATCGCCCACATAGAAATCATTTTTTGTGGTTTCGGCTGCTTTTGGAAAATCGGTTTGGTCATCATCAGCGAGTTGTTGGAGAACTCATATTGCCAAAAACGAAGCACATGCAGTACCATATGTATCCGTCCTTAATAAAAATGCTTGAATTGGTTCATTTGGAACATCTATCCATAAAATTTGTTGAAGTTGTTGATCGCTTTCATCATCAAGCACCTGCCGATACATCTTGGTAATATCAGCCGTAAACGCAAATCGATATTTTCGAAATCGAACAATAATCTCGAAAAGTTCTTGTTGAACCGTAGTTCCGACTTTAATCACATTATTCAAGGACAACCCCATATTCGACTGTGCCAATGCGTGAAACACCTCGCGCAGTTTGGTTGTACTGCTTCCGGGTTTAAAAACGGCGTTATGTGGCATGAAGTATTGGATTCCTTCAGGATTTGGATTTAAAAAAACAAAATCTCTTGATCTGATCCATTAGATCAACCTCAGCCTCAGTAGATATTCCGCAGAAGTTCGGTATTGGGTTACTTGACGCTCTATGAATCACCTTACCTTCGACCACCCATTCAAACCGTGTTTCGCTTCACGATGGTAAACCTTGACCTAGATTTCTTTGATTTCCGATCCAAATATTTTGGAAGATTTCAGCTCTTATATCGATTCGTTGAGGATGTCGTTTGGTATGCTCCAGTCTTCAACATTTAATTTGCTTGTTGGTAAATCATCTGCTATGTTTTTAAGAACCAAGAAATCTCACTTGGCCCTGAAATCAGTTGTTCGTTATTGGATTACTGCAGAAACTTTAAATTTGGAATTTGAATACCAATGCCCTTGATTAAAACGTTTACATTTCTTTTTGAAACCCCTTTTAACTGCACAATCCGTTCGGTTATGTAATTTGCATGTGAACCGTTATCGAAAAATGTTGACATGATGTGGTGTTCCATTTTTTATCATATACTAATAAAAAAAAAATGATATGACCGTTGACAATAAAACTTGATTTGAAGATGTGAACAGATTAATTGATTTGCTCATTGCAACACCTGCTACAGTGCTTTCAGGTTCTGAATATGTTTCCATGTGTAGCACGGTATGATGCTTCAATTGGCATTTGCGACATGTTCCGCACTTTTACAAACATTGGCAAGATGCGCTTGACTTAAACAATTGAAACATTATCTGGCATTGGTTACTTTCTTTATTCTTTATATCACAACACATCGTGTTGGATTACTTCTGGAAACTCCCTCAGTTTTGGTAACGAATGCACTAGTTTTGTTGGTTGATTTTGCAATTGTCATCGGATTGGCATGTTGCGTTTTGGATTGAACTAACTTCATTTGTCTTAATGTTTCTTAACTTTCAAGTGCATGACATCGATTTTGTAAGAAAAGCATCAAATCGTTATATTCTGGAATTACTTCTGGCTTCAATGTCATCTCATAACTCTGTTGCAGATTATATTGATCAAAAACATTTCTGACATTGCGTTCATTTCTAGGTACAGTGACACTCGAACATGTTTGACCACGCCATCTACTAATTTTCTCAAATCGGCAGCTGACTCCTTTATCGTCGGTTTAATATTGAATAACTCATTTAAATGTTTCTCGATAATGATTCTTTTGATTTCGTACCGTTTTATTAAAGCAGACCACAATGAATCAAATGTATCGAATTTTGATTTTATATTAGCTGCTTCGTTTCTAAGAGCATCCTCCAAATAATAAAACTTATGAGCATCGGTCAATGTTGGATCATTTACTACCAATGAACTAAATTTTTCTTTGAAATTCATCCATTCATCGTAATTGCCACTAAAGGTTGATAATGGAATCGCAGGCAATTTTCGTTTGTGCAACTGTGTAGTCGCATCCATTTCATTTACAGGCCTAAAAATCCGTTGGATTTTGGTTCGTGTTTTATCATACATTTTAAAAATAAACCTATACAAATTTTACATACCAGTCTAGAAATTAACGGTTATATTAAAATCCTTAAAGTTACTTATATTTTATAATGATAACTCTGACTCGTCACTTGTAAAACTAGAACAACACTATGCGAAGGTTACGCACGATAAAAAAAACTTTGTAAAATATTCACAATACTTTTTCATGTTCAGACAAGTTCAATAGTTGTTTTCCAATCGACCAACCGCAAGCACCCGCTAGTGAACCGCTAGTAGAATGGTTTTTGTCTTCGCTAAATTATCTATAGAAATTTAGCGAAGACAAAAACCATTCTACTAGCAGGTGCTTGCGGTTGGTCGATTGGAAAGCAACTAATACTGAAACAATAGTCGTGTTCCAGTCGACCACTTCAAGTACTTATGAGTAGTTAGGTTTGTGTCTTTGCTTAAATTTAACTACTCGTAACTGCTCTTGCATTCTGGCAAGAGCAGTTACGAGTAGTTAAATTTAAGCAAAGACACAAACCTAACTACTCATAAGTACTTGTGAGTGGACTGGAACACGACTAATATGTGAAATTTAGCTTTCTCGGAGAGTATTTAGTTTTTGCTGCGGTTTCTTGATGAAAATGAAAAATGTATGCTGGGTGCTGTCAAAGTGAGTACGATCGGAGTATTTGTACTACTTTCGCCTAGTGCTTACTCCTGTACTCCACTATGTTTCATTTTGTACTAATAATACTTTTACACAATATTTTAACTTATCGGCTTTTGCTTGCAATAATTATAATATTCTAGGGGACAGCTGGCTTCTTCATTCAAGCATTTTATCAAAGCAATGGTTTCTGTGATTCTCCGGCAAAACCTCATAAAAGGATTTTCTTGCAGAAATGTGTCAGTCATTTAGCAAATTATTTCAACTTCACAAAGCATTTTTTCAAAATCTCAAAACTTGTTGCTAAACCTTATAAAAACGTCAAGGCACTTTGTATGGGGCACCAGATAAACTCAAACATGACAGATATTACCTGATTATAACCAAAACCTTTTATCTGCGCTTTGGCTAAATATTTAGATTAGAATCTCCTAAATACAAAAATTAAGCTGCAAGACAAATTATGCGGTCATTTAGCCTTACCACACAAAAAGTCTGAATTTACCTTACTATCAAATCCTTCCTTACTGGTATGGAAGTCTGGATTTATGCAGTGTGATATGGAAAACTTCATTCGTCTAATACGCCTTGACATCAATATAAATCCTTTGTTGAAATCCAAACTCCCATGCATCTTTCTGGTCTGCGGTAAGGATAAATGCTGACAGTAGAAATGGTCTTTCAGTTTTATTTTGACATTCTCCTTCTCGTCTAGGTAGAAATACAATGCCCAGACGTCCTGGTATCTCTGGAGATTTTGTGGGGTATTAAACTTCATGCAGGCAACCAGCAAACTGTCATACATTGTCCTTGTTTTTAGACAATATTCATTCAAATCCCAAAATTTATTAGCGCAGAAACTATTTATATAGAATCGGCTTAACATGAAATAAAATTTCAGTAAAATACATCGACAAATGTGAGTGTTCCATTCGATGCTGGAAGCGACCAAAGTTGTCTGGTCGCTGGCTGTGTATGGAAAACCAAAATTGGCAAATCTAATTTTTGATTTATGGTATCGATCATAATACCATTAATATG
The DNA here is from genome assembly GCA_963556165.1 of Tipula helvola. NCBI lineage: Eukaryota > Metazoa > Arthropoda > Insecta > Diptera > Tipulidae > Tipula > Tipula helvola. Next base: position 198,950,139 of record OY744483.1, read on the forward strand.
AGAGATGTTCCAAAATATTTCTTGCCGTTGGACCATATATTATTTTAAAAATTCTGATCCCAGCCCTACAGAAAGTAGGAAGAAACTTTTTAAAAAAATAGGTTTTGTAATACATATAGGAACTATTTGTAGAATTTACAAAATAATGCAGATAATAAATTTCACTAAAATGCATCAACAAATGTGCTTGTTCCATCCATTTGATGTTGGAGACTGGGAAGATAGTCTGAATTGTCTAACTATTCACAAAAAAATTTGGTGAATATCATTTTTGATTTAAAGTTTCAACCCAAAAATATTCTGAATTTGAGCCATGGTTTAATTAAGAAATCCGACCCTAGAAGATATGGCCAAAGGAATTTTCCAGAGCCGGGACTAATACATTTTATATTAGGAAGTACTTAAAGAATCGACTTATCATAACAGATATAAATTGTATTAAAATACATCCACAAACGTGCCAGCTAGTTCCATTTGAAGCTGGAGACGTAGTGCAATGCCTGGATTGGTTTTCAAAAAAAAAAAAAAAAATGATGAAACAATGTTTCTGATAAATGGCATCAACCAAAATATGAGCCGTTTATTTTGAAAGTGGAATAAGTCAATGTTTTATTGGAATGAGATAATGAAAGGATAGAAAAAGGATTCATTTTTTTTTTGTTTTGACAATAAATTATTTACCGTTAGTAAGATTATACTGCCATTTATCTATTGTTATCATTAACTTGATTTTTTGAAAAAGTGACTTATTTCACTTTCAAAATAAACGGCTCATATCATTAGTGATGTTCCGAAATATTTTTGTGGTTTTTTTATAAAAACATATTAACTGCATTTTGTCGATTTTGACTTATGCGGATTTACCAGACTGCGGTTTAATAAATCCGATTTAGCTAAACTGGATCAGGTACTCTATAAGCGTATTTTGATGACGAAAATTTGAATTCTAATTATTTTGGGTTTATTTTTTTCACAAGAAAATAGCCAATTTGATTTACCTAATTGACCAAAAGTCAACTTTTCGAAATAAAATATAAATATTATATGTATTATGATCTGGTGGCATGTACGAGTATCATAACCAAAAATTAGAATTGGGTTTAAATAAACCCAATATTTTTTGGGTTAATGTTATTCTTGCGGGGGTTTATCCTATTCAATTGTTGTTGTAAATTTTTGAAGGAAATACGCTTTATGAAACAAAACCCGATTAGCAAAATTTAGCGTTGACACACTACGGCTAAACTCGAAAAATTCATTAAATCGGACTAGAAATACTCGCCTGAAAATTTGAACGTACTCCGTTTCGGCTGGGAACATATGAGCAGAATTTCTGCTGGCAGCGCTCATGAGCGTCGAGAGACATGAGCGTCGTTTTTGACGTGCAGAATTTTTTTTTAGTGAAATTTATTTATTTAATTTTAATGTACAATTTTTTTAAATGAATGATACGCCTTATTTGATCACAAATTAATTCATTTTTATCCTCCATTTTGGCATTTATCACACAAAACTTATTTTCTGTTAACAAATTAAAAAAATTAACAGGAAAACATAAAAAGTATACAAATTGTACTAGATTTGTTTTCTTTTACGTAACGTAGCCTACTGATTCGCAGCAAAATTATAAATAAAGTTTTCAAAGTGACAGCACTTTCTACTATGTTGGTATACGGTTGCCATGGAAACTACTTGGTAATATACTTGATATTTCTGTAGACTATGAATACTTGATTTTCAAAATTTTGTTGTTTCAAATTAACGCCTACTCGGTTTCTTATTGTTATTCTTGAGAGTAATGTTGATTATTATAACGTCGTAGAAATTAATATTAAGCGCAATCACTTTCTAGTGGTGCCTGTGTCATTAAGATTCTTAAGGCATTGCTCCATGCAAAACGGAAAACGGGAATTTGAAACGGTTAAACCCAATTTTTGGCTAAGTTGCTTAACTTTGCAATATGAAAACTATTAACAAATAGTTCTAATGTATAAGTTCCATCTTATTCTAAGAAAATTTTATTAAAATTGATTTAATTTCATTTAAAAAGCCTCAATTTTATGTTTTGCCGTCCGTCAAGCAAAAATCCGTCCGTCAAAATATAAAATTGGAGTTTTTTGAATGAAATTAAATCAATTTTAATAAATTTTTTTACGAATAAGGTAGAACTTATAGATTCAAACTATTTTTTAATAATTTTCATGTTGAAAAACAAACAATTTTGTCAATAATTGGGGCAATGCCTTTACACCGCAGAATGGTACTAATAACGAAATTTTATCTCACGATAAAAACAAAATCAACAACTTGTGTATGTTGCTTTATTGCCAGTAACGAGTCTCGAAGGGTTACATATACATACATACAGAGTTTTTACATATATGTATGTTAACAATGGCGTCTCATCATTAATTTTTTTGCTTTCCTACGCAACGACTACCATGTCAATAATCCCAATTTCAAATACTGCATCCAGTTTTAGCTGCTGAGGAGCAATATATAAACATTTAAGTAAAACTCACGAAGTCACTTCTCAACTGGTGGGTTACGTAACAACACAGCCCATCGACGATATATGCCCTGATACAATTCAGCTTTCTATTAAATATAAGTTACTTTCAGTAGCCTCGCAGATATCATCAATTACATCGAAGACATAACCAAGTTTAAATATTTCGTTTTTGCTCCATATTTTCGAAGGATTTCAAGAATTCGTAGCGGGCTTCTGTTCCCTTTGGGTGCTTGATTTACGTGAGTCCCCTGGCATCTCACGATTATCAAAGAGCTTTACAACTTTGTAAGTATATAGCCATTTCATGTGTTTTCAGTTTTAGAGTGATAACGCATTCTTTTATTTGTAAATGACGTGAAAATTCGTGAAAATTTGTAAATTCGTGAATTTGTAAAGCTTTAACGAATTGTTTTACAAGTCCCAGCTATATATGTATTGGTGGAAGGATTACTTTATCTGTTGGTATTAGACTCTGTTTTATGATATTTTTAGATCCTGGAGTTAAATTGTTTCTAGTTGGCCAATCCTTTTTCACATAATGTTCGGCACGTGCTCGGCTGTCTCAGTCACATACTATAGAAATCATCGATGTTTAGTGAAACCACTTTGTTGATCTAATAAAATTGTCATTATTTTTAAATCTTCAGATATTTTGCACTTGTGTTTAGCGTAATCTAATTTTTCGAGTAGGAAGCAAATGTTGTGGTACTCCTCATTTAACACAACCGAATGACCAACAGGCTGCTTTTAAACTACATGTTGAAGAATCTATGAATAGACGCTAGTCATTATCTTCATAAGAAACATTATACTCATTTATTAGTCCTTCAATATTGTTACAGTAAACTAAATTTTTTACGTCTGTAAAATATTTTTTAAATTTAATATCCCTTTCGCGATAAAAAGTTAGGCAATTTTTCTCTTTTAATGTTGACACCATTAGTTCAGAAATTTCTTTTGAAAGTCCAGCATCTCGGAACAAGTCATTCAGCTCTTCTTGAGAGAATCATTGAGATTTTTATTAATCTCGTCTTGATTCAACTGATGTTTCATCGTTCATCTGTATATCCTCAGCGACATCATCAGCTTCGATATCCGGCATTTCCATTGCACTTTTATATTAGTTGCTAGTAGTATTACTTTTCTTATTCTCTTCAGCTTCAAGAATGGTAGAACAAGTCACAGATTCAACAGTTGCATAAGAAATCGAAGATTTTGTTTTTCGGTTAGTGCCCAAAACCTTTCATTAAACAAAAATAGCAATCCTTCTCATGATTTTTTGGTTCCCGCTAGATCATTGGAGAAGCAAATGTCCGTTTCTTTTGTTTATTAAGTTGCAAGAAGCATCTTAAGCATATCGTCGATGACGATGCAACAGTGTGTATTCACACATTTGCTTTTTTCAGGAAATGAGAAAAACTAGCGAATTTGCCATAGTAGGTACACTAAAATAAACAAACAAAATTGATTAGTTGTTCACTTTTGAAAGTTTTGTTACCTCCAATTTAATTAAAAACCAGCAAACTCTATTATTATTACCAATAAACCAATAAAATGATTTTGACAAATTTTGTAGATACACGCTTTTGCATCGTCAGCGACGATAGCGTTTTTAGAATCCAATGATTGATCATTTCACTTGTTTCTATACCAAAAAAATCCTGGTATCTACTTTCAAGTACATCTGTGAATAACTTTCTAAGTTTACTCACAATATATTCTCCACAAGCAACACAGAAAGAGTCTAATTATTGCATGATATCTTTCTTGTATCATTATACTCTTCAAAAGCCAAGTTACCCACCGATTTAGAGCTGCGGTCGATACTGAGGTTCCGACTCCCTGCATCGTACTTTCCCTGAATCGGATGAGCGCCATGATCCAGGGACTTTGCCGGATCGCGGAACAACTCCGTTGGATTCCGACACGTGGCAAAACTGTCAGACGCAGGACTCAAGTTTTACGTGCAAGTATTACTGTTGCATTTTAGGGTTATAGAGTTATGCCATTGTAGGATTACAAGTTGGAAGGTGATGGACTTATAAAGATGTGGTGCCGTGGAGTTTTAACTGTCCACCTGAAAGTGTTTTTTTGTCGCATTTAAGAGTTGTAGGGTTATGGGGTTTTGGGTTTATAAGGTTATGAGGTTTTGGATTACTGGGGTTATAGGAAGTTGGGGTTATAGGGTTATGGAAATTCAGGGCTATGGAGCTTATTGGTTTGAGGTAATGAAGTGATGGACGTATGGAATTATAAAGCTAAAACTCTCCGAGATTGAGGTTTGAGTTTTGCGTGTAAGTTTTTTTGATTTTTTGCTGCATTTTGAGTTTATAGTTTATTGGGATGTGAGATTTATGAGTTTTGAGGTTATAGATTTTGAGGTTATGGGTTTTAGGGTTATAGGTAGTCGATCTCAAGATTATTGAGCTATGAAGTTATAGGTTTATAAGGTTTTAGGTAAACCAGGGGCTACTTCAAAAATTAACTCACAGAAGAAATAACAAATTGGAAAGAATTGTTTACGTGTGTAACTTTGTTCACTCTCTCATTCTCGCTCATTCGTTTTTATTTATATTTATAGACTCTCTTTTTTAAATTTTTATTTTATTTTACTTGTGAGTTCAATTTTGAAGTAAATGTAAAATTTGTTTATAAATGGATGGAATTATACCAATCGTATCGCTTCTCCTGATAGTTTCACTTTCACCATAAATGTTTCAAGTAGTGTTTTGTTCCACAAATGGTTCAAGTTGAAAAGAGAGCCTATAAATACAAATAAAAATGAATAAAACTAAATACATAATTACATCATATTTTTTTATTATTTCTTGTGAGTTAATTTTTGAAGTATTACCGTAAACCATTAAATTTAACTTGTTGTATTCGCACCGTTAGATATGATCCCAACCAAGTGAGAATTTTTCTATTATAGTACTATAAGAAAGCCATAAAAATGTAACCGCTGCGTTAGATATTTTACCTGATCGATCTTCGGCCCAATTGGCGTCTGCATATACATTTATCTAATCAGTTTTACATTGTCACTCGCATTTAAAATGAGTTTCAATTTTATAGTGCCTTTCAAATATTTTACTACTCGCTTCAATTCATCTCAATCTTCTTGCGTTGGATTCATTGTTTTATGAGATAATATTGCGATCAAGGCGTGTATTAATTGATGCAAACAAAAGACATGCCCGTTCGTCTTTGATATTCAATTAGTATTTTCGAATATTTCGTATTTTCCAAACCAAATCGTTTGATAGTTTGATTTATGTAAGATGTTTGACTTACTTGATAGATGTTATCCATAATTTCCACTTCAATTCTAACGTAACATTTGATTTGTCCTAAACTGTCGACTTGGAATCTATTATTGTGATTGTACTGGCTTCTATTATTTCATGAACGTAGATATTCATATAAGAACTGGCATTTTTATTATGTCTGGTGAATAGACATAAATCAACTTTGCACGAAATCAGCTTTGGCCACAACTTTATTTAGCGCCAAATTCCATACTTTTGCTAATTGTTTTAATCCGTATATTCTCCTCCTTAAACGACATACTAAATTTTTGGTTTCGACTTCAAATTAACTGAATTGAAACTTTTTCGAAAATGGAGTTCTCGACATTTTTCCTTTTAGACAGAATTCACAAATTTCGCTGCAATTGCATTTTCTGACCGTCATATCAATTACTAAATTCTGATTGCCAAATTCTATGATATTCATATCTCTATGTCCGAGAATTCGATGCCACTGATGTGCACATAGAGAACGCTCACTGTTTACCATATCGACGTTATGCATTTGCCTAATACGTTTTTGATTACCAAAAGCCTCGGCAATATTATTCCTCTTCATGAATACTTCGTTTTTGATAAATTCAACATTTATTCCTTTTCTTGCCAATTGTTTCACTGAAAAAATGTTAAACAAAATTATCAAAACGTATAAAACATCTTTTATTATGGCTGGCATTGGTTTATTTGAGATAAAATCATCAAAATGCGGAATGCCCTTTATTATTGCTATTGCTAATATGACACGTAGCTCCTGAATCAATAATCCAGTTAATTGATGAGCCATTTTCCTTATGTGTCACGATAAACAATTTATTATTATCTGAATTGTCAATTGTATTCGCTTTACGCATATCTGTTGATTTCCTCTTATGCAATTTCTTTTTAGACCATTTTTTAAATCTTCTGCATTCGCTTTAAATATTGCCTTTCCTTTTGCAAAAGAAACATTCCGAGATGCCTGAATCGGCTTTCAGAATATTACTACATGCGCCACCAGATTGATTATCACGATCCAATTTGGGTTTATACTCTTCAATCAATTTCGCTTGCACCATATTTAAATTTAACTCGCTGGCTTTATGTGTTTATAGCAGTGTTGCAAAACGAAAAAAAAAATTATAACGTTATACATTTCGTTTTTATAACAATATGTTGATTTTTTCGTTAAGTTATTTCGTTATGCAACAGAAAAACATTTTATTTCGTTACGATATAAAGTTATAATTGCGTTATTTTAAAATTTTGATCAGAATGTAGATTTCAGATTACCAGTATGAGTTTCAGGAATAAAAGGTTCATTTTCACATAATTTTCATGTACTTTTATCTTTTTCATCACAAAGTGTTGGTGAAATAGCACCGGCTGTCGCCCCGGTGGTACAGTGGTTAGTTAGCGTGCTTGCTTTAAGCTCCGGAGGTCCCGGGTTCGATTCCTGGCGGGTGATGAAAAAATCACTGCTGGTTAATGTAGGATCAATGAATTAATCACTCCGTACAAAAAATTCTATGTATTTAAAAAAAAAAAAATTATTGAGAAACGAAAAATGTTTTTTACGTTATCGTTACGTTTAACGTTATTGGAACACAATTTAATTTATATAACGTTATGAAACCTAATTATGATAAATAACGCTATTTTATTTCGTTATTGCGTTACGTTTCGTTTAACGTTTTGCAACACTGGTTTATAGCGCTGTAACCACAGTATCATAGCTGCGTGGTAGTTGTCCAAACAATAGACCGATCTGCCATTTTTCAGACAATTTCTCATTTCAATATGCCTCTCCGTGTTGCCACCTTCATCGAGTTTACGATGCAAATTTCTTTAATTAATTGAACGCTATTTCTACCTGCACTTTTTTCGTGATATTCCGTTATTGCGTTCCACATCGATTTAGATTAGCGGATGTTAAATGGTCTCTTATATGCACAAATTGACTGTCCTCGACAAATTGATTGTGCATCAACAATTGCATTCGCAATTTCCAATTGAAATAGTTATCATTGTTTAATTTATCGAAGTGATATTTTATTTCGGTAGACATTTTTTTATTATATTATTTTCCTTTACACAATTAACCAATTAAATATATTTAAAATTTTACTTTACTTGGGTCAACTCGGGCCATAACCTGTTAGAGTATAAAAATAAAAAGTTCGATGATTAAAATATTTTACTAATTAAACAAAATAACTTTTATTAGATAAACAATTGCGTTACACTAGTTTTTATGGACCAGGATGAAGTGAGATCAAAAAGAAATGTAAACTGAAAAATCAAACTACATACTGAAAAGTCAAACTACATATTGGTATAGACCTTTTTCCTTAATTGTCAAACATAGTGAATCAGCAGAAATATCTGTAGGTGTTGCATAATATTGGAATCTTGTTTTCAGTGTTTTAACTAAATAAATTAAATTTTACATTAAATTTAACTTTAGAAACGCTTTTGCGGGTATTGCGAAGTTGTTTCCCGAAATATAATTCATTAGTTATATTTCTACAACATTATTTTTAGTTCGGACCACCTACGGATCGTCGATCTTACTTGTCAAATTTTTTTAAGGAAAAAGGTCAATTGACGACTGGTATGGTGTGCTATGGCGGACGATATTGAACTAAGCAAACGCTGTAATCAAAAATGTGCTATATGAAGTTTTATGGAAATAGAGTCTATTTCATTTTAGCTTTTATTTATTAAAATTGTCATGATTGGAAAATCTAATAAATCCATTAAGCAGTTTAATGTGTGATATTTGATTAATTTGGAACAGTTGTATCATTAGAAATGCCAGAAAACTGTGCAGAAAATTGCAGAAAATTAATGTTAAGTTCACTATAAATATATCTTTGAGTTTCCAAATATTTTTGAAATTATATTATACCACATTTATCACGTATTGAATGATAAATATATACAAGGTTAAATTCAATATTTTTAAAATATTTATGTTTTTAGTAACATTAGATTACTATCAAATTTCTCCAATTTTTAAGCACAAATTTCTGTTATTTAAAATGATAAAACTGTCCAAATTAATCAAATATATAAAACTCACACGTTAAACAACATAATGGATTCATCAGATTTTCTAATCATGACAATTTTAATAAATAACAATTAAAATGAAATAGATTCTATTTTCATATAACTTCATATAGAAAATTTTTGTTTACATCGTTTGCTTAGTTCAATATCGTCCGCTTAATGCGCTTTTTCAACTTTACCAGTCGTCAATAAGCGTATTTCCTTGAAAAATTTACAACAACAATTGCATAGGATAAACCCTCGCAAGAATAACATTAACCCCAAAAAATATTGGGTTAAATTAAACCCAATTCTAATTTTTGGTTATGATACCTGCCACCAGGTCATATTACATATTAACCCTCTAATGCATAACTCCGCCTAAAGGCGGACTTTACGTTACCTTGAATTGTCTAACTTTACGTTATCATGAATATTTTTTTTCTTTAGTTTTTATAGGAGGTATTCTCTTTTAAAGTACTCTCGTCATAACGGTTTGGTTTTTGTTTTTGTAATATGTATATTTGTTCAACAACTACGAGTTGAAGTCAAAATTTTGATAGAAAATGATTAAAAATTCATGCATTAGAGGATTAAATTTATATTTTATTTCGAAAAGTTGGCTTTGCCAATTACATCAAATTGGCTATTTTCTTGGGAAACAAATAAACCCAAAATAGTTTGGATTCAATTTTGGTCAACAAAATACACTAAATATTAATTTACCTTTGTCGCTATCTATTGGCAATAATAAATTAGTAATTAAATTGAATTTAATCTACGTTATCCAAAAGTTAGTAGATGGATACGTTTGATGATCGAAAGTTAGCCTGAAGTTATTCAGGATCTATTTCCGGAAATGCCTAAGAATACAAATTTTTGTTCGTTATGTTGAAAATTCTGACAAACCTGTAAGCTAAAAGTAAAATCTGTTTGCAATTAGTACTAAAAAATATTTATCACAGGTTTCGGACAAAGTAAGTGGGGATAAATCCTTACAAATCTAGAAAATAAAAACGAATGTGTTTTTTTATACAAAAATTTAATCTAAATTAATTCTTCTCAATCAACATTTGTAAAATTTCTTTGGCTTTTGAATTTTTGAATTCTAGCTTCGTAATATAAAAAGGTGTTGGGCTTAAAATATATTCCCTGTACAGCCTTATGTTATTTAGATTAAACGTTAATAGAACATGCACGTAGAAGAAGATCGTCAGCGGCCACGTAACTCGTTTTGATTTTCTGATCCTTTCTATGAGTTCTTGTTTCTTGAATTGTTTTAATAATGGTTTGTAATTTTAAGTATTATTTGAAGGATACCACTAAATTTTCTAAAAGATAATCCTGCTTATTAAGATAACCTTGCAATTTGCCTTAATTAAAATGTCTTTATAAATGCATTATCTTATTAATTATAAAATAACGCTTAATTAAAATAATTTTAATTTTCCTTTACACAAAAATTCATCATTTTCTCTCTTTGTTTAAACCAAAACATAAATATTTTCCTCATTCCATAAATTTTAGATTATAAATTTGTATAATAACGACAAAATGGCCACTGCAGAATATCGTTTGGTAAACAAAATAATGTGTATATATTTTATTAAATAATTTATTAGCATGTTCTAATTGATAATAATATGTAATTTTATATTTCGAAAATAAAAGGTAGCCTGCTAGATGAGACTGAAGTGCTCGACTGGATACTTGATCAAAAAAATGATCAAACAATTGAAGAAATTGAACGTGACACACTATTCAATTATATTGAAACAAAAGAATTTTTAGCGGTTATATTTTGTAAGTTTTATCACCATCCATATTATAATCAATCTGATAAACGATATTTTATTGTTTAAATATACATTTAGATCCTAAAGATGATCCTGAATCACCAAGAATATTACGCCACATGGAATTGATCGATGACGAAGCGGTCGAATATGGTATTAAAATGGTAAAATCTAGTGATCGTTTAATGGCGAAAAAATATGGGTTCCGCAATCCACCTGGCATAACGTATTTCCGTAAGGGTAAAGCAATCAACTATGATGGCGATATTGATGACGAAGAAGAACTATTGGATTGGTTAACAAATCCCGAAAATATGGAAATGAACGATTCAATTGAAAAAGTAAACCGGAAAATGTTTCATAAAATACGACAATCTTCCGACTATCTAGCAGTGTTCTTTTGTAATGGAATATAGATGCTCTTATATATAGACAATATAATTTATAATTATTTTTCACAGATAGTGATGACTGTAAACAGTGCCCAAAAGTGTTGACCGAAATTGAGCACATCGATGACGAATGTAAACATGCAGGAATTGATTTCATAAAAATTGATGATCGACAAATGTCCAAAGATTATGGTGTTTTCGCGTTGCCAGCTATTTTGTTTTTTAAAATGTCATCCAAAGAGCCTGTCATTTATGCTGGTTTATATACTATTTTACATTTGATTTGCTTATACATTATTTCAGTCAGTTAATCAAGATGAGTTGCTCAATTTTTTCTTTTGTATAATATTCAGGTGATTTATTTGATGAGGAACAAATTTTAAATTGGCTATTGACACAAAAAGATCCAGGTGGTGATGTTATTGAAGATTTAGAAGGCCAAAAATTAATTGATCTGATTGAGGACTCCACATCGTTAGCCGTGTATTTTTGTAAGACAAAATTTTATTCGTTTTTTTTTTTACATTTTTTTGTTCGTCACTCAAAATCAGAAATATGTGACTAATATTATAGAGAAATCAAAATTTTATAAATTTTTTTATTATTTTTGTTTTTTATTAACTTACTTCATAAATGTTATTAATTCGTAATTTATGATATATTTGTCTCATAAATCTCTGCATCTTAACTATACGGTTAAATAGGGAATAAAACGTTATGTGATTATTGCAACTCGAAAGCAATGAGAAAAATACGTCATAAAAAGGAACGAGAACAATTATTAAATGCAACACATTCAGACGATCATCATGAAGAGGGTACAAATAAATAAAAAAATTAGAAATTATAACTTGAGATTGATGAAATGTTGTTCCTTTTTCTCCCCTATCTAGAAATGAACCTTGCCCCAAACACAATTTTTATCTGGTGTTTATTACACACTTTCATTTCTAAAATAAAGCTTAGTCCTCCTACATACACATTGAAATCGCTTGTAAAACACATACATACTATTGTACACACACACTTACAATCCAACTTTATACTTACCAAATTCAAAGTAGTTTTTAGAAATTACTAACCCCTTCTTTCCGGTATCTTTATTATGATTAGTTTTTTTTTTGATAGTTTGTGATATCCACGTTTTTAACCGACTTTTCAATAAATTAGTGATTACAATATTAACTTAGCTTAACCGTGTCATTCCCAAAAATGTAATTTTGTATAATTGTTTCATCGGCAGATACGTCGAACGTAGATGAATGTGAACAATGTTCAGCCATTTTAGAAGAACTAGAAAATATTGATGATGATTGTGATCGTCATGGTATCACATTTGTTAAAACGCAAGATTTTAGTATTGCTGAACAATATGGCGTTACTGATTATCCGGCATTGGTTTATTATGAAAAAGGTGTACCAAATGTGTTTGAAGGTACCCGTATAAATAATATTTGCAAAACTATATATAAAAAGTATATATTTAACATTTTTAACATACATTACTCTAGGCCGGCTTGAAGAAGAAGAAGAAGTGTTACAATGGTTGATTACACAAAGAACTGAAGACCGTATTGAATCCATAACACGTGCTATGCTCGAATCAATGGTTGAGGAAACCCAATATTTAGCCGTCTATTTTTGTAAGTAACACCAGCCACTTATTATTAGCTTTAGTTAAATATATTTTTATTTTTTACAATAATTTTAATTTCATCATCATCTTAATTTTACTGTACGTAAATTAGAAGAGCAAAAAACAATACGAAATTTTATAGTTCATTCATATCCATTTCATCACCATAAAAATATAGAGCAAAATTTTTGATTGAACCGTTTCCGGTTGATTTACTTTGTATGATGGAAAATTGGCTTATGTTGCTTATAATTATAAAAAACATGTTGAATGAGATATATAGTATAAATCAATCATAATTATCCTCCGTTACATAAATACATATATAAAATAAACCAAATATTTGCTTAACAATGTATCTTATATATGAATCCTGCCATCTTTATTAAATACATTGCTGTTTATTAATCCGTCACACCACCATTATACACAAAATAATTAAATTTTAAATCAAATAAATACTAATCAAAAACAGAAATATACAAACGCGATACAGAATAGTTCCTTAATTTAGTGCCCGATAACTACAAAAAATCACCAGCATACTGTCGGAAATTATGTTCACGTTACCGACCACCTCGTTCCGAGGGTGAGGAGCACCTGGAACAAAAACATTCAAGGGTTCAAGGTATTGGTTTTAATTTAAAAAAAAAAAACAGACATAAATAAGTAAACAATAATTATAAAAATTAATTAAATTAAAAATCACAATTTTTTTTTAGCTTTTTTGGATTTATTTAAATTTTTTTCAAAAATTGTTAGACACATTTTTTTAATTTTTTCAAACTATACACACAATGTTCCTAAATCAATTAGTATTTTTAATTAGTAACCACATCCTTAAAAAAAAAACATCCTTTTAATTATTTTTCCTTTTAATACATAATTAATATGAAAATATTTTCGTAGTTAGGTGGAATGAAAAATTATACTCCGTATGTGTATGTCTGAGCGAAATGACGGTTTTGCTCAATATACATACATCAATATGAGGCGTATGTTTTTTATGATACATTGGTTGTTTTGGCTTCAGACTTTAATATTGTGCAATATTTTTGCTTCTAATTTTCCATGGAACTATGCTCTGTTGCGTTTTTAACGGTTTTTTTTTTGGTTGTGTTTTGTTTGTGGATTTGGTTTGTTTTTTATTAAACGGAAATAACTTTATTAATTATGATTTCAATGTTGCTTATACATAAATAATCTTAATTGTTGTTTTATTAATTTTTATAGATAAAGTCAATTGCAATATTTGTGATCAAATTCTCGAGGGTTTGGAAACAATTGACGATGAATGTGATGTATTTGGTATACATATGGTTAAAATTCAAGATCCGCAATTAGCTAAGCGATATTCGATTAAAACTTTTCCGGCTATGGTTTACTTTAGAAATGGAAATCCATTACTTTACGAAGGCGATTTACAGAATGAGCAATCTGTACTCGAATGGTTGATCGATGATGACAATCGTGAATTAGCCGATGAAATTGAAGAAGTTAATCAAAGAATGTTGGAACGTTTAATGGAAGAATCACCACTGTTAGTCGTATTCTTTTATGACGAAGATTGTCTCGAGTGTGAGGAAATCCTAGAAGAACTTGAAAAAATTGATGGTGAAGCTGATTTATTTGGAATCGATTTTGTTAAAATTACTGGTTCAGAATCAGCACAAAAATATAATATAATTAATATTCCTTCGTTGGTATACTTTAGAAAACAAGTTCCCTTGTTTTATGATGGCGATCTGCGTCAGCATGAAAAAATATTAGCATGGCTCACATCCCAAGATGTATTTGAAATTAAAAATGAAATTGAAGAGGTCAATAAGAAAATGTTAGACAAACTTTTAGACGAAAATGAATTTCTTGCCGTTATTTTCTGTAAGTCATAAAATTATAAGTATACACGATAGTGATGTTTGTTATTTTTATTTTAATTTTATTTTTTTATTGCAGTTGAAACTAACAATCTCGAAAGTAAAATCGCGTTAGAGACACTAGAGAATATTGACGGTGAAACCGATAATTTAGATATAACATTTGTTAAAATGGCTGATACGCGTTATGCTCGTAAATGGGGTGTAACCAAATTACCAGCCTTAGTATATTTCAAGAAGCGTTTCCCCAGCATTTATCGGGGTGATATACTATCGGAAACAGAAGTATTAGAATGGCTGCGAAAAAATCGTTTCCGCCAACCGGAATTAAATCTATTCATGTACGGACTATTAGCTGTTTCAATCGCATTTGTTATCTACACAGCATTTTTACTACAATGTTTTAAGGCACCTCCACCAGCGCCAGCGCCACATCCAAAACAACAATAATTTATGATTTTGTTTAAATTTAATTTATTCTTGTATTTATTGATTATTTCAAATTATTATTATTATTATTACTATAATTAAAATTAAAAAGAAAAGAAGGAAAAAAATACATACCAACGAATTAAAATAAAATTTAATTAAGTATACTTTTTTAATTTATTAAAAAAACGAGTACAAAAAATAACCACACGTGTTTTATAATCACATTTTATCTTCGTTACAACACCCAAACCAAGATGTCTCACTCCACGAATATATTTTAGCTAAAATTGAGCAAAATAAAAAAAAAATAGAAAAATTATGAATTCGCTCTCTTTCATTTCGATGTGTGTCGACATTTTCATGTGAGTGTAGATGTTTTATTTTTTTTTTTACAAGTATAACGCCATTATGCGAACAAGAATTTTTTTCAAAAAAAAATAACACTATTATTAATCAAAGTTATTGTTGCGCTGTTAATTAGAGAATTAATAAAAATTAACTTTTGTTACAATTGTCTTTCTGTTCGGTGGATGTGAATTTTGTTTAATTTAATATTTGTAAGGACATTATGAATTTTGGTTTCATGAAAAAGATTTGATAAAAAAAACTAACAAGTTACAACAAAAGAATTTTTTGTTTTTTTTTTTTTTTTTTTGTTTGAAGTGACAGTTGTTTTTTTTTTTTGTCTTGTTGAATTAAATATCGTAATTAAAAATTATAATTTTAAAAATTGTTTTACAACATTAATTTTGCTGATGTGTCTGTGATTCTTTAAAGGTAATTTAGTTCATAAATCATCGTAATTGAAAAATATAAATAAAAATTTACACATTTTGAAATGACATGAGGATTTGTGACGTCATCTAAACAAAGACAAACTTATGATCGTTTGGTATGTGTATGACAGAGATAATCGTATTGGTATTATTTTTTGTCATTTACAAATTATCATCAACATGATGATGATCAATCCAAGTTCTGAGTTCACATAGAAGACGACAGACATGATTTTTTTTTATAAAATTTTTTAATAAAATTTATTTTTTACCTTTTTCTATTTAGTGCTGTGTTAAAATACAATTAAACAAAACAGTTTTAAACCGAATAAACAAATAAATTAATTCAGAATAATAAAAACGAAATAAATACAGAGAACAATAAATAGCCAAAAATGATTTGGGGCGAATCGATTTACACAAATTCACCAAAAATAGAAGAGTTACTTAGCAGTGAGGTTAGTGTTTGTTTGTGATTAAAAAAAATTTGATAATATGTATCTAAAAAATAAATTTATTATGAAATTTATTTATTTAATAGGAAATAAATTTAAAGGAACTGCTGGACGATGAAGATATATTACAGGAATGTAAATCACAAAATAAAAAACTTGTACTATAGTAAGTTGTCATAAAAAAAAATTGGTTTTAAGGTTATGTAATTGGGGAGTTAATTATTGTCTGTTTGTAGCATAACTCGGCCAAATGTAATAGATGAACTTGTTGATTTAATAACAACGGAACCAAAAGAAGATTCACCGGAGTCACTACGCTTTAAATATGCAAATATTGCATGTGAAATTCTTACAAGGTATGTTTTTTTAAGTAAATTACTTAAACTGGACGCAGGGTTAATACATATGTACTATTTAATGCATATGTCTGTATAATCAGCTTTTTACGTGTTTACACTTTCCATATAGTATGACATATGTTCTTACTTTTCCCAATTAAAATGTTAGTTTGAGGCTTGTTTTCTTACTTATAGATTTTGGAATTATCAGCATAGATACTAACGTCGATTCTGAATAATTTGGGCAATTTGTAATTTTAAATGAGTACAATTTTAATATTTTGTGTTTTGAGAACTCTTTCTTTATTATTCGGAGGTTTAAACATGCCCTAAGAACTTCATTCTTCATTTAACTGGATTTATGAAATTATTAAATTTCTTGTTCGCAAGCACTCCCATATTGAGCATTTTCCTCATATATGCTACCTTCTGGACAAAGAAAATTCTAAAGGGTGAGATTGTCTTTTAAAGCTTTTTAATGTTAGATTCGGCTAAACTGTAGAACATTGTGGAAATTTCACAATTCTTGTTAAATAATGTCGGTTTCGATTGACCACAAAAAAAGTAAACTCGAGCAAAAAAAAGAAACTGCGGCCCTTTGTAACTACCCTTGACAGACTACGATTTATTAAATCCGATTTAGCTAAATTTAAATTACGGTTAATAGACACTTAAACTCTTTTCATAAGATTTGTCAAACTAATACACTTCCATTACATCGTTTTAGTCACTAAACTCAAAATAAATCATAAATACCGTAAATCTAACTACGGCTAATCTCGAAAATTCACTAAATCGGATTTATTAAACCATACTCTTTCTAGGGCTTTAGATCTATAAGAATTATTTAGAGCATATGCCTATTTTGTACAAAAAGGGCTGATTTGTTATTGACTTTGATCTTATTGGTGTGTGTGTGCGTGAGTGTAGTATTTCAAATGTCGTGAGGTTTCAAAAATAATTCAGCTTTATCAGGGTTAAATCAAATAAGAATCATAAATTCCCCAGGGGTGCTATTTGTAAATACGATACGAACTCGTATAAGATTCTTATTTGATTTTAATTAGAAACGAACGAATCTGATTCAATTCAATTCAAATAAGAATCTCACTTCGAAAAATCGACTACCCTCGAATAAGCCCCCTGTTTAGTTTTATGCCCCTATTACAGTTTTCACATTTCAGTCTTACCGAAATCAATTTTTGGTATAAGGCCCGTTGCACATTCCAGCAAAACTAAGCGAGAAAAAAGCGAATGTAGTTTTCGTTTTAGGTTAGTTAGCTCTCCTAGCATTGCACTTTCCAGTTGATAACTCGCCTTATACACACATACATTGTTGATTTTATATCTTCCCATTAAAATTTTTCATTTTCAACCGGGGGATAAGAATTTAGTTCACATCGCTTAGCTTAGCTTAGCTGAAATGTACAATCGGCCTTATGGCTGTCACATTCGAGTTACCCGGTGACCAACTCGCCGCATTCAAATTTTGTGTATTATGTGTGGTCTTACTTTGGGCATTTTACAACAAGAATATTTTGTATTTTCATTCCGGAATGAACATTTCACTGAGAAGTAGTTTTATGAGTTGGTATTAAATAATTCTCAATTTTTCGATAAAATTTTAAATTTTGTTAATTATCATTTGGAATTATTATACTTTATTCAATAATTTTTGTTATCACTATTTTATATTTGTTAAAATTTTAAATAATAATTATTCTGTAGAGCTTTGTGCCAAATGTTGAAAGTACAAAAAAAATGATTTTTGGCTCTTATTTTGGGCAAAATTTCATTCCTATCCGAATTGACGATTGTAAAAGTGGAGAAAGCGCCTCTCGAGGAAAAGAGTTTGTTTGAGACATTTGTCTCAAATGCGACGAAAGAAAATTTAGCAATGCGGTAATTAAAAATTGTTTTTATAGTCCAAAATTGGAATTGTTTACAATTATTAGCAATCCGGTAAACAAAAATAATGTGTTTATAGTTCAAAATTGGAATTATTCACAATAATTTCGAACGTCAAATTATCAGGTAGTTTTAAAATTTTACACTAGGTGGAATCCGTGATGGTCCAGTTGTCAATAGGAATAACTTTTACCAAAGTACCTAAGACTGCAATGATTCTCGCGGTGAGTCGAGCCTATGTAGTGTCAAATATGCTCACGAATATTTGGTGGCTTCTAAGGCTGCGTACCAATAGTCGGGTAAATCATTTAGTACAGTAAATTGCAATTTTAGTACATATTTACCTCGATTGGCGTACCAATTCTTTAGAAGTAAAAATAGTTTGATGGACACAAATTATGGTTCGGAGGTTTAAAAACGCTGGCTGCTAGGTGCAAAAGGAAACGTCAAATATTTTTAATATTTTTCTTTCGTAAAATAAAAATAAAAGGTACTAAACTTATTAACCAATGAGTGTTTAGAAAAATATGAGGGAAGTCTGATAATTTTCACGGATGATTCACTAAAAAACGAAAGGGTAGGTGTGGGGATACACTGCAAAGCTCTTAATATAAACTTTTCCATAAAAATAAATCATCTCACGGACATAACCAAACACTGAGTTAATTGGCATATATATTGCTCTGATTGTCGCTCTGGGTACGAAAAAAGAAAAGATAGTAATAGTATCTGACTCTAAGAGTGCATGCATCTCAATTAATACGGCACTAAATTCGACATGGAATAGAAGCATGGAAAATAAAATAGTAGACTTGGCAGGCTTCAATACAAATAGGAAGATAATAATACAATGGATTCCGGGACATGTGGACATAGAAGGGAATACAATAGCGGACAAATTGGCAAAATTAGCTCTCTTAAGACACACTCACAGTTTTGAAAATATGCCAAGCCAGAAATATATACATACGTACCATAACAAAAAAAACGATTAGTGAGGAATGGAATTCAGTAGAAGATTAGAAGACTCGAATTTAATTTACAAATTTATGCAGGAAAAACCATTAAAGAAATTATGGTTTATAGGGAGTAATTTCACGATAAGGAAAATAAAACAGTTAACAAGATTAAGATCGGGTCACGCAAAAAATAAAGACTTCTTATTCAAAATGGGCATTGAAACGTCACCAAACTGCGACTTATGTGGAATAAAAGAAAATAGTGAACACATTATCAATGATTGCCCAAAGTTCAGTAAGACTGTTGCAAACAACTCGTTTAAAAGATATTCTACTAAAAAAAAATTTGAAAGAATACGCCATAATCACCAAGTTTTTAGATGAAATCGAATATAATATTTAAATTACCATTTACTTTTTTTTTTTTAAATTAAAGTAAACCGTTCATAATAAAAATTTTTATTAATTACAGAAGAATATATTGATACCAATCAAGATCACTTAAAAGTAAAGAGAAAGAAAGTTAGTAAATAAGGGGTTAAGGTTAAGGTAGAATGAAATAATAACTTGTAGTATAAGAAAGAATTAAGTTAGTAAACATTGTCATTAAATGTTACTGTGAATTAGAAAAAAGGGGTCTGATTATCACACTCTAGAGATAGAGAGTAAAATATATCGGCAGAATTACAAACTCCATAGTCACAGGATTATCAGGGAATATTTCTGGAGACAAAGATTGGAGGCAAAAGCGAAACAACAGGCTGTGTGTGTAGATAATACCTAGCCACAACAAAGAGAAATAAACAAAAAAAAAAAAAATTATTTTATTACCTTTGAGTACGTATATTATTTATAATGAAAAACTCGAAAATTTTAACAAAAATCACTGAAACGTCGAAAAATTAACAGCAACGTCATTAGATTTTTCTCGTATTTTACTCAAATTTTTAGTACAATATTTCAATTTACCCTGTACGTGTACACTGCTAAAAAGTGGGTAAAATAGTAATTTACCCGACTATTCGGGTTTCTATTAAATTCAAATATCGTTCCCTTCTTTAATTTTTTTTTTCGAAAGGAAACAAAAAATATTTTGTTTTATTTCTTTCCCCTGGAACGAAATCCAACAAAATAAAATCTGTACTTAAAAGCAAAAGTCGCCTAAGTGACTTTAAGCGATTTTTATGAATTTCGCATAAATAATTAAATTTGTCCACTATTTAGAGTGCATCAAATTTTGGTGAAAATCGCTTAAAAAATAAAGTTATAAGGTAATATGTACATATAATCATTTCAATGTTTTCCCATTTGATTTTAAAACTTTAACCTTCATTTCCTCAAAACTCCTAAAATGCAGATAAGCGACTTTTGCTTTATAGTACAGAAATATCTCCTCTCCTATTTGTGTTTTATACGAGGAGAGATATTTTATTTTTTTGGATTTCGTTCCCGGGAAAAGAGAAACAAAAACAAATATTTTTTGTTTCCTTCCCCAAAGAGGCAAAAAAAGATAAATGAAGGGAGCGAAAAATGAATTTAAACACTGCTTCTAAGGCTGCGTACCAATAGTCGGGTAAATTGCTCTTTTGCCTACTTTTTAACAGTGTACAAGGTAAATTGAAATACTGTACTAAAAAGTTGGATAAAATAGGAGAAACAAATAAATGACGTTGTTTGTTAACTTTTGACGTTTCAGTGATTTTTGTTAAAATTTCCGTGTTTTTCATTATAAATAATAGCCCTCGTCACGAGCTTGCGTATTTGCGTATTTCGTAACATCGTAAATTTGACGTTTCTTTTGATTGGTTGAAATTCTTTCCTCTAAATAAGTAAAAAACGTCAAAAATAAACACGCTCCCAGGCTACTTTACTTCAGCGTATTGTGGCAACTGTGATTACTTGTGATTTTTAATAAATAAAAATAAATAATATGGATCAAAATACAAATCACATAAATATTTACATATAAATGTAGGCACCTAATAAAACAAACTTCTATTTCTAAATTATTTTGAATTATTTTTTAAAAAAATTCAATATGTATATCCATCTTTTCCTCTTCTTCCCATTTTTTGGTAGATATTCTTGCCCGTTTTTTAATATTTTGTTCCATATTATTTATTTTTATTTATTAAAAATCACAAGTAATCACAGTTGTCACAATACGCTGAAGAAAAGTAGCCTGTGATCGTGTTTATTTTTAACGCTTCTTGCTTATTTAGGGGAAACAATTTCAACCAATAGAGCTGTTTCCTCAAACGTCAAATGAAGTAAATTGACCACTAACGGTGTAGGCCAAACATAAATATGTTTTCTTATTTTCTGTAAACAAAATTAAATTTGTACAATATGCTTAACTTTAGAAACGTTTTTAAAATAATTTGGTATTGTTTTACCATCAGTGAATCCTATTTATTTGTCCCACAGCAATAATTCTTAAATGTTTGGCCTGCAGCTTCGGTGAATTTAGCTGTCAAAATATTTAGGGGGAAACTGCTCTATCAGAAGAAACGTCAAATTTACGATGTTACGAAATACGTAAATACGCAAGCTCGTGACGAGGGCTATTATACGTATTCAAAGCTAATAAAATAAATTTTATTTTTATTTTACGAAAGAAAAATATTAAAAAATTTTTTGTTAACTTTTTTAAGTTTTATTATTTAATAAAAATTATATTTATTTGGTTTTAAACTTATTTTTTATTTTTTAAATCTCCGACGTTTCGGTGGTATTTTCCACCATTCTCAAGGAGCAATCGAAACCAACAATAAAAATTATTTTCAAAAATTTGAAAACTATGTATTTACAAAAAATTCCAGTGTAGCTTGATTTGAAAGCTATTTTTTCAAAAATTATGTATAGCTTGATTCAAAAATATTTTTTATATAAAATAAAGTGAAGAAGTTTTTAATAATTATATAAAATAAAATGAATTTAAAAAAAAAAAATAGAACAACTTATAATTGACTTTAATTAAATAATATATGATCACAATAATTTAACAAAAATTTGGAAACTTCCTGGACGTTTATTAAATTTTGCGAGTTTTGTTGAATTTGTTTTATGTGTATACTTTCCAAATCTCACAAAAAGGTTAATTTTGGAAAGTAGACACATAAAACAAATTCAACAAAACTCGCAAAATTTAATAAACGTCCAGGAAGTTTCCAAATTTTTGTTAAATTATTATGATCATATATTATTTAATTAAAGTCAATTATAAGCTATACATAATTTTTGAAAAAATAGCTTTCAAATCAAGCTACACTGGAATTTTTTGTAAATAGTTTTCAAATTTTTGAAAAGAATTTTTATTGTTGGTTTCGATTGCTCCTTGAGAATGGTGGAAAATACCACCGAAACGTCGGAGATTTAAAAAATAAAAAATAAGTTTAAAACCAAATAAATATAATTTTTAATATATTAAAAAATATTTGTCGTTTCCTTTTGCACCTCGCAGCCAGCGTTTTTAACCCTCCGAACCATAATTTGTGTCCATCAAACCATTTTTATTTATAATGTGGAGTCCGATTGGGCAAAAATAATCAATTTTCTGTCAAAAAAAATGATTATAATCATTTAGCGCGTACGATTGGGCAAAAATAATCATTTATTTTTTGATTATAATCAATTTTGACAAATCAATACCAAAAAAAAAAGGAAATGTCAATCAAACTTGTGACACTTCAAGACGTCAAAAATTTCGTAATTTTTAATCACTTCTTAATTTTTACGAGTACGTTATTTATTAATAAATAAGTTGTGTTATTAAAATAATTTTTGTGATAAAATCTGTAATTTTTTGCATAATCAAACTAAAGATTTACTGACGATTAACATAACCTCAAAAAAAATATTCACATATATATTCACCAATCCAACCATGAAGTAAATCATGCTGCTTGCGCGTACGATTAGGCATCATAAACTTGATTATTTTTAACAAGCCCAATCGAACTCGATATAAAGAAGTGGTACGCCAATTGAAGTAAATATGTACTAAAATTGAAAATTACTGTACTAAATGATTTACCCGACTATTGGTACGCAGCCTAACACCCCTATTCCCTTAGTCGTATCACTTGTCACATTTTTTTTTTTTTAATTTTTTTAATTGGGTGCAAGCGGACTTATTAACGGTCCTAGCTCCTTGTAACTGTCACAACTTCTGCACCCAATGCGCGAGCCTGCAAGAAAAGATTAATAGCAACCTTAAATATGCAGTTCTTCCAGAATAGCATCACGCAGTTTAAATGGTATTACAATCCGCTCACCATAAAACACACTCTCTGCTAATGAAAGCGACGTACGGAGTGGGAAATATGCCGCTGCCCCTTTGCTCCTGATTCGGCTCTTTTTTTCTGGCCAACCATGTTTGATGAGATTAGCAACTTCTTTCAGAATCCCACACATCGCAGTTTCAGCCTGGATCGTTGCGAACTTGACAGGCAGCGATTTCACTGATTCGATTGCAAAACAATATGCATGGGTGTCGATGCAAATTGTTGAAATGATGATATCTTTTGGTTCTGGCTTCGGTTGCGTGTTAATGAGTCTTGAAACAAAATCTGCGTACGCAAAACTCTTCGTACTGATGTATTTAATATCAAAATCGTAGGCAAGTACGATAAGAGCATAGCGTTGCAGACAATTGGCAGAGTAGACAGGAACTTCTTTTTTGGATCCAAACGCTGCTAGCAATGATTTAACGATGAAACTTTTCAATGAGTTCCTTCGTTGGGTCGTAATGCGCCAAAGCGAGATCTGCTGCCAGAACTTGTTTTAATTTGGCGAATGAATCTTCGCGGGCCGCTAGCCATTCGTATGTAACGTCATCCCGCAACAATTCGTCCAATGGCCCTCGCAAGTCCTTTACTCCTTTAATAAACTTGCCATACCAACTGATGGCCCCCAAAAAAGAACGAAGTATTGAGATATCCGTTGGTGCCGGCAATTGCTGAATTACATCGATCTTGGCTTTGTCGGGACGCAACCCATTGACGTCGATGATGTGGCCCATGCAGCTGACCGACTTCTGGTCCAAAGAACATTTTGCGAGCTTTAGAGTGAACCCGTAGTCCTGGATGCGGCAGAGGACAGCGAATAGCTTGTTTCGATGGTCCTGCTCGCTCGTCCCAGCTACAATGATATCGTCGAGATATGCTGCAACTGTGTGAATTCCCCCTAGCATCGTGTCCATTAGCTGTTGGAAAATGCCAGTTGCTGTTATCACACCAGGCTGCAAGCGATTGACTTGAAAAAGTCCAACGTGCGTATGAATCACTATGAGCTTCTTGGCATTTTCATCGAGCTCCAACTGGAGGAAGGCATCCGGTAGGTCAATATTACTGAAGACCGTGCAACCTGGAATTTCGCAAAAATATCAGCGGGTGTGATCTAGAGATTATAGATTTAACTTTATTATTATGAAAATTTTTTGCATCTATTTCATCGAACTTGCACAACTCATCCAAGTTTGAGGAGTGCTAATAACAAAATATTAAAAAAAAAATTTAGGGGGAAAAACTCAAACTAATTAAGGTGCGTCCTACAATCAATAGCGTCTTATAATCAAGGAAATACGATATTCTTAAATTAGTAATGATCGAATTTGTATTTTTATTTTACCCGAGCAATATGACTCAACTAATGTATCTAATTCAAAACTAAATATTTATTTTCAGTGATATTCCGTCCTTGTACGATAGCCTGGTATCAGATGAAAAAACATTAATGAGATTATATGAATTTATAAAACATGATCCACCATTGAACCCATTGTTAACAGCATTTTTTAGTAAAACCTTTAGTACTCTATTATCACGTAAATCATCACAAAATTTATTCAGCTACAAAACGGTATGCCATCAGGTTTTAGAATTTATAAAAGCAAGAGATGATTTTTTCGACATGTTATTAAAACATATATGCATGCCCGTTATAATGGATCTGTTATATCACATAATGACACAAATTGAT
Organism: Tipula helvola; assembly: GCA_963556165.1. Classification (NCBI taxonomy): domain Eukaryota; kingdom Metazoa; phylum Arthropoda; class Insecta; order Diptera; family Tipulidae; genus Tipula; species Tipula helvola. The sequence goes on from OY744483.1 coordinate 198,975,540, forward strand.
GAATCGGATATGAAAAAGAATTTTCTGGAATACATAAATGAGAAACATTTAATTGAAAATCTCATTAAAATTCTGTCGATGTCGCAAGAAACCGAAAAACACAATAATATTGCACAATTTTTAAGTGAAATCATAAAGACTGGACGTACAATAAGACAGGATGAGAGTCAGGAAACGGCAACAGAGGCAACTTATCCCATATTAGAAACATTAGAATGTGAAAATACAACAAATTTAATATTGGAAACAATATTAAATGATAACCAATCGGAAAGTAGTATTACAGCTGGCATTAAAATAATATTATCGCTATTTGAAAATCCAATTGTAAATGAACCTGTATCGGATGCTGCCCTCCAATATTTAATCGATACAGAGAAACAACATCATAAAATTGTGGTTACCAATTTAATTAATTGTATTATTCCAACAATAAACAAATTTCATGAAATATTGCTAAATCCTCCAGAGGTTTGTATTCCATTATGGTGTATGTTTCGTTAGAATTCGAATGATTTAGCAAAAAACAAAAAAATATTTCTTTTATTTGCAGAAATCAAATAAATCCGATAATATTACTTGGATTACACCTCCATTTGGTAATACAAGATTACAAGTATGTTGTTTATTTACAGTATTAATTGAAACAGAAAATTTAGATGTATTAAATGTTATATGTGAAGTAGATTTTTTTAATACATTGCTCAAATTATTTAAAGAATATTGTTGGAATAATTTTTTACATAATCAAGTTAAAAAATGTCTTGCGTACGCGTTTCAAGCATTTGATCAAATACCAAATGAAACAATATTGACACCATCTGCCTTACAAAAACATGTAAGTTTTGTATACCTGAATATATTTTAAAAATTATTACTAAATCTACTTCCGATTTTCTATTTTTAATTTGCATTTCAGATAATAGAAAAATGTAAAATAGTGTCAAAATTATTGGATTGTTGGACTCACAATGAACAGATGCAGTAAGTGAACTAATTAATCATTTTAATTTTAGTGTTACTCAAATTTTACGGTATGAATTTTTCGGGAAATTAAAAATCATCGAGTCGGGGATAATTATTGTCATATCAATCCAAAAGCATCATATGGATGGGTTGGCGTCTATTGGAGGGGGGGGGGCAAAGTTTTTAATCTACCAGCTCCGTAATCTTCCAGTAGGGTGCGCATCATGTGAGCTGTTCTAGTCATGTATTATGCACCTGTGTGATGGATACAATTGTGTAACGGATAACCTGATCACAATTCGCAATAATACGTGCTGCCACCTCGTGGCAACCACTAGTAACTGACACCACTAAGTAGGCAAAATGTTGGCTTTTGGCACAGGCTAAACTACGGCGCTAAAGGAGAAAACCTTGACAAAAAACCTAATCTAAGGTGGAACAGCATATGCCGAAAGATGAATGGCTGATAGGTTAATCAGTACCAGGGTATGCAGACTCTGGATACCCGGCACCCTTCAGTTGTATTTAGCCTTTCTGTAGTAAAGCTGGGTGACATACAGGCGAATTTCCATTCCCAGCAATTCGTAAGAGTAAAATCAAAATGGAAGCCGAGGCAGGCTAGGAATATACGGGAGTAGCACTGCCTCTCGTAGTTCTTGGGAACCAATGCTACCGTCTTTCCAGTAGAAGTACTTCCTACAATAAACATCTTGGAGGAAGACCAATGAGGGTCTGAATAGGTTCAATAAGAGTCTGAATATTGACTGGACGGATAATTAAGCAGGGCTTAGAAGCATAAAATATCTTTTAGGTCGCAGTGCGAGGTGGCTAAACGCCCACATGGCCCTACAACAATAATAATAATAATAAAAGCATCATCTGGCGCATCAAACTGAACCTCTTTTGAATATATTGGTTTGAAGAAACTCGCAATGTGGGCAAAGAGACGCAGAAGATTAAGGGTTGATTAAGTATCTCTGAGTATGATAAACGAGAACTCTTCATTCTCTTAATTGATTGAATAAAATATACATAAAACCTCGTTTTGTCTATTCGAAATTGATTTCTTGCACGTTTGAAACCAAATGCTTTCGTTTCACCAACGCAATCCAATATTTCGCATTGGCCTCTATGAATTGTCATCAAGAGACCTTTTGTCGCCACACATCGTTGTATTTAGCCCAACCCGCATTAGTAATTGTTGCAGTAAAAACCCTCTCATTTGACTTTTTCTGCTCTGATGAATCACCGTTTCGTTTGCACTTGGAAACTCACGCCACAACATACCTTTTTCCTTGCCGAAATTGCAGTTCTAATTTTCCATTAAATCTACGATCGACGTTTTTGCCTTATCACCCTTTCCGCGTGACTTTGCATGAAAAACCGCTTTGACGTCTCAGCATTCATTGTCTTTTTCACTGATCCTCTTCCAATTGCAAAAGCGCCATTAAATTATCCAATGTGCGACGTGCCTTCAAGTTGTACCACATCGTATGAAAATTCTTGTACTTCAACAAGTGGGTCTGCTTATGATGTGAACCAGTTTTATATCTCGAACAACTTTTCATCTTGGTCTTCAATTTCAACCGCTAGCAATGAGCTTTTCTATACAATTGTCGCAACCAATTTGTATTCGGTCATTTTTAGTGAAAGGTATTCCTCATACAAATTCATTATCCTAATCTCACTATTCACCTTGAGAGCTGCTAAGTTTTCAGGCTTTGGGTTTTTCACATAATTTCGAAGAGATGCTTCCTTAGCGATCGCATTTTTGCATTCTTAATTGCATCAAGTAATTTGAGGTTTAGAGAGAGCTAGAATTGCCTAACATTTAATTTTACCGAAGGCAAAGTATTTCCGCCTATCGAACTCCCGAAAGAAACAGTCCAGTCAAGCTCCTATAGTGTCATAATCGGGGTTTCGCTGTAAACTCACATGACAGATGCTAATATGTCAAACGTCGAAATTTCCAACTAATGACTCCCCCAAATATGTAGTTACTAGATCACTACTAAAATTCCTTTGTCGTTCGAGTGAAAGCACTGTCCAATTACCAAATATTTTCGGCATACGATTTGACTGGTGATATTAGACGTTACATTTTTTATGGAAGTTGTTTAGGGTATTAAAGAGTATCAGTTTAGGTACCTTTACGTACTCTCCCGATTTATTTAGTCATATGTTTGAAATTCGTAAAGACCGTTGTGTATCATGAGTCGTCACTTAACTGAGGGCTTTATTTTGGGAAATCTCCTTTATTTCCGTGGTTTATTTTATTGCCAAATGAAGTAGGTACTCTTGGTTGGTCAAATATTAGTAAACACCTTTTTGCTCTTCTAAATGTTAAAAAACTGAAAGAAAAAAAGCTGAGGAATAATTTGATTATATTTGTGATGTCTTTGATTTTTAGAACTAATTTCTAATTCTACCTTTATACCTTTAGTAGTAACGCACCGAACCCCTTCGATAAATATTTCATTTTAAAATGTCAATTGAAGTATTATTTACCGTAATAAAATATAATTTGAAATTTTATAGATCCCAAGAGCGAGGACGTAGATTAGGATACATGGGACATTTAATTGAGATTCTTGATCACTTGGTAACAAATATATTAATATCGGAAGAACTTCGTGCCTTAGTTGAATTAAGTTTAAATGAAGAAGAACTTGAATTGTGGAACAAGTTAACTGATTCTGAAAATGGTGATTTAGTTAAAACTTTAGAAGTACAAAGCAGATATTTAGTGAGTATTGAAGAAATGGGATTGATTCGGCCCCTTTAGTGCAATATCTAATGCATATTATTTATTTTATAGGCAAATTGTAATCCAAATAAACATGATTCAACATTTGATGCATCGCCTTCAAAAGATTACTTAAGTGATACATTTCCAGTGGCTGATTTCAATGATCTCGATCCAAATATGGAGTACGTATTATTGGAGTATGTATAAATAAGAAATGAGCACAAACAAAATTATGAAATAATTAATTAATTATTAATTTTTATGCACTGCACGTGAAATTATTGTGAAATCTAAATTTAATTAATTTCAATGGTATTTTTATTTCTAGTGATACTGCCAGATTAGCAAATTTATCACTACAAGATTTGGAGCAGCAACAAGAATTATTTGAGCAAACATGTAAAAAGACATTAAGCTCGTTTACAAATAGTCGCGATGTCTGGGATGATGATGAAAGTGAAAATGCAAATTTAAAAATGTTGGCAAATTCTTTAAAGGGTAACTTAAGCGGTAATGTGTGGAATGATGATTACGATCAAATTGGTATATCGCTTGGCGGTGATGATCCATGGAATACGTGGACCAATGACATTGAATCGAGTAATGGTACAAATACACAAAATTTTAATGATGATAATTGGGCCAATTTTGATGCAAATAATTTTGCTGATTTTGATACACATTTTACGGATTTTGATCCTATCCAAACATCGAATATAATACTGTCATCAAGTAATAATAATAATAATCCTAGTAATACCAATATAAATAATAATAACAATATTGATAACGATAATGAATTATCGTCAGAAATTGTTGGTGATAATATTATTAGTCAAACTAAACCTAGTAGCAGCGAGATAAATTGTGATGATAAAAATTTAAAAATGCAAGCAATTAAAAATTTAGTACCCGGTGCTGATGGGCGTCTTGTTCTTGCCACAACATTTATACCATACAACAAAAATGATACTATTCATTCGAAATATATAGCTGCAGCTGCTACCGTAGCCGCAACTACTACAACAGCAGCGGCAATAGCATCAACATTAATGCAACAGGAGACTGAACCGTTGTCTGGTGAGAATCTAACAAATATTAATCAACCAAATATTAATGTTATTTCTGAGACTGAATCAGATAATCATAGGTGAGTGGCGAAACAAAATCAGTTTAAATCAAAAGATAACATTTTATTATGCATTATAGAAATCCTAATGATGAAACGATAGAAATTAAAAATGTATTGCCAATAGTCAATGATAATCAGGAGGCAGAAATTGCCAATGGAGAGCTAGTTTCAAATGGACCAAATATTACTTCAATTACTGAAAGCTCAAGGTAAGTAGATATAAATGTATTAGAATATCTGCTTCAAAGATGCAACTGGTAACCGGCAATTTTAAATGGCAAGTGATTTCTTTTAATATTGTGTCAATCTGGTTAATCTGCCATAAAAGGTGCTTGTATAAACTGTAATTGTGCAAGGGCAATTCTCGAATGAATGAATAATGCTCCTGTGTAAGAGAGAAGAAACATTGTTCATAGTTAAGTCACGAAACAATTAGTTGCCTCGGCCAGGGTAGATAATGAATTAAACTTACTGTTTAATTAAAAAAGGAACATTTAAACCCCCCCCCCCCCCCCCCCTAAACTCTATAGATAGTTTCGTTTAGGTACTCTATGCAAAACAAAGCGATTAGCTGAAATTGGGGTTGACATAATGCGAATAAACTCGAAAAATTCACTAAATCGGATTTATTAAAGTGCAGTCTGTCTAGGGTATACGTGATGTAGAAGACTAAAATTTAGTTGGGGCTAAAATTTACTACATACATACTTTATTTTACTAATTATTTTGAAATTTTTTGACATTGCCCAAATACGAAACCGTAATGAAAGTGCATTCATGAAAATATTTCTGTTGAAAAGATGTACATCATAAAGTTAGCCGCAGGTGTACATTTTTCACCTGAATTTTATGTATTCATGTAAAGTGCTTTCCACTGAAAAACGAAAAGAAAAATCGGATTTAGTTTTTTCGATATATGTGGTGGTCAGAAAATTAGGGACAGCGGCTTTAATTACTTAAAAGTGCCCTTCATTTTATTGACCTGACATCTATTGTTTACTAGTTGTACTTAGCTCTAGCATTAAAAAGTACCATTGTAAGGAACTTCATCTTTAACATATTAATGTAATTCCCCTAAAAAGTTAAAAACGTCAAAAAAGAGTGGATAAATAATTAAATTTTTAGTGTTTAAAATAGGTCATATACAGCTATAAGTGCTAGTGGACCTAATCAAACGAAAATAACAACAACAACAGTGTTTAAAATACAAAATTCGTATTTATTAAATAGATAATTCCGCTTTTTATTAAAATTTATCAACAAATATGGGACGAGGTGTTGATTGTTCTGCTGAAGAGGGACGATTGATTTTAAATTTCGAAATGAAGGAAAATTGTACCGCGAAATTGCTGGAACAATGCAATGCTAAAGAAATATGGTCGCTTACGCGATAAATGAAAAAAAATTCCAGAATAAAGGGGTGTAAAGCGTAAAATAATGCCTCAAACCAATCGTCGCATTTCGAAAATCGTCAAGGACCCTTTTTTGACATCTGCGACTATTAAGAAAGAGCTGGAAAGGTGACCATGTCATTCAAAAATGACAAAACATATTGTGGAGCGATGAAACTAAAATAAATCTTTTTGGTTCTAATGGCAAACAATACGTCCGAAGACCAAAAAGTAAAGAATTTTGCCCGCAATATAAAAAAAAACGGTGAAGCATGGTGGATGCAACATTAAATTATGGGGATGCTTTTCTTATTATGGTGTTGAGCCTATTTATTGGATTAAGGGAATCATGGACCAGCACATCTACGTTGATAATATCCTACAAAATGTAATGTACCCGTATGCTGAATATAACATGCCTCTACGATGGTGTATATGCAGGATAACGACACGAAACATATCTCGAGGAAGGCCAAACGGTTTTTTTGTGGATACAAAAATCGACGTCATGACTTGGCTAGCACAGTCCCCAATCTCAATCCTATTGAGCATCTATGGAAAGACCTCAAAGTTGCTGTGGCCTCCAAAAAAACAAAAATCAGCGAGAATTTTGGTTGGCAGTTAAGGAAGCATGGAAGAAGATACAAATTCAAAGATATCGGGCCTTAATCGACTCTATGCCACGTAGATGCCAGGCAGTCACTGAAAATAAGGGGCAGCGAGCAGGCTACTAAGTATTAAAGATTCCCTTATGAATTTTATGATAAATAGCATATAGAATTTTTTTTTTTAACATTATTGAATTGCCCCTAATTTTTTGACCAGCCCTTTATTACATTTATGAATTAAAAATAGAAACCAGAGGGTTAGAAAAACGACCTAATTTATTTTTTATAACAAACTACAAACGTACTAATCAAACTAGTACACGAAATTTAATATAGTGTTATAAATAAGTTAAAAATTGTTTTTCATGAAGTTTTTTTTTAATTTTGTAAATTGAAAATAGTATTGTCTGGTACATTTGGTCAAGAACCATAAGATTTTAACGAAAATAAAGCAATAATTTTAGAATTATATCGAAAATATTAATTCGATTTTCTTTTCGGTTTTCAGTGGGTAAAGCACTTTCAATCAAAAATATTAACTATTTACTTATGGACCAGATTCAATTGAAATTATTTTATTTTATTTATACAGGCTGACAAATGCGCTGGAAATGCGTTATGCATAATGAGTTTATAAGCAGAGACTGGAACCGAAATGTTTTTCGTTCCGGTTACGTTCCTAATTTTTAAATTTCGGTTCGGTTCAGTTCCGATTCGGTCGGTAAATATCGGTTTGGTTCCGGTTCGGCTCCAAAACCGTTTCAAGAATTGTTTGTTAATAAAACATTTTCTATTTATGATTATTCCAAATGTTTTATTCAAAATTTAATTAAAATAATAATATAAAATAAAAATAAATTATAATTATGTATCTAAAAAATTACACTTTTATTTTAATACACTCACATACACTATGTTTGTGTTATATTAAATTAAAAATGCCTAAAATTCATAATTTAATTTGCACATTAAAATATTTTCAAGCTGTACAAAAACTTGAACCGGAACGAAAATCAATTTCGATTCCAGTTTCGGTTCAGGTTAAATTCTTTATTGTATTTCGGTTCGGTTCCGGTTTTCGTTTCATTGAAAATAGCGGTTAATTACGGTTTTCGGTTCAGTTTCGATTCCAGTCTCTGTTTATAAGTAAAGCGCTGAAAAACAAAAAGAAAAATCGGATTTAGTTTTTTTAATTTTTTAATGAAAGTTAAATTTTTTCGCTCCTAAATAATTTTTTTCGGATTGCCCCTTCTAGAAATAGCTGGATTCGCCATTGAGAATATTCATTTCTACACATGTTTGGGCCTACTTGATTTACAATAAAATGATGACATTAATTTGAAATTTCATCGATTTTTAGTGTTTTGTTTGAATATTTAGACCGTAAAGCCTTGTTCAGACTATGTTTGTAATTTAGTAGAATATCGAGTATTTTAGTAACTAAATGTGTTTGAACATCAAAATTTTAGTCGAGTAGATTAGTAAATGATTTAGTCGAGTCGATCCATTTTATTCTATTTTTTTTTAGTCGAGTAAAGCCCTCACCACTATTCAAAACAAAACAAAATAAAAAAAACAAGACAAAACAAGTGCGAACATGTTGATTTAGTCGAATTTAATATTGCCGCAAGGATGTCGTATCATTGGATCGAAGAAACAACGAAATATATAGAAATAGAACATGGTGCCTATTTGTGGAGGTAGGTATGGGCTGTGGTTGGCTTACCTACTCCCAAATTTATTTTTATTTTCTTCCGAGGTAATGCACGTCTCCCAAACTTCTCTGTGATGAAATCGTATACTTGTGTAACCTCTCTGTGGAAAACTGAATATTTCGATAGCGGCTGATTCTAGCTGCGGCGCGTCTTTATGATTGCGCCGGTAGGCTCGCAACGTAATTGTTGTACTTGAGAGCTCCTTAATAGATGAGCGGGAGCACACCGAATTGAATTAAGTCCATTGCTCTTGGATTCAATTATCAATTTTATATTTTCCGTTTTAAATAGCAAACGCTGTTGCAAATTATGTTTAATTGAATATTTTTATTCTGTTTCCAATATCTAGTTCAGTTGAACTACTACAACGTTTTTATTTTTACAATATTTTATTTTTTTATTTGTTGATCAAAGAAAAAAACTAAACTTCCTCTGAATTTACAATTATATAATCTAATGTTTTTTTTTGAAAAAAAACAAAACCTCCAGGGAAAACTTGTATTTCCCTGGCACACCGAGTCTGAAAAAAAAGTCTCCACTCTTCCATAATTCCCTGAGCTTTTAACCGAAAAAAAAAAAATACTTACTAAATTTGGCGCGAACAAACCATCTACCGACAATCAAAACTCCTCGTGAACTCACGACCTTCTAACAAATATTTGAAGTGCTTAATGCCAGAGTAAGGTGCAAGCAACTCTCTGTCATAAGCACTGTACCGTTGTTGTGTTTCGTTGAGCCGTACTGAGAAGAAACTGAGTGGTTGCCAAACTCCTGCAACACACTGCTGGACCACGGTCCCAATCGCCGTGTCCGATGCGTCAACCATAATGGCTAACCTAGCCGTGGCTGAAGGATGTGCCAGTAAAGTCGCTTGACATAGTTTATCCTTACAATTCTCAAAGGCTTGTATTGACGGATCTGACCATTGTATCGGAGTTTTACTGTTTTTTTTATATCCCTTCAAGAAGTCGTTCAGTAAAATTTGATCTAGAGCCGCGTTTGGAATGAAGCGCCGGTAAAAATTAATCATACCCAAAAATCTTTTGAGATGATTAACTGTCGTTGGCCTTTCAAAATTCTTAATTATTTCAATTCTCTCCTGGGTGGGTGAAATGCCGTGTTTATTCACGGTATGCCCTAGGAAGGTAATCTCATGTGCTGCGAACACACATTTGTCTGGGTTAATCACCAAACCATGTTCCGAAAACTTTTGTAGAACCTCATTTAGATGCTCCAGATGTTCCTCGAAAGATTTTGACGCTATTAAAACATCGTCCAAATAGACGAAACAAAAATTCAAACTAGCCAATATTCAATCTTTGGAAGGTTTGCGCTGCGTTCCTAAGACCAAATGTCAGTTTCGTGAACTCAAATAAGCCAAAGGGTGTCGTAATGGCAGTCTTTGGAATATCTGACGGTTCAATTGGTATTTGGTGGTATGCTTGAACTAAATCTAGTGACGTAAATATCGTGCACCCTTCGAGCTGGTAAGAAAAGTCTTGCAGATGTGGTATAGGGTACCTGTCGGGTATCGTAATGTTATTTAACGCCCTGTAATCACCGCATGGTCTCCAAGTACCATTCTTCTTCATGACCAGGTGTAGTGGACTTGACCACGCACTGCTACTGGGACGACAAATGCCCTGCGACATCCAGAGTTCGAATTCGTCCTTTGCTATTTTTAATTTGTCAGGAGCCAGTCTCCGCGTTTTGCAAGCTGTTGGAGGCCCCTTTGTCTCTAAACGGTGTGTGACAGTGTGTTTGATGATATTCTTACCTAGCGTGCCCTTTGTAATTTCCAGAAATTTTGAGAGTAGGTTCTGAATTTGTGGATGCAATAACGACTTGTTCAGTAATGATAGCGCCTGTTCTGCGTTGTTCGTAATAGTTCCTTTGACAAACAAGGAGGTTAATGGGTCTATTACCCTCTGTCCCTGGATGTCAACTAACAACCCTGTATGTTTTAGAAAATCCGATCCTAACATCGGAATGGATACACCTGCGATAACGAATTCCCACAAAAATTCTCGTCGGAGTCCAATATCTAACTTCATAATTTTAACGCCAAAAGCTTTGACTGGTGTTCCGTTTGCTGCGAATAAATTTGATGCCGTTGCCGAAAGGATGTTCTTAAAGGATTTGGCTGGTAGTACCGAAATGTCTGCGCCGGTGTCGATTAAAAAATTAAATTTTGAACGCGTGTCAAAAATGAGAAGTCGGCTGATGTTGCTACCATCAATGGCCGCCGTTGCCCGTTGATGGGAGCTTAAAAATCCCCTTTCTGTTCGAGATCTCTCGACCCTTCAAAAAACTTGCACCCGGGAACACATTTCCTTGCCTTGTTACCAAACTTAAAATGATAGTAGCATTGGTCAAACTTTGGGTTTATCCGGTTACGTGAAGACGTACGAGATCGTTCTCTAGAACCATTGCCTGAATTTGGATTTGAACGTGATCGTGACTTTTTGAACTCACCGCATAATTCCGAAATCATGATTGTCAGACGATTAATGTTTTGTGACATCTCTGATTTTTCGGTTAAAATGACGAAGTTTTTGTGTCCACACTCGCTGGTACCGTATATGTTGAAATTTTGTTGATTTGTCCGGAATTTGCTTGCGTCAACGTCTCTACTAAATTATCCGCTCGTGTTGCGAGCGTGTTCAGTTCGATGTCGTTTTCAAACGTTGTCAGTATCAATTGTACCTGGGGAGGAAGTCGCTTCATCCACAACTGCCTGAGTGTCCTCTCGTCAAAAGCTATTCCGGCGTTGAGACGGAACTTGTACAACAGCTGTGACGGCTTCTGGTCTCCCAAGGTAAGTCCATGCAATACATTGTTCAACTTGGATCGCTCAGATTCGCCCAAGGTTCGAATGACTTCGTTCTTGAAGGTAGTATACGGATTTGGCCCTTTGTCGCGTAATATTAGCCCAGCGAACGTCTCATGATGCCTCGCATCTAATGCCGCAACCGCGTGGCTATACCGGATCCTTTCTGATTTAATATTCGACAGTTCAAAGGTTTGCTCCAGAATATTAAACCACACCGCTGGGTTTTGTGAATACAGAACCTGTGGTGGCTTAAACGTTACGAGTCCAATGTGGCTAGTTGCTATTCCGGTGGCTTGTGGTGTGTTGTCCTGAGGAGTTGCTGCCACTGAACTACTGGGAGCTGTTTCCAGTTGTCTGAGTCGTAGCTGTTCGTTGACGTATCGTTGTAGTTGGTCTGCCGTCCATGTCACTGTTGAAGGCGAACCATCAGTCGAATTCCCTGGTGGTATCCCCTGCGTCGTTCACCATGATAATAACTTAACTTTAACACTAAAACACTATTATTAACATCGAAAGAAAAATGTTTCTTTATTTTAACCGAACGAATATCATAGCCTCGAAAACAACCGAGAATTGATTACCGTGGTAGATGGTTTGTCCCGGTAACGAATCGACAAAAAATATTTGAAAACAAAAATATATTCAAATAAAAATAATAAGTAAAGAAAACGATTTCGAAATTATTTTGTTTTTTTTTATTAAAAAATGTAGTCAGCTCAAAAAATTATGAAAAGTGTACTCACGTTTTTTCTTTCCTCTGGTGTGTGCCCGGGTTTCCTTACCGCAAAATTGTATTCCCCCCTGAGCGCTTACCACTGGTGGGAGCTAGGGCCCCAGGTTGAAATACAACTTCTCGATAAGACAAGAATCCTAACTACTTAAATCTAATGGCTGCGACTGTTCCTGTATCCTGGTAACGGCTGGTTCACTGCTGAGGACTGCTTATTACCCCAGATCACGTCGGGGTCACCAATTGTGGAGGTAGGTATGGGCTGTGGTTGGCTTACCTACTCCCAAATTTATTTTTATTTTCTTCCGAGGTAATGCACGTCTCCCGAACTTCTCTGTGATGAAATCGTATACTTGTGTAACCTCTCTGTGGAAAACTGAATATTTCAATAGCGGCTGATTCCAGCGGGAGCACACCGAATTGAATTAAGTCCATTGCTCTTGGATTCAATTATCAATTTTATATTTTCCGTTTTAAATAGAAAGCAAACGCTGTTGCAAATTATGTTTAATTGAATATTTTTATTCTGTTTCCAATATCTAGTTCAATTGAACTACTACAACATTTTTATTTTTACAATATTTTATTTTTTTATTTGTTGATCAAAGAAAAAAACTAAACTTCCCCTGAATATACAATTATATAATCTAATGTTTTTTTTTGAAAAAAACAAAACCTCCAGGGAAAACTTGTATTTCCCTGGCACACCGAGTCTGAAAAAAAAGTCTCCACTCTTCCATAATTCCCTGAGCTTTTAACAGAAAAAAAAAAAAATACTTACTAAATTTGGCGCGAACAAACCATCTACCGACAATCAAAACTCCTCAATCCGCCACATATTTACTTTGTTGCGTATTCTTTTTATTTTGAAACACTGCTCATTTGTAACTTGTACTCGACTGTAGTGCGAACGTTTTTTGGTCAGTTCATCGATTTTAGTTACTAAAATACTCGCTACTCGACTAAATTTAACGTAGTCTGAATAAGGCTTTAGTGATTGTGTTCAAAATAGTTTAGTTAAAAATTAGGTGAAAATAAACAATCGAGGTGAAATATTTTTAACAATTAGCTGTCTGAAATAGTTAAGATTTTGACCAAATCTAATAAAATGAATCGCATCGGGAAAAAATATACGCCGATTATTTTATTAATTTTATTGTTTTTAAAAAAATATAGATAATAATATTTGATTTATTGCTGATTTAATAATTTAACCACTCGTCGCACATTTTTGTTTTTTTCTGTTTTTGTTCATTTGAATTGTCCATTTTGAAACTGTAAGGTTATGATGAATTTAAGGTGTTTGATTTTTTAACACTAAATTCTTGTCAAATTTCATAGACGGTCTTCTACCATGTTAAATTGTTTATTTCTTTTTTGTGGTGAATAAAAAATATATTTTTAATTTCAGCTGTCGAAATTTTCATTTTTAACAGGTTTTAACACATTCTCTAATGGCCGTAATCGCTCATTTGCATTTAAATAAAAGGCTACAATTTTGACTTATACATTTACACCCCCCATTCCATTAGTCGTGTCACTTGTACCGACAATCAAATTTTGGTATTCTCTTAGTCGATCGATGCGACGATCGTCGTTTGAAGTGTTAACATTCTTTTACGTCGCATTCTCTTATAAATTATCACTTCGATCGACTAAGAGCAATTTAAAGTTGAAGTGATACGATCAAGGGAATAGGGGTATTAATTAACTGGAAATAAAGCTGAAATCGCACGTTAATGTGATTGTATGGAGAAGTATCATTCTCCACGCGATTTTTAAACAAATATCGTCGTCGAAAATAGACTTTTCTACACCATCGTAGAAAAAAATCTTTACGATTTTATCTAAATAAACTATAAAGTGTACCTTTTCTATAGTCTGGGCCACATGAATTGTGATTAAAATATATCAAAATAAGCAGGAGGATAAACTGAATTCATCCACGGTAGCGTTTTCGAATAAATTCTTTAATTGAACAAATACGGAAATATTCGAGTTTTATGATACATATTAAAGAAAATCCAATTTCGAAATACTGGAGTTCGCAAACGATAATACCGGATCAAATTTAGTGTTCAATATCGAGATCCCGGCATTGCAATCTTGCAATGCCTTGTTTAAGAAAGCTTTATATTGTTTAATTTGAGACACAAATAAGGTCTTTGGTAAATTTTAAGTGGTATGCCATCGAACCGGAAGCGAGAAACTGGACTACTCTACTAATGACAAAGGAATATGTCTACTTAGGCGTTTCAGTTAAGCGCTCTAACAAGAGGGGGTCTGGTTGTATTCATTATTTTCGAAATTTTTCTCCCTGTGATTATTAAATCACAGCGCAACCAAATTTTGATAAGAAAATGAAGAATTATTTTTTGATTTTAATGTTAATACAAATTTATTTACAAATTGTTTTTACAGCATTGATCGAATTGATGCAGCCAAAATACTAGAAACTGAAAAAAGTGATTCGCCGGTTTTACCACCACCGATATTATCATCAGCACCACCAACTTCACCATCACAAAATTAAGTGTATATTAAAATTAATGAATAATACATATATAATCCATAAAAATAAAAATACTATAAAAACTTTATATTTGCTATAAAATAAAACATTATATCATAAATTTGTAGTGAAAATAAATATTAAAAAATACACAACACATCCTTCCTGCTATTTACTATATTTAAAAAACAAATATTTAAAACATAAATAACAAACAAATATCATATCATAAGTATGTTTATTTAATTTAATTTTTATTCAAATAATGCAAATTTGTTTACATTAAAAAGCAGGAAAAACACAGTCGTCTTAATTATTGTTAGAAACTTTATAATTTTTGCTATTTTTTTTCTAGGAGGATAAACAAAACAAAAGCACATTAAAAATAAATCGAATAGATTAAAGTTAAATTTTTATGGTAACAAATAAAATTACATACTTTTGCTTTTAATTTACTCCTTTTCCCGCTAATTAATTTTAAATTTATCATATTGGTTTTAACTTTTTGTTTAAGTCTTCCGGTGATGATTTAATTTGATAGTTAATTAATATTATAATTATTATTATTATTTATATAGTTTGTTATAGTAGTAGAAAGGATATGAAAGGCCAGATGGTCAGTCCATAAACCTGTATACGCTCACCAAAATCAACGAATCCAATTGTCTTTTTATTTAAATTAGCAACAAAAAAGCAAAAAATAAAACAGAAATTTTACTTTTTAACTAAAAATAAAATATAAAAATATTTTTTTTCTCTGTGATATAAATAAAAAAAAAATAGATACCTAATTAGTAATTTGTTTCAAAATTAAAAAAAATAAATAAAAACCTCAAAAAATGGTAAAAAACAAAAAAATTAAAAATAAAATTTTTGTTTTGTTTTGTTTTTATTAAATTTTATTTTCGTTTATAATAAATAATCAAAAAAATTAGCTAAAAGAAATTTTTATAAAAATAAAACGTAAAATTAAATAAAATAATAATATGTATTAATATAATGTATGTGTATGTATTTGCTTAAAAGAATAACATAAAAATAAAAAAAACCACAACAAATAGATAATCAAATGGATTAATTAAAGTTAATTGATTCTGAGAGATAATCATTGAACTGATTTACTTAAAATACAAATTTTTCTTGTTTCTAATTTTATTTAGTTCAGAATATATTTATTAATTTAAAAAATAAAGTTGCTCACTTAATATTTGAAATCCACCAATTGCTAAAAAAAAAACTAATAATTCAAACATGTCCCAGGGTAATTGTTATATTTAAATTCGTGTTTATTTTTTTTTTTGTGATTTGTTATTAGGACGTGTCCGATTTCTTTAATAAATTTATAATCGTTCGGAAAAGTGCAAAAGCAAGCCCTAATTTTATCTTATAAGTACATAATTCCTAAATTCATTGCCATTACATCGTTAAATTATGGTTTTTAGATTATCAATATACAGCAAATATTGTTGATCAACAAGCAATTTTATTTGTTTGAAAATGCTAAATTTTCGTTGAGCGCACCATAATTTCATCATTTCTATGATAAATATGCCGGTGATCCGTAGATTTCTTTATTGGGGTTATATTTAAAACAAAAAAGTCATTTAGGCGCTATTTTAGTGTTATTGTAGTATTTTCCAAGAATTATCTGTCAAATTTATTATGACAAAACTATATGTATCAGTATTCGGAGAGCAAACGAACTTACTACAAAATATAGAAGAGACAATTATTTCACTCACGTCAAACCTATACACAAAAAATATATATATATATCACAGAATTCGGACACGTTCTTAAAAATATTCAATTTCCATAAATTTTATTTTGGCAACTACTAGACTCACGCTCACATTAATTTTAATAATAGTGTATTTTATTTTAGTATTTTGGCTCCACAAAGCATTAGCGCATGGCGCTTTCATATTTCAACACCTTTTTAGGTACAATCCTATCCTATTTCCAGTGCGGAGCCTTACTTGTTTCCTATATATTATATTATTTAAAATTAGAATGAATTGATTTAAAAATGAGCTTTAAAATAAAAAAATAAATATACATTTATGTTTATTTTTAAAAGCTTTAAACATTAAAATTAATAAAAATAACTGTATATAATGAAAAACTAATTAATTACTAATCAAAAATGTATTTTTCAAAAAATGGTAAAACTTGATTAAAACCCGAATTCAATTTGTTTCTCTCTAAACAATAATTCATATATGTGTCTATATACGTAGAAAAAAAACATATGGCCGTCGTCATTTTGTTCAGATTGTGATTTAGTTGTGTGATCTTCACACACCGACCTAAGCGCGTGCGTTCCTTTTCTTCACCATTAATTTTATCCGTACATACTAGATACTCAGAATAATATAATAATTATTTTGTTTCTTAAAAAAAAATAAAAAAAAAATTACATTAAAATAAAGTAATTATATAAATGCTGTGATTATTTTTAATTACAAGTTTTACTACTTACATTATTATAATAATAATTATTATATATATTAAAATTAATCATATATATAATATTAAATTATTTCAATTTTTTATCCGTTCAATACAGTGACCAACATCACCTCGCCAAATTAATGTAACATAAATCCATAAAAAAAAAATTGAAATAATTATAAATTATATGTTTTTAATTTTTGATTTTAATTTTTTGAGCCTTAAAACAAATTAAAAAATAAATAAATTAAAAAAAAAAAACAGAAACATGGCCGATATATAAATAAACATAAACACTTTTATTATTTTTATATTAAATACTAAGTGCCATTTTTGTTTTTTTATACTATATTGTTATTATTATTTCATCATCGATATAATTTTGTTTTGTCTATTTTTCTTAAAAATAAAAATTAAAGTAAATAAGAAATCAACCAAAAGTGCTGAATTCAAATATGTAATAATAATAAAAAATACAAGTAAAATTTTTAATTTAAATTTGTTTGCCTTAAAAAATAAAAATAAATAAATAAAATAAAAAATTATATTTAAATATAAATAAATAAAAACTCACGTACACAATATCGTTATAATTATTAATTAATAATAATAATAATATATTACAATATTACAAATATGTATTGTAATTTCACTTTTTCTTTATTTTATTTTTTAATACAAGAACCATACATAACTAAACTTGAACAACATTTTTAATTTTTAAATATATTTGTTATTTCCCCAACCATACAACAAAACCAAACAAACTACATAAAATTATTATAAAATACGTCGATGCTATAAATGAAAAAAATCAAAATAAAGACACACACAATTTTTGAGCAAATCGAAGCAATATAAATAATAATTTAATTTAAAAAATGTAAAAGAAACAAAATATAATATTTATTTGAAATATACTTAAAAAAAAGAAAACAAAACATAAAATAATTTAAATTACAATAAAAAAAGTAAAATGAATTAATTAAAGTAAAATAAATAAGAACTAAATGAAAAAATTGTGGTAAAATAATGGTGGTTTTATTTAAAATTTTTGGATGTTTTAAAATTAAAGATAAAGAATAATTCTATTTGTTTTCAATATTTTTTTTAAGAATTCAGTTTTTCAAACAATTCCCGAAATAAAAAGCAAGCAATGGTTACATCGTAATAATTTTCTAGCAGTGACCACAAGCGAGAAATCTACCGGTTGGAATTCAAGAGTCGCTCTAGGATTAATGCGTCGATAATTGAGCGGCATTCTAGCACATATAAATGTATTCCTCGATTATATGGAAGGTTAAATGCCACGGTCGACACCATTATTCGATTCAGAGACGGAACTAATAATCTTAGGTATTTAGTATGTGATGTGATCTCACGCGGCTACTGGGAAATACGAAGAAAACGGGGAAGATCGTCGCCTTCTGCGCACGATTGAGTATTTGAACTAGAAAAAGCCAGCTTGTAGAAACAGATTCCTACAACAGATTGCACTATAATATCCATTCGTTCATCCATGGAAATCATCGGGAGAAGCTGCTACTGATCCTAACAAGGCACATCAAAATTCGGCACAACAAATGCTCGAACACCAGGACGAGATTACAATTGGCAAAACAAGAAGAAATGGATCGACAGGGGTAATCGAAACATTGAATAGTTTATGGGGTTGATCGTTGTTGTTGCTCCAGAAGACGAACGGTAGCATGAGATTCTGCGTTGATTAACGGAAACTGAACGTTGTAATGAGAAAAGGTAGGTATCTATTGAGAAGGATCGATGGCACGTTACACATTTTCGAGGGCTTGAATTTTTCAACTTTAGACCTGTAAAGGTGATATTGGAACGTTTAATTTAAGAGAAAGATAGCTTTATCGAAACACCGTTCAGTGAGGAAAAAGGGCTGTTTCAGTTTAACGGTTATAAGCCGCAAGAGCTATGTAAAGCCTCTACGATTTTTGTATGATTAATCGAGCGGATTCAAAAGGGATTACATTGGAAAAGGTGCCTTGAATATTTGGACGACATTATCATTATTGAAACGGACAATAGTCATCCTTAAATGTCACAGTCATCCTTAAATTTCAAAGTGCATAATGTAAATGAACTATTTATAATGATTTTTTTAAATTTCATATAGCTAATTGTTGAAATAAATTTTTTTAATTTTTTATTTTATGAAGCTGTGGTATGTTTTTATTTTTGTTTGAAAGAAGTTTTATATGTTGTTTGCATGTCACAACAAGTACGTAATCAGCGTGACACTATGCAATTTGATTTATTTTAGATAAAGCAAACTTATCTGACAATACAAGTACCTAATTCAATTCCAAAAACTCTGAAACATTGTGCCAACTAATGTTAAACAAAGTAAAAGTCTATCTAAAATAAATTCACAGAAAAATCGCAATTACGTTCATATACAAATCTAGGTGTCCTTTTTTTGTAATCCACATTTTCTTTGATTTTTGTTTATCAATTATCACTTATTTTCAACAGGAGAAAACTTAATATAAAAATTTTTAGAGTTTTGTTTTCAAAAATTAATAATAACTTCAGAAAGAACTTCAGAATAAATAAAAAAATATAATAAAACGCAAAATGTCACAGTACATACTACATAACATGGAAAATATAATCATGGAATTAAAGGAAAAGGAGTACCGGTGGTATCGTAGACCCAACGCCCATTGTCAATCGTTATTGAGCACAACGGGAGAAGTCTTCACTCAGCGAACTGATGCTTAAAACGAATTTGAGAAAGCACGGTTGGCAAAGTTAAGCAATCGTTGGTGCATGGTAGTGGTACGGTACCAAAGGACCGGATTGTGGAAATACTGAAACAAATCCCTAGTCAAAATTCGTCAGGGATTCTGGATTCATATTCAGTAAACAATATAATTTCGGGGCACCATACGAGACAATTGGAATGGACGTCTTTCTGATAGTGGTAGTAAAAATGGGTCGTTTCGAACGATGACTTTGCATACAGTTTCGCCTAGTTAGATGGTTAGGCGCAAATAATTGCACCTCAAAGATTCAATGGTGCATTGGAGGAATATTTAGCGAAGTTCATGGAGAAAAACCAACGGATCGACTTATCGGATGTTTCTGATGGCGTAACGACTAGCAGCAGTATATGCCACGACTAGAACGATACCAGTTAGAACGATTTTCCCGTGATATTTTTATTTTGCTATCAGCTTTATTTATTAAGGGAGAACACCACTGTGACCTACCATTTTCAAGTGCTTAGTTTGGTATTTTTTTTTGATAAATGGGTTGGGTTTAGAGAAAAAAAAAGTTTTAGGCTATATTTGGCATATATTTAAGTAACCAAAAAAAAATTTTTATGTAAAAAAAAATACAAAATGGCGGCGCTAGAGTAGCTTTAGTAGAAGTGATTTTGCCTAGAGTCGCTCCGCTGCACGCAGTAGAAGTGTCTTAAATTTGTTCCTGGAACAAAAAATAAAATATTTTCATGAAATATATTAGTTTTAGCATCGAAGTACATGAGGAAATTAAAAAATTCGAAAAAATAAAAAATTGAGACAAGTTTGAAGAAAAAGTTTCATTTTTCGACTATAATTTTCGTATAAAAAGTTGTATATCTTTTTTAATTTTTAATGAATCAAAAAAAACTCATGTACTTCGATTTTAAATCTATTTAAGAAGCTACAGTTAAAATTTCAAGTCGATTGAACAAAAATTGATTGAGTTCTGCTGCGTGCAGATTTCCAAAACACGGTTTCGAGAAAAACGCGTTTAAAGTTTTTGGTATCAATAACTTCTCAATAAGAGCTCTCAGGAAAATGCTTGAAAACCTTCTAAAAAAATTTTTTTTTAGCTATAAACGAATTTGTATCATATTTTTGAGGGTCTAAAGGATTTTTTAAAGGCAAAAAAAAAAAATCGATTTTTTGAAAATCTCACAGTGGTGTTCTCCCTTAATGCAATTTACATAAATACATATATCAAATTTTTGATATAGATAGTTGTATGGTAAGATAATTACACCTGTGGAGACATGGCATAGCTAGGTAGCATTGTGTTGACGCGTCATGTTCTACACTCTCTGTTGAAAACACTGACCCTTAAATGATTAAATAAAGACCCTGAGATTAGTTTTAGTATTATATAAAGTAGGCAAAGTTTTTGTTTTTTGAAAAAAAAAAAAAAGGAAAAACAAAAACCTAGAAAGAAACCAAAAAGAAAAAAAGATAGGTGGTTTTAATTAAGAAACTTAAAAAAATAAATTATAATTAAAATAATTTAATGTGTTTTTAATCGAGTCGTTGCGAAAAAGTTCGCTGATTATTATTCAGTAATAAATAAATAATAAAGCGAATAGTGTGGTGAACCAAAAATACAATATTCTATGGAGTCGGATTACACAATTAAGAATAGCAATTGAGATCGAGGAAACGCTACCCCGTCCACACACCATCACCCCCAAACACCCTCAAGCAAACAATTAATAAAAATCAAGACGACAGGTGAAACTACATCGAAAAAACGGTTACCAAACTCTAGCTTCCGGCATAAGTGACAAAATTATTTTTGTTAATGATAAAGAAAAGCTGAAACTTTGATGACAAATATGTGACGCTGCGGCAATATGTCTAGTTTTTGGAAGATAGTTATGGCGTTTCGTGAAAAGTCGTTAAACGGAGAATATGTTGCTAACGAATGAAAAGAAAATTTGTATTGTTTTGCCCTTTTGCACCACTAGCGCAAAATATACGGCTAAAAAGACGAAACAATTTCAGGAACGGGACTGACCCCTGTTACAGCCAAAATCTTGGTAGGAAATATGATAAAGTAAAGCCTGGTTGCCACTGAATTATTTATTTTGGTGACAAAAAATTAAACTATTTTAGTTTTAGCAGGCATTCAGCTTGGCGTTGGATTCTATATGTCGTCATAAAGCACTTAAAAATCTATTTGCATTTGGATTTTCATTAGAATACGTCAACCAACGTTATCAAAGTGAAATCTGGTGTTCCTCAAGGATCACTTTTACCCTGGATTTTTATTGTTTTCATTGATCGGATAACCAAGATTATAAAAAACTGAAATGTTCTCATATTTGCTGATGACGTAAAAATGTATCGTACGATTGAACAAATGTGATGCTGACAAAGTGCAAGATGACTAGGGATGCTAAATTTTCAAAGTTGCAAGGGGGGGGGGGGGGGCAAAAACAAAAAATTAAAATTAATATTAAACAAATTTACTTGAATTTTTTGTAAAATCAAATCCTTTACAGAAATATATGGTATTGTTGAATAGTGGATTGACCCAACCACCAGTAACATAACTGAACATGATGAATGGTAACAAAGTAAAATTTCTGCGAAAGACCCATTCGTTTCCCGTTCCGTTTAGGTATGCCTTTTAACGAAAAATCCGAAATAGTCGTACTGTTTGGGTCGGATGTGTTGTTTGCGATGTGTATTTCTTTCGAATTATGTTGGTAAATTTAAAATTGTTACAAGTGGTGCAAATTGCAAAAATATCGATTTTCCGCATGTTCAAAGATCATTCATAATTTTTAGTCTTAGCAACGTAAGCAAATTTTATTTTCACTAAAAATCGATTTCATTTCATGGTTGCCTTTATTCATTCACTCATTTGTTCTGTGATCTTTTTTAAGCCAATCGTATTGCTGAAAACCGACAATTTTTTTCTAGAAAAAAGTGGTAACTGTTGAGCAATACGATGGCTTAAAAAATCTTTGAATGAATTGATGAATGAATGGTAATCATAAAATTGACTTAATCGTGTTGTTCGTTGTTTTAAGTTCATGTTTCTCTTTCTAAGATTTTTTTTGGATTTAGAGGCAGTTTTCGAAACCGATACTTATTTTATACTTTTTGACTTATTTGACGCCATCATAAATAAGTAAGTGAAATCATTCGAATTGATTTCATTACTTAATTTGACATCAACAATAAAAAAAATTTGTGTGTGTACTTATGTACGCGCGTTAGAAGTTATATTCTTTGGCGATAATTAAAAGTCTACAGTATGATTATAGATACGGTTGGTAAAGTCTAAATTCAATCAAATAATTTAAATTTCAAAAATTAATATTTTTTTGCTCATACCGACGATTAAATAAATTTTATTTTATTATCTAAGACTACAATAATTTAATAATAAAAGAAATTGATATACATAAACATCTAATAAATATTTCTATAAAATATATTTTATATTAATATTGATTATAATATCAATTATTAATTTTAAAAAATTGAAACAAATACATTTAATTCCTAAATTATCTCCACTGCCATATCTTTCTCCGGTGGTGATTGAACTGGGACATCTGTTACGAGTGGCTTATGTTAACTAAATGTAGGGAGTTTTGTTGTGGCGGCGTTAAGGTATCGTGTAAATGCAGCATCAATACTGGTGCCATGTCGTGTTGTTGAAATCTTAGGATCATTATTGATAGTTAATTTAATTCACTTATTTAAGCTTTTTTTGTTATAATAAAATAATTTTATTTGGGTTTTAACTTAATATTTTATTTTTGATTAATTATTTAATAAAAACCCGACGTTTCGACGGTACATTCCATCATTCTCAGGGGCACAATTTTTACTTCAATTTCCCTAAGTTAAAAACCAAATAAAATTATTTTATTATTGATAGTTAAATTTACATGTTTTTTGGAGAAAGTAAATACCAGCATCTTCTCGGGAAAAATTGACGTTGAAGTCCCCACTTAGAACAATTGGTAACTTATCTTCTGCTCTGCCAAGAAATTCTCCTCAGGCTGTTGTGTCTGGCCATACTAACCATTTCAAAAAATAAATAATATCGTCCATTATCTGATTTGAAAACAATTTTTTGTCATTTTCCATTTTGCAATCCGCAATACAAAACTCACCAACTGAGTCACTGCGGATCTTCTAAATTCAGGCTGTCTCACAGTCATATCGGTATTTGGAGTAATAATGTTGGTAATGTCGTTTGCGTTTTGATATATGGCAACGCCTCCAGCTCGAATGCATGATCGCTTATACTGAATTATACAATTGAAATTAGGGATACTGATTGACTTTTCATTGAGTAACCAAGTTTCATTTAAAAGTAATACATTCGATTGTTGGATAATAGAATCAGTGAGATCAATGGAGTGAGCACGAAGACTTTTACAACTAAAACTATATACTATCAATCCTTTTCTGTGGCGAATAAAATCTAATAGATCTTTGTTGATATAGTCTGTAAGCGATTAAGCGAAAGTCTACGAAATTCATCTTGAAGACTAGTTATATATCTGTGGATACTCTTCGACCATGATAGAAAGTTTTGCCACTGTTGTAATATATAAACCTTGAAGACTAGTCACCCACGCCAAAGCAACATACACTATTGGCAATTGATGTTTTTTGTCATATTCATAAACGATTTCAGGTTATGTGCTTCCCTTAGATTTTTGAATCGTAGTTGCACAAGCACAAACTAAAGGTAGATCGCTTAACATCTATCGTTTTGTTGTTATTAAGTGGAATAGTTGCTGATCTTCTTCCTATCGGTACAGCAGTGTTATTAATTTGATTGGCAGCTACATACATGTCGAGCAACTTTTTTCTTTATTTTTGGCAATCTTTGGAGAGTCTAGAAAATCAAGTCATACAACGTTCACTTCTCCTTCATCATTACGTTCAATATGATTTTTGTATATCTAAAAATGAAAAATTTTCAGATTGTTTGATTTGTATTCACTGATCACTTATATGTTGGCAATAATTGTTATGTTGAGATTCCGGTTGGAATTATACGTTTTTTTAATTTCTTTAATATGGCAGTTGTCAAAAATTTGAATTTTGAAAACTTTTTATCCGAATTTATTTTCAATTTTGTTGTATATTATATAATTTTCCGGATTGGCTACAAAATCTCGGTTTTTATAAATTCTAAAAAATGGGGATTTTCACTGAAAATAACCAAAAATTATTAATTTTACAAAATGGGGATTTTAAATTCAAAACGAAAATAACCAAAACTTATAAATTCTGGAAAATCGGAAATTTAATTTTAAAATAAAAATAAATAAAAACCGAGATTAAAACCGAAATTTTTTTAAAACTGAGATTTTGAAACGCTCAATAATTTTCCAAATTCCACCATTTTTATTTATTTTAATTTTATTGCACTTTTATTTTATTTTTACTTTGCCCACTTATATTGGGTAAGTATGTATTATAATCGCGAAAAAAATGTTGTTCCTGATTTTCACATTTCTCGACGAATTAGGTTACCAGGATCCCGAAACACCGATCTGAAATTTTCCGTGTCCGTCCTTCCATCCTTCCGTCCTTCCAGTCGCACATTTTTATTATTTTTGTTTTGCCTCCCATTCTCACAAATATTGCTAGTTTTGGTCGAAATTTTGTACAAAGACAGATTTTAGTAATAAGCAGTTTGTGTCAATTTTTAGATCCATTCGAGTATAGAATAAAGGGGATTGCAGTGGAAGAATGAATTTAACAATTCATCATCTACTTGTTCACAAAATTTGAAGTCGATTGAAGCATTGCGTGGGAGTCATTTTAACAAAAAGGAGTAACATAAATTTGTTTACCTGTTTACCTAGGTAATGCCAAACTTTCCGAAGAAATGTTTTTCTACAGTTAATACACCTTACAAATTTGAACAATTGTTCCCTATAGGTGTCTTTAAGATAAATTGAATAGATTACTGTGTAATATGGAATTTAAATTTCTAAATTTACCTAAAATACTTTGCTGGTGGCAAATAATATCGCCAACATTTAAAAATAATTATATCAAGTGAGCTTTTAAATATAGCAATAATATTCCCGATTCTATGACATTGACATTTCTGTGACGTTTTATTGACATTTTAAAACATTTTAATGATTGAAATTTCAACGACATATTGATCGATACATTACTTGTGAATTGCTTAGCGTGCAACTTCATCCTGTTAAATTTTGTTGCATCGTAAAAATTCACTCTCATCAGTTTTTCATAACGCGCCTAAAGAAGTATAACTTCAAAAATTATTTGCTGTCCAATTTTTTGAGCTGCTATTCGTAACATAATACGCTTATAGTACTTACGCTTGATACAATAATGAGACTAGTGTCTTCTGTTGACCTCTAAACATTCAATTAGCTGAAAGAATTCATTTTTTACTTCAGTGTTCATCGAAAGTAAATTTAAAATTTTTCTGTATCACTCTACCTTAGAAAAATTTTCATAGGCAAAATGACCACCAATTTTGAAATTTTTGTAAGAAACAGAAAGAAAATAAAGTACTTTTCATACCAGGCGCCTCGGCTTTGAGTTTCAAAAATAAAAATTTTTTATTTCATTTTTGAATTATTCAAATTAGTTTTATTTGATTGATATCGTTTAATTTTATAGAAATAAATTCAATTTATTGAGAAATAATTTATTTTTAAGTGATAATTTAAAAAAATGAAAACATGTATATTGAAATGAAGTTATCTACAAAGCCAAGCCAATGCGTTCCACACTCAACTGCGACATTTTAAAGTAGTACAACATAACCTACAAATCACATTTTTGGTACAACTGTTTTATATTTAAGGAAAAATCTAGCTCATATGTAGGTTACAAATTCATACTATCTCATTTCTTGGCGCCTGGTATGAAAAGTAGTCACGTCGATAGGATACTTATTGGACGAAGTTAGATTCCACGAAAAGTATTCGTTTCGAAAACCGCCTAAAGGTTCTATCACACCAAGTGCGGCGCGATTATTTTTATTGATGATTATATCGTGTGCTCTATCGGCCAAAAAAATGCTTCGTACCCAGATTTGAAGAAAATTATCAGCAGTTCCCAAGGGCATTGATAATTTCCCGAAATAATTTTATTATATTTTTCGAAAGCATGTTACCTAAAAGCAACGTGCTTGAGGAAAATATAATAAAATTATGAGGTATTTATCAATGCTCGAGGGGTATTCGAAGAGAACATTTTTTGCAGTTTTATTTTATTCTGTTTTTTTTTACATAAAATAGTTTATGTGTAGGTATATTGTGTAATAAACAAATATTTCATAACACAGAATTAGTTAAGGCTGCTAGATTGTAAATTGTACTATGAAAGTGTCATTTTGAAACAGTATTTATTGTAAAATAAAACCATAGACAATCATAATAGATTTCTCATTTGACCAAAAACACAAAATAAAAACAAAAATTTTCCATTCAAATTTTATCGGTGTAATATATAAGTCATCAATCTAGACACGTACATTTGCAACGCATTCTAAAATCATTTTCTTATAAAATAGACAATACAACGATAACATTGGAATTATCAGAAGTTTTGTTTTTTTCCTTTAGTTATAATGAAATGAGAAATCTAGTATGAATGTCTATGATAAAACTATGAATTCTTTTCATCTAGTAGCCAGAGTATGTTTTGCTAAAATAGCAAGCCTATTAAATCGGTCAATTTCGAGTCACGTGTACGAACTATTCCAATTAAAACCACAACCACAGTAGGTACACATAATAAAGGTAATATACTCCGATGTTTCATTTTCGTTCTTTCTTGCGCATATATGTCAAAAATATTTTAAAATGGCGGACATTGTGACCAAACAAATCGTGTTTGTTAGTTTTGCGTAATAATTTTGAGTGTTGAATGAATATAATTAAAATTGTGTGAAAAATTCTACTGACTTTAATTCAAAATAATTAAAAATGTATCATTGTTTAAATAATTCATACAAATTTCAGTCACAATCTCCGCCATTGTTATTGTTATAATTTTTGATATCCTGCGCAATATATTACCTTATATGTATATGTGTACTGTGAATTAAAACCACCATAACTGATAATTTCCCTAGGGAAGTTATCAGTCTAATGTTATTTTGATTGTTTATTTCGTACACGTGACTCAAAATAGACTGATTTAACAGGCTTGCTATTTTAGCAAAAAAAATCGCAGTAAGCTTTGATCATTCACCCAAATATTATATGAAATTGATTAATATTTGACATTTTCATTGTTATTGAAATATTGTACTACAAACAAACAAAATGTTGTGCGATGCGAAATAAGGGATTGTTCACACCAAGCGCGAGTGGCGAATTGCGAGTAACCATTTTTCAAAAATTTTTGACATAAAACACACTTAAACACAATGGATTTTTCGATTTATAATATAATTACGATTCCTTTATTCAAAATAAACTAAATTGAGCCATACATATTCTTTAAAATAAGAAAAATTACTAAATTCGTACAAAGATGAAATATTCGCGCATTCGCTAAAAAATAAAATTACGTTCCACTCGCGTTCTACATAGTTTTTATTCGTACGAGTATTGACATTCGTACGAGTATTTTTTTATAAATCATTTCAAATACGATCAAAATGATTTTTAAAGATTAAAATAATATTATTTATATCGAATTATGTATTATAAACTTTGTTAAAACGAATAATATGAAAAAAACAGGTTTTGGAAAAAATTACCGTATTATTAGAAATATTTGATCATGGATGGTATTGATTTTGACATATAAATTCGCTCGCGTTTGGTGAGAATCAAATTTGCGAATTCGTGTTTGGAATTTATTCGCAACTCGCAGTTCGCGTTTGGTGTGAGTAGTCTCTAACTGATTGGTTTTATTTAAATTTAAAATGTTCACGTTGAAGAGCGATTTTTTTTTGCCGCTGGGTGTGGAACATAATTTCGCGGCGGCAGATGCACCTGGGGCATTTGCATTTAAATCTTACATTTAAATTTTGTCAAGCTTCATGCTTTCTGTTATATATATGATAAACGAATTAAGAAAAAAGATTTAAAATAAAATTTTTGAATCATATTTCTGTTTCTTTTAAATCTGGGCATGAGAAGATTTGGTTTTTTCATTTTTTTTATAGTCTTTAGAGCTATTTTAATTTTTTTTGTCATGAACGTTACTTAAAATACGTTATTTCGTTATTTTTAAAATTAATAATTAGAAAATACAAAATATTAATATACCATTTGGAAGTAGACAAATTACCAATGTGAATAAACGTCGGTAAATTAAATTTATTTTTTTGAATTTCACAATTTATCTAAAATAAGTAAAGTAACGTTCATGACAAAAAAACTCGTTTTTTTAAAATAAATGTCTAAAATAATTTAAAAAAATACATTTTCATAAATTTCTGTATTGTGATCAAATACTTAACTTATACTCCTTAAAAATTATCTGTAAAATGTTAAGGGGACAAAAAAAATGCTTGGGGACAAAAACGTGTGAGATTTAAATCCAAATGTCCCACCTTCATTCGATACATTTCTTAAAATTGTAATTTTTCTAATAAAAATATAATGTTTGTAAAATGTTGTATGAATAATAATTTTATTTTTGTTCAAGTAAAGATTTCATATCACTACATAAGCAAAAAAACGTGAAATTTGCCGCCGACGCGCCGCGCTTGGTATGATAGAAATAGATAAATTTAATACACAATTTTCTAAATATACTCGAAATTCTTGGAACGGGGACAATATAGTAAAGACGGGGGACGGGGAAATCACACACCTGACGGGGGATAATCCCCTCAAAAGGGGACGTCCGGCATCCCTGAAGATGACCTCAATAGACTTAGTGAGTGGATTAAAACTCATTACACTTAAACATGAAGAAGTGCAAAATTGTATCTTTTCTTCGTAAAAGTAATCCGATAATTACTATATAAATGACAATGTAGTTCAAAAGTTCAAAAGATTCCTGATTTAGGAGTTAATCGAAAACGTTTGTTTTAACAGGAACATCGATAACTGTATTGCTAAAGCGAATTCTATGTTTGGATTTGTCAAGTGAACTGGCTTTGAAACAGTATACATTTAACCCATAGATTCTGGAGTTTGAATTATTTTTCTGGGGTCACGGGTTTGATCGTAATTTTCTGGGGTTAATCAAAAACCCATAAAAAATTTATGGGGAACCTCCTCCAGACAACAGGTTTTCAATAATTTTTTACAAAAAATTGAGAGCATTTATTGCAATGAATCAAATTACATAATAATATTGACGTTCAAATGAATACAAAAAAATTGTTTTATGCTTATAGTCATTTCAGCTTTTCTAGCATTTACAAAAAAAATTTACGGGTCTGATTATTTTAAGAGTTAGCAACCCTGCAAACGATAGACTGGGAATGGGGCATGCTTTTAGTAAAACTATTTACCGCTTTTTCTAATGGCAGTACAGTATGTCAAGGCTAGAATGACGATGGCCATAAGTGTTTTGTATACATTTTGTATTGTTCAGTTTTATTACGAAACCATTCTTATATTTTAAAACATAATTTCTGGTTGTATCAATAAAAGTAGAAATTCCAAATAAATAAAATATAGATAAACTTTTACTTTATTATGAAAATCGATATAAAATCGGAAATCAAAACAACCATATAAACCAATCCGAACCATTTCGTTAACTGTAGCAAAATTATCGATTTATCTTTATCCAACTCTTTAGTTTCTGAATACGAGGTTGCCTAAAAAATTGATCAAAAAACCATACACTTATTAAATACTAAAGTTTTAATTAAACATTGTCTATCTATTCTTGGCATACCGCTCCTCTCGAACTATTGCTTTTTAGCTGGTTGCCTAGATAGAGGTCAAACTTTCAAATTTTCTCAGTGGAATATTGTTCCTTGGAATTGATCCAGACTTGAGAATTACTTCGGTCTAAAAAGACCAAAGTATTGAAATCCTGTCAAAAATGACGAAAAATTTGGTTGGTCCAAAACCACTTTTCTCGACGTTTTGAAAGTCCCTGAGTCTGAAAATGCAAAAAATAAAAAATGTCCGTCCGTCTGTCTGGATGTCTGGATGTCTGTGTGTCTGGATGTCTGGACCCATGGTATCTCGAGAACGGCTTGTCCGATTTGGATTTTTTTTCGTCAATCTGATTTTATTGTCAAGGCGGAGATTTGAAAAGCTTTTGGAGACTGTACGTCAAGGGGGTGGGGTACTTACCATACGAATTGACCCAAAATATCTGCTTTTATAAATATTTACGATTTTTTTATATATGCTGGTTTGATTATTGAATTGGGCATTGAATTTGGAATTGATTTGAAGGTTAAGTTAGGGGTCAATTTGCGCGTTGAGTTGAAGTTGAGTTGGAGTTGAGTTGGGGTTGCATTAGGATGTAGTGAGCAGATAACAAATTATTTATATGATGGACCTTGAATATTTATCAACCGATTATTATGAAATTTGACATGTGTGTTGGAAATAGGAATCTAAAATGATTTTTGGATAAAGTTCTGGAATATGGCCAAGTATGATGGAACTTGCCTATTTTTCAACCGATTAAGATAAAATTCGATATGTGCGTTGGAAATGGGATTCTAAACTGATTTTTGGATGAAGTTATGGAATATGGCCAAGTATGATGAAACATGATTATTTCTCATCACATGTGCGTTGAAAATGGGATTCTAAAATTGTTTTGGATGAAGTTCTGCAATACGGCCAAGTATGATGGAACTTGCCCATTTCCCAACCGATTATGATGAAATTCGACATGTGTATTAGAAATGGGATTCTAAAATGAGTTTTGGATAAAGCTCTGAAATATGGCCAAGTAGGATGGAACTTGGTTATTCCTTACCCGATTATTATGAAATTTGACATGTGCGTTGTAAATGGGATTCTAAAATGATTTTTTGGTTAAAGTTCTGGAATATGGTCAGTTACACGGTTAGAAATATCAGTATAATTTTGTATACTACTTTCGGTATAAAGTTGTAGAATACGATTTTTCGTGTTATATTGGATGCCTGTACTCCCGTTACTGAAGCTTTTGACCTGTTTGGCTAATGTTGTATAAGTAAATATATGTTGGTTAAAATAGAAATCAGTACTGTCAAAACTGTCATACCAACTTTATGACACAGGCGACAGGTGAATGCATCCCCATTTAAAACACCAAAGACCGAAGTTCTGATCACCTCGTGAGGTTTCAGCCCTTTATATTTTTATTATTGTCTCTTAATAATATAAACGTATTAAAATTTTATGACTTACTTCTGATTTTTTAAATTTGATTGACTTGGAAAACGGTGTATTTTATTTGAGAACTTTTCAAAAATTTGTTGTTACAAAAGCACATAACATTTTGTAACGATGCCGCTTGATCTTAAATATGCCAAGTTTTCAATTAAAAACACTAAATCAATTATTTCAACTTCCTAATATAGAAATTGATTATTTACTTTTTATATTTATGCACTGTGCTCGAACTAATATGACCTCTTAATAGTTTATAATATTAAAAACAAAACACTTAAAAATATTCACCATATATTTCTATACAAATCGAAACATCAATCTATTTTCTAGACTTGACCGACAGTAATGCCATCTGGTGGTTGAAAGCCGTAATAATTTCATTTTGCATGCCCTATTCAGCGATATACACTCCAATTTCCATAATTGTATCACGTCATTTTCCATGACTGTAGTCACATCACATCAATTTTCCTATTCTCTTAGTCGTTTGTTACGTCTAAAGTCACTTTATACGACAGATGTCACTTGAATTTTGTAAGTGACAGACGACTACATCAATATGGAAGGAAGAGCGAAATTTTACTCCTAATATTGTTTTTAAATGTTTTGAATTGAATTTTGTTCACATGTTCAAATAAATTGCTGTTTAAATTAATACTTTTTTGTTCAACGATTTTATTTGTAATTTGGCCGACATGCGACATCTTTATAGTTAGAGTCGTGTCACTTAAACCGACTTCAAGAATAGCAATTTTCATGCGACGTGACGTGACTTAAGTCACGTCGTCTGATATGACAAGACTATGGGAATTGAGAAACTTGTGACATGACTTAAGTCACATGACTAAAGTGACATGACTTAAGCCACGTTGCCTGAAATGACACGACTGGGAATTTGGGAAACTTTATGAACACTATATTTCGCTTATATAAGATCTCAAGTGAAGAATACGCTGCAATCGTATACATATAAATTTTTTTTTGATATTCCTGTTAAAAAGAAACTGGCTGGAAATACGCTATATATGTACACTGCGCCAATTAAAAAACGGAACAGAAATTTTCTTCGAAGAAATACCCAAATTTGAACACTTGTAGTATCTTGGTGAAATAACACCTTTAAAAAAAATTTGTTTCTAGTTGAAGGAAATTTTGTTTACTTTTCGATACTGGAAATCGTTTTATTTTATTTTGTTTTTTTATGACTTTTTTGAGTAAAACAAAAGGTATGGGTGTTTGGAAATTCCATTTACATAATGCAGGAAGAGTTGAGGTCCCAATAGTAAACCACGAGTTACCGTAACCGGTTTCGACCACTAAAATTAGTGCAAAGCCAGGGGTTTTTGCTTAATCACGATTTCCGCCGCGAAACAATTTTTACACGAAGTGAATTTGAGTTCACTAA
This sequence comes from Tipula helvola, assembly GCA_963556165.1. NCBI lineage: Eukaryota > Metazoa > Arthropoda > Insecta > Diptera > Tipulidae > Tipula > Tipula helvola. The sequence continues at coordinate 199,009,096 of OY744483.1, forward strand.
ACACAATACCTTTTCGCCAACTAGCAGATTTCCGCCAATAAAAAGAAGACGGACGGTTGACTTTGACAGTTTATTATGTTAATGGGAAATTGATAATAAGAAATGCACCGGGTCGAAAAGAACGTATTGAAATATTTTAAGATTCGCGGCTGATGTCATGATAGGGGCCCAAGATCAAATCTTTTCCTTTCGGGAAACTGCTCGTTCTCTCGTTCTTCAGTTTTCTGAAGCAAGCCGCACAATTTACTCTATCGGAAGCTTTAGTCAGTTTAATTTTGCAACAGAAGAACTTGACGGAATTAATTTTTCTGCGGCCGTGTTGAAACACGGCTACAATTTTTTTTATTTTATAGTTTCGGGTTTTTTATACATTTTCGGTTTTATCAAAGATAGGTGGAGGGCCTAAGTGATGTTTATTGACTGAATGAGCTGGATTTTAAGAAGCGTTTATTTCAAAATTTACCCGAATTAATTCTTTTGACATATTCATGTTGGAAGAATCTCTGTTTTTCGAATCGTCCCTATTAAATTGAGGAGCTTTAAAGGATAAACTCCAAATATGAATTTGGAATCCTCGTCAATCCGAAGTGAAACATATTAAAACATGATGGGCAGAACCGAAAATAATAGCCTCCAATAAAGCTAGATTAGGTCGATTAGCTAGTGCTGATGGTAACTAACGAATATTATTCAATTCAGATGCAATAAACGTCAATGTCCAACTAACCAATATTATTAGTCCAAGCCGTGACCCCAAAAATGCAAATCCCGAAAACTCAACAACAAAAAACCCAACCAAAACTAAAATTTCAAGATCAAAATTTTGTAAATTTACGTAACTGTATGGAATGAGTGTGTACTGTTCAATTATATCATTGAACTGAGAATTCCAACTGGGTGTTTATGTACTCGTACGATACACCACATACATTAAATTGTATGTCGTTTTGCGTAAGACAAAAGTAAACTTTTAATTTTAAGACTTACATATAATCCGCCGAAACCATTTTAAATCAACCGGCAGGTATCATATTACAAACACAAATACGAAGGGCACTGTACATGATTATGTATTATTTTGTATGTATAGGTGATATTATGGTAAAGTTGACTAGACTGTTGCGGTGAAGAAAGACAAATTAATCCTATAAAACATAAAATTGAGGACAAAAGTATGACAAATCAATTATTTTATTATTCGACCAACGTTAATGCCATCAATTAGCGTCAATTCAATTACACTTGTATGCTCTTATCATTCGCATTTTTTACACATTTTCACACATATTTTGACCTGGTGTTTGAAATTTTTACGTATATCAGATTCAATTGCATACTGATGTAATTAATTCGAGTATGATAACGACTAAATAAAAAAAATGTTGATTTACACATTGAGTGACAGAATTGATAAGACCAAACGTAATAACACCTAAAATTGAAATCGCGTTAGTTTCGAATCAGTGATCAATCGAATTACACTATAAGGGATTGAAAATAAAATGGCACTTCGTTGGGGTATCGTTTCAACGGGAAATATTGCGCATGATTTTGTCAATGCATTTACTACCTGGCCCATCGGGGAACATACTGTAGTCGCAGTAGCTGCTCGAAATTTAGAGAGTGCAAAAAAATTCGCCAATCTTCATGATATCCCCAATTACTATGAGGGATATCAAAAGTTAGCCGAGGATCCAAATGTTGGTACGTATATTTATTGGTTGCAGATGAGTTCAATAAATTAGTGAAAAGTTCGATAATTTGTAGAAATTGCATATGTTGCTGCATTAAATCCACAACACTATGAAGTCAGTAAACTTATGCTGGAGCATGGGAAACATGTGCTGTGCGAGAAACCGATGTGCATGAATGAGAGGCAGGCAAAAAGTTTAATTGATTTTGCCCGATCGAAAAATTTGTTTCTAATGGAGGCGCTTTGGTCACGATTCAATCCGACCTATTTATATTTTAAGAAACAAATTGAGTCGGGAGCCATTGGTGAAGTGAAAGAAGTATTTGCCCAAATGAAAATTCCACTTTTCACAAATACCAGATTGCTGTAAGTTGTTTGCGTAGAAAGTGGTACTGTATAGGTGAAACAGTTATAAACCGATAGTATCTTTCAGTGTCAATAAGCTAGGTGGTGGGACAGTTCTAGACTTTGGAATTTATATTATTCAAGCATCACTCCTGGCTTTTGGTGAATATCCAGTCGATATTAAAGCAACCGGTGATGTTAATGAAGATGGTGTTGATACGGCATTCCAAGCGGACCTAATATTTAGCGGCAATCGTAAGGCACACATTGAAACCAGCTTTTATGAAAAAGGTGTCAATGAATGTTTGGTAATTGGTACAAAAGGTAGATTAAAAATTCATCAACCAATTTGGGCACCCACTCATTTAACCGATGTTGATGGCAAAGTAAAAGCATGGCCATTTCCAAATGCAAAGCACGAGTTTATCTATCCAAACAGCTGTGGGTTAAGGTTTCAACAGCCGGAAGTTAAAAAATGTATTCGGGCTGGACTCCTCGAATGTGAAACGGTTTCGCATGAGAAAACATTACAATTCCATCGAATTCAGGATGAAATACGTAGGCAACTTGGTGTACGTTATGCAGACGATGATAATGAATTGGAGTCTTAGTTGTTATGTTGTGTGATAAGTGGATTATATAATTGAATTGTGAACACTTTCTTGTGATAAACATTTGAATTATCGAAATTGTTTTCTGTCGATAACGAGCAATATAAATAGGTATACTGTTATCTACGTTTTTTAATAAATAGGTTTAAAAGATAAAAGCGAATTGAAATTGTAATACGGACTCTAAAGTTCCTTTTATTAGGTAGTGCATAGGTCATTCTAAACAGCTTTTGCTGTTTCCAAAAAGCTATCAAATTGAGATGGACATCTATTCGGACCCGGATTTTAGAACAGATTAAATCTCTTTGATCAGGAATGCATGTTTCACAAAATTTCTATTCAGCTTCTGGTTTTTTGATTGGTTTACAGTAATACGCTCTTCATTACAATTCTAAATAGAGAGAAAAATCCTCTTCAAAATTAAAGCGTGTTTAACACCTTGGTGGTAGGAAATATGGCTCTAAAATAAATAAATTGAAGCTGGAAATAAATTGAAGTTTGGTTTTACGCTTTATATAATGGAAAGTAACACACGCGTGTTATTCTTTTCGTGAATCTCGAACAAACTGAATCTTACATTAAATGACAGTTTCACAATTGATACTTTTAAATCTTGGTTCGACTTAGAATTATCGTAAAACTACTGGAATTTCTCTTATGTGGATCACCAGAATATTTTTCTGTTTTCAATTTTTTGACTGTCAGTCAATTTTTCTCATGGAATACAGGCTTTACACAAAGTTGGTACGGTAATATTTTCCAAGATTATTTTGAATGGCATTGCATTTGGTTTATGTTTCATCTTTCTTGCTAGTGCGGGTTAAAAAGATATTCACATACAAAAAACAATTTTTTTAGGATGGCCCATTTTCTGTGCCGGTCAGTGTAGTTCAATCAACAAACATCAAATTCTTATTTTTATGAGTGCCCCTCCATATTTCAATATTCGCCCCTTTTTCGGTAACTTAAAAATGGTGAATAATCAAGTTTGTGAAACCAATAGAGAATTGTTGTAGAACTGTTATTTGGCTCTTTCTGAAATTCACTTGAATCGTGTTGGCAAAATCAAAAATAAATCGACACGTGTATCATTATTATCTCAACGGTAATGGTAGTGTGGTGATTGATGATGGTGTTGAAGATGTTGATGGTGATGATGAAAATTAAAATGGTGATGGCGATAGTGATGGTGATTGTGATGGTGATGATACGATGGTTGATGGTACGCTGTTAAGATGGTATGATGGTAAGATGGTATGATGGTACGATAGTATGATGGTATTAATGTAAGATGAAATAATATTAGTATGAATAGTAAATTATATGATGGTATGATGGTGTGATGGCATGATGATATGATGGTATGAAGGTATTATGGTAGGATGGTGTAATGGGATAATTGTGTGGTAGTAGGATGGTATGAAAGTATGATGGTAAGATTTTAAGATGTATGAAAATATGATGTTAACATGGTACAATGGCATGATGGAAGATCTTATTATTATATGATGGTATGGTGGTTTTTTGTTATGTTGGTGTAATGGTATGAAGGTTTGACATTAAGACGGTATGTTGGTCTGATAGTATGATGGTGTGACTGTAATGTAGTGTCGTAATATGATGATATGATAGTATGATGGTGTTATGGTATAATGGTACGATAACGGTATCATGCGTAAAATCCGCCTTTGGAAACAAGTCAAACAAATTTCAATAACAGCACAGGAGTTCATCTGTAAATCTACAAACCTTTTTGCTTTACATTGTTGAAGAAGTTGGCATAAAAATTCTCTCTAAAGGCAATGAAGAACTTGAGGGAAACATTTTTCTAAACATAAAACTCAGTTACCTGAATCTTGAGGGTCTCATCGCGTGGGAATTCTGTCTCACTAGCTCACACGCAAGGTATATGTTTTGTGGTTTAGTGGTATCGCACTGGACTAAAGTTTTGTCTTTCCAATTTTTAGTTTTTTAAGTTTTGTTATTATTTTTTTTATTATTTATTAAATGACCAAATATTTTACTTTAATATTGCGCTTTATAGTTATTTATTAGTCTTATTACAGTAATTACACATAAAAATACGCCGTAAGCGATTATGATGCCCCTAAATGTATGCAAACACTACCACAAATATATTGAAATTATGAGATGGGCGCATCTAGCACACGTAGATTCTACCGAAAATACGTAGACTCTACAAGTCTACATGTGCTGGATGCAGAAAATCTCAGTAAAAATATGTAGACTCTACGTGTTTTAGTGAGACTAAAAATTTTAGTCTACATTTTTATGTAGATTATTTTGGTTCGAAACTTGGATTTTTTTTGACATTTGTATTACTATTTCATATTTTCGGTAGATTTGACGTGTACTATAGATGCACCCAGTTCATTTATAAGGCAAAAATAAACATGGAGGCTGATCAACAGTATTCAACGCATTCTAAAGATTATTATATTTATGATAGTATGTTTTACATAATTTCAACAAGTTATCTAAGACAAAAACCAAACTAGATACATACCTAGATATTTACATCCAGCACACGTAGAGTCTACAAATGAGATTAGTCTACATTTTAGACTATCTTAAATGTAGACTCTACGTGTGCTAGATGCGCCCATAGTCAAATAAATTATAATACCCTATAAAGGTCTTCGCTGTCAAAAAACGGCGATAGATAGATTAAATCTTAAGATGGCACTAGTAGTTTTTTTTAAATTTTTTTTTTTGTTGTATCGAAACAAAAATATAAACAAAAGCAAAAAACATGAATAAAACTTACAACTAGACATGAATTATAAAAAAAATTAATTTTATTTTTGATTTATTTACCAAAAATTAAAAATTGTTAAAGCTGACATCTTTAGAAGTTATCCCGAACTATGTTTTCACGTATTAAATAATACTGCATTATCGATAAATCTGCCAATATCATTGACCGCAAGTTTACTATGGAAAAGTGTCATGATGTCCTTTATAGGGTATTATAATTTATTTGGTTATAGTAGTAAGCCATCAGTAATTTGTTTCCTGTCATAAACTACATGTAATAAGTATAAAGCCTCAATTCCATTGTGAAACAAAGTTTGTTAGTCTAAATAACTTGAGATAAAAATATAAAATCGGTGGTTGCGTGAACGAGATGCCCAACGGAGTCAGTCAAAATTTTATTTACAAAAAAGGTGTGTCTGTGTTAGTGAACTGATATCAAAATTTAAAAAAAGTTCAAATCGAGAACTATTTATGGCAGTCCAACTAACACAAGGACATAAATATTGTGTACCGACAAAACCAACACAAATGTCTTATACAAGCCATATTATTTCTTTGACGCACGCACATTATTAAATCCAAAACCTACTATTTTCTGTAAGGGTTAGTGATATTTTATACTGTTTTTGATACAAACTACAATTTACAATCAAAGTATGTAAAGATTATACTGTATTATGACGCTAATACTTACAGAAATAGTAGGTTTTATTTTGTGTTTGTATGGCAATAATATGGCTTGTATAAGACATTTGTGTTGGTTTTGGTACCGATGAGAAATATTTCTCGCACACATTATTAATTTTAATAGTATGGCACTTTTATGGGAAAGATTTTTTTAAATTTTGTGTTTTAAGGCGAAAATATTCGAAAAAAATAATTCTGATATGAGTAATAATAATATTTAATTTTTTAGATAATTTTGAGGCTAGAAATAATTGAATTAACACATAAAACTTAATTTGTTAATTAATTCTAGGTTATGTTGTTGTTTGCTGTCAAAACATATAAAATAATAGTGTGGCATTGTTATGGGAAAGATTTTATTAATTTTGTATTTTATGATGGATAATGTTCGAAAAAAATAATTCTGATATGAGTAATAATAATAATTAATTTTTTAGATAATTTTGAAACTTGAAATAATTGAATTAACACATAATACTTAATTTGTTAATTAATTGTAGGTTATGTGTTTGTTTGCTGTCAAAATACTAATAAACAATAGTGTGGCATTGTTACGGGAAAGATTTTTTTAATTTTGTATTTTATGACGGATAATCTTCGAAAAAAATAATTCTGATGTGGGTAATAATGATAATTCATTTTTTAGATTATTTTGAAACGTGAAAATAATAGAATTTACACTAATACCTAATTTTGTTTAATAATTTTTGGTTATGTTTTTGTTTGCTGTCAAAATGTGTCAATCAAATTTTGCTATAAAAAAAACAATAACAACATACTTTGTCTTTGTCACTCTGCTGGATTAATTTTTTTTGTCTTTTTCCAACTGAAGTCAGCTCAGTCAATTTTTCAGAATGGAATTGAGGCATAATGCCTCAATTCCATCGGAAAAATTGACAGAAGGCGAATTTATCTCGTTTCTGTGTCGTAAAACTCCGGAGTATTACTCCGCAGTTTGAAATGAAGTTAGCCGAATATCGTTGATGTTTTCTTTATTAAATTGGTATAAACTGAGCAACCATCTCCAAATAAACGTTCGCTCAATATATTTATGTCAAAGCGACACAAATAAATTCATTTCAGTAACATTTTAGTTTGCCTTTGTGCTTTGATGATTGAGTATGGAGTTTTAGTTTATAGATTTTAGGTTTTTAGGTGAAATACAATATTACACCATTTTTTTTGTTATTGTGCATCATTTTTATTATTGTGTTTTAGCATAAATGTTTTTGTATCAATTTGATTGATGTTAGATGTTACTCATGTGATGCTTGCAAAAAAAAAATCCTCCATTACATTTTGATCATAATTCGAAACATATTATGTATTTATTTCCAAATAAATTGTTTCTTAAATCCTGCCAAAATTTATTTGTATCTTACTTTTATTTTAAATAATTTACGAAATAAAAAAAAAATTATTAATAAAAATTATTACAACATTTTGTTGTTGTTGTAAAATGGCGGACAATCATAATTAGCAAAACGCAATTGAGCGAAACATATACATAATGAGCACAAATAATTTGTAAATTTATTGTTTTGAGGTTGCAATCTTGGAGAGTATTACGACGCGAAATGAAAATTTTTCAATCCGCAGGGGAAGTTTGTTTACCAAATGAATTTTTTTTTATATGAAGTTTTTACTCTCTTTGATATTCTCAGTAGTAATACTGCGGAGTTTTACGACACAGAAACGAGATAAATTCGCCTTCACAGTCAAAAAAAACGAAAAGAGAAAAATAATCTGATACTCCATATAAGAGACAAAGACAGCGATTTTTTCTGTTTTTTATTTTATAGCAAAACAAGTTTGCTATAAAATAAAAAACACTCTAACGCCCTCCGTACTTATGTAAAACAAAACCAGATTATTTTGGAACGCATCCGTTGGTGTGTTGTGAACGCACCTTGTCCGCTATAAAAAAAAAGAAAAAGATAGAAGAAAATGAGACAGTAAGAGACGCGGGTTTGAACCAAAAACATTGAAAAGAAAAAATGGAAACATAAAAAAAAAAACACTATTATAATTTAAAATAAACGATTGAAACTAAATATATTACGTAGCTGCGGGTTTTTTACTAGTATTTGAACGGAAAATTAATCATCCTCGTGGGAAATCGATGTGTTAACCCACCTTAACACCACATTTTAGTGTAAGTAACCTCAATTATTAAGAGAGGAAGTTACATTTGGCGCCCAACATCGTGGCCACATCGATTAAAATTTCACTGGAGGACGATTTGGCGGGATCAGAAAGGTGCTCTTCGGAAATGGTGAGTGATAACATTAAATGTTAACGAGAGCAAAATCTAAAATTATAAATAGTGACGAGGTAATTGAAACAAATAGTTTTTTCAAAATGGTTTCCTTTACGGATGAGCAATTTAGTACACTTTTGGCGGCTATTGGTAAGATGGCCGACCCTAAACAGCAACAAATGTTGTTGCCGAATACAGGTGGTTCTTTCTTAAAGTGTACATCAAGATTTAGAGGGGAAGTAAATGAGGATATTTCCGCATTTATCGACGCTATTATAACCTACAAAGATTGTGGCGGTGTCTCGGACGAGAATGCCTTAAAGGGTCTTCCGTTACTTTTGGAAGGACACGCTGCAAGCTGGTGGGTCGGCATCAAACACACTCAGAGCAACTTTAAAGAAGCTCTCGATCTCATGAGATCCACGTTTGGTCGAAAGATGCCCGAGTATAAAGTGTATACGAGAATTTTCTCAAAACCACAGAAAGAGGGGGAGCGTATCGACAATTTTGTAGTTCATATCCGACAATTGTTCGCACAGTTGCCTTCTACTGATTTGACAGATAAAGTCAAATTAGATATGACATACGGTCTTCTTAATTCCACATATCGATCCAAAATGAAACGAAGTGACATTACCTCTTTTGATGATTTATTGGAAAGGGGTCGCGATATGTAGGAATTCATGAGCGAAGTGATAAACACCAAACATTTGGGTAAGTCGAATATCAATCCAAATGTATCAAATAAAGACAATCTTTCTAGTCTCAAACCAAATTATAGTTATCAGAAATATTGCAAATTTTGCAGGCGTCATGGTCATGATTTCGAGGAATGTAGATCGAAACAAAGAAGCACAAAAAACAATGATAAGCCCTCTGAGGAGGCACAGAAGGTCAATTCTCAGACTAAGAATATTTCGTCAACGAGTTCCAATGACTTCAGATGTTACGGTTGTAATAAGCCCGGTTTTATCAAAAGTAATTGTCCCAATTGTAGTCTTAAATCTACAGCCATGGCAAGCCTGTTAACTGAGCATCATGGGGAATCTCAGCGCCCTTCGGTTTATATTGACATATTTAACAATATAGGCTCTGCTTTTCTTGATACTGCGGCAAAAACTAGTGTTGCCGGATATGAATTGTATCAAATGTTGAAAGATTATGGGGTTCACTTTGAGGAATCCGTCAGAAGCATTATGCTAGCGGATGGGACGTCGAAGTCCGAAAACATTCTTAAGACTTACATAGACGTAAAGTTGCACGAAAGGGTCATAAGAACTACATTTATCGTATTTCCTAATAATGCTAATAGTCGAACGCTGTTAGGCATCGATTTTATCCAAAGTGCTGGATTAATCTTGGACTTTACTAATCAAACATGGAGATTCTCTGATGAGAGTATCTCTCATACATTTATATATAACAATAATGATACTATTGAATACGAGCTGGAATTATTCATTTTTGATTTGAGGGACGATGAGGGTAATAACTTGAGTTCTTTTCAAAGAGACGAGTTGAGTCAGCTCTTGGCCGAGCACGAATCAATTTTTCAATCCTCTGATTCTCCTACTCCGTACGCGGAGCATCATATAAATTTATCAAATAACATACCGATTGCAGTTCCTGCCTACAGAATACCACCTAATAAGCAGGAAATTTTAAAGCAACAACTGGACGAAATGCTAGCTAATAATGTCATCGAGGAATGTGATTCACCATGGGCAGCGCCAGTAGTTTTGGTTCCGAAACACAACAACGAATTTCGTCTATGTGTAGACTATCGGAAATTAAATTCGCAAACCATAACCGATTCATATCCGATGCCCCGAATCGATGATATTATTCACATACCAAACAAAATTGAATTCTTATCCACAATTGATTTAAAGGCAGGCTATTGGCAGGTCAGTGTAGCAGAGATCGATCGTGATAAAACATCTTTCATCACACCCTTCGGACTCTTTCGTTTTCGAAGAATGCCTTTTGGCTTAAAGAATGCCCCTGCAACGTTCCAACGCCTGATCAATCAATTCAAAAATGGCATACCGAATGTCAATCTCGTCGCTTATTTGGACGACATATTAATTTTTTCAAGTTCTTTCGGAGCTCACAAACGCGATTTAAAGTTAGTATTTGATCGATTAAATATCTTTAATTTAAAAGCAAACCGGAACAAAAGTAATTTTTTTAAAGAATCGGTAAAATATCTCGGTCATATTATTTCAAGTAAAGGTATAGAGACAGATCCAGAAAAGGTGTCTGCTATTACGGGTATGAAACCACCTATTAACGTAAAACAAGTCCGAACGTTTATTCAAACGGCTTCGTGGTTTCGGAAATTTATTAACAATTTTTCTTCCATTGCAAAGCCACTGTGTCAGTTGACAAAAAAAAATGTTAGGTGGAAGTGGGGTATCGAGGAACTCGAAGCTTTTGAGCGACTGAAAATAGCATTAGTCAACGCACCAATCCTGAAACAAGCGGATCAGACACACCCGTTCATGATTAGAACCGATGCCAGCAAATATGGTTTGGGGGCGGTTTTGATGCAGTCCTGGGAGGATCAGGAACTTCCAGTCGAGTACGCAAGTCGACTTCTAATAGACGCCGAAAGAAACTATCCCACTATAGAGAGGGAGGCTTTAGCAGTAGTATGGGCATTGGAAAAGTTCAGAGGCTATATTGATGGATGCGAGGTGACTGTCTGCTCGGACCATCGACCACTAAAATGGCTCATGACCCTACAATCACCAAGCGGAAGATTGGCTCGATGGGCGTTGAAGCTCCAATCATTCAATTTGAAGATTGAGTATACCCCAGGCAAGAATAACGTCATCGCTGACACACTTTCCCGTCCTAATGGGGAGGATGATTCACAAGAAACCGAACAATTGTGTTCTATAACCATCGATCTACCCAATCGATCAGCTCTAAATATGCGAGAGGAACAACTAAAGGACTCGAATCTGCACAAAATAATCAAGTGTTTTGAGGAAATAAATAATTTAGAAGTCGCCAATAGGTCTTCGAGAGGTTACATCATGGCACAACGCTTCGAGATTCTATCTATTGACTTGGTTGGACCGTTGGTTCCCACTGAAGCCCATAACAAGTGGATTTTTATTATAGAAGATACCGCCACAAGGTGGACCGAATTATTTGCATTGCCAAATTCAATAGCAGAAACGTGTGCGAAGACACTCATCAACGAGATTTTCCTGAGATACGGAATTCCACGGCGCATATTCTCGGATAATGGACCTCAATTCGTGAGTGAAATAATGCAATATGTCACAAATTGTTTCGGCATTCAACAAATGCTTACACCTGTGTATCATCCAGAGGCCAATCCAGTAGAAAGAAGGAATCGTGACCTGAAAACACAATTATCCATCCTTGTTGAACAGGATCACAGTACTTGGGATCAACATTTAAGTTCTATTCGTTACGCTATGAACACGACGAAGTGTTCTTCAACAAGTTACACACCTGCATTTTTAACGTTTGGACGTGAGTTGTGTAATTTTACAGATGTTTCTCATGATTTTCGTGCCATAGTACAAGCGGACAATTTTATACCCGAAATTACCCCATATTTATTAAAGGTCACCGAATATATGTCCAGAGCCAGGGAGCATAATGAAAAACAACAGGATCAACGAAAACAGCATGCAGACGCGAAGCGACGACCCAACCGGGAATTCGAAGAAGGTGATCTAGTGCTGCTGACCAACCACTTTCTCAGCAATGCGACCAAAGGAATTAGTTCAAAATTTATGCCCAAGAGAGACGGTCCGTATAAAATTCGGAAATGCTGGCCCAATACCTATGAGATCGAAACACGAGCGGGTCACTACGTTGGTAAATACCATTCTTCCATGCTCACACCCTTCAGAGGTGGAGGAAATCATTCACCAGTTCGTGAAATCCAACCGAGAAGGCGAATAACTTCGAATTCTGGCCCCTCAACGAGTGCAGAAATTCCAAACCCAACCAAAATAAATAGTCAAGAAACAACACTAACCGGGTAAATACCCTCGGCAAACATATACTAGGGAGCAAAATGACGAGTCACCACCGGAACCTGTACCCCAATGTACGCGAACAAGACAGGTGAAAATACCGCTTCGATTCCAGTGAGTTCCTCCAACCCCTTCCATTAGTAGTAATAATGAAATTGTTTAATTTAATTTGTTTTGTATAATATTAAGGTTAGAAGTTTTGTGTAATAACTAGGAACACCGTGGCGAAGTAATGTCATGTTTGTTTGTATGGTTTCCGACTTTTGTACCTATACAAGCAAGCATGAAATATTAGATTTAAAATACATATTATTATACCATTTTGTAATGAAATATTATATATTGTTATAAACTAAATATTTTGTAATGTGAAATTAACTTATAAAATCTAAATTTGAAATGTATATTTTAAAGTAAATTTCAAGGGGGAGATTGTAACGCCCTCCGTACTTATGTAAAACAAAACCAGATTATTTTGGAACGCATCCGTTGGTGTGTTGTGAACGCACCTTGTCCGCTATAAAAAAAAAGAAAAAGATAGAAGAAAATGAGACAGTAAGAGACGCGGGTTTGAACCAAAAACATTGAAAAGAAAAAAACGGAAACATAAAAAAAAAACACTATTATAATTTAAAATAAACGATTGAAACTAAATATATTACGTAGCTGCGGGTTTTTTACTAGTATTTGAACGGAAAATTAATCATCCTCGTGGGAAATCGATGTGTTAACCCACCTTAACACCACATTTTAGTGTAAGTAACCTCAATTATTAAGAGAGGAAGTTACAACACTATTTTTCTCTTTTCGTTTTTTTTGACTGTCAGTCAATTTTCCCCATGGAATACAGGCATAAAGCATGCTTGCTTGAAACAATAAAGCAATTCAGTTTCCAATTTACTTTCGACTTCTTCAGTCACTACTCACTAAACAGAAATAGCATTTCATGCAAAAGTGAGCAAGAAATTTGCAAAAATAATTGCGTTTGAGTTGTGTGTCATACAGAGTCGTACATCAGCAAACTGTGAGTATAGTGAAATGACAATTAGTGAGAAGTTTCTAATTTTCTTTCGTTTCTTCAGAGTTTGGGATAATTAAAAAGAGAAACAGTGGCTTTATGGGCTCGTGGTGATTAGTGTAATACGGCGAGCCTATAAAGATGCATGACCCTTGGCTACTCCACCGATCGGCCAATTACCGTGGTTAGAATGCGTCTAGGCCGTACCAAGACGGCTAACTGATCCGGATCCGGGAGACGCCCAGTCCACGGTTGTGCGGCGAGAAAACGTCCGGCAAGGATAGCCAGTCGGGAACGACCGGAATATTTTTTACTCGTAGTAAAACACTCCAGGTATAAATTTAAAGCGATCTTTATTTGGGTTTTCCAATTATTGTTACAAATGATTATCGACGAGCTGGTAAGCGGGTGCCGGCCTCGGGGTAAGCACGCTTGAGAGTCAGCACGTTTTACAAAGCAAAATGTGTGGTTCGCTGTGCTGAGCAATAAGTCGTTGCTCGTTGAACTTTGCGAATTAACTGATTTTATGTTCACCTTATTTTTCTGATTTGCAAAACGCATTGTTTTGCTTCGCCTGGTTTGATTTCTACTTGTTCTCCAAATTCACCACACCGCATGAAATTGAACGTAAAGGTCACCCGGCATAAGGAAAGTGAAATCGTGGTTGACAATAATTGTCATTATGACATATTATTTTTACCTCGCACGAGACGTTTTATTTTGATAGCCGACGGAATTAAACTAAATATTCACCCTTATTATGATTGTCGAGTCGATCAACAATCGACTCGACTCTGTATTGCGTTTCCTTTTTTTCATTTTATAAAAACAATACGAAAAAGTAAAAGGCAACATAGAGTCGTGTCGATTGTCGATCGACTCGACAATCATAATAGGGGTGATTTATTTGTGTAGTGTAATGTTATTTTATTAATCGACTAATTATCGTTCTCGTTTGACATGTGTGATGGTAATCACCACACACTTCCTTACCAGTGAATTGCCGATGAACGAAATTCTCGAGACACGCTGGAGTTTTCGTCCGCCTTCTGGCTCGTGTTGTTGTTGGGCTGGTGAGGTGCGGGTTTCTGCATTCTTTGCTATGCACGATTTCCTAACGCCGGCTGCTAAAATCTGTTTAATTTTATAAAAATGGAGTGAGTTTTTTTTTAAATTGATGAAGATGAGTTTCCGAGGGTGGCCCTTTTGCATTTACCACTGCTAGTGTTGTTAATTGTGTTTTTTTTTAAATATTTTTATTGCACGTAAGGGTTGTACGAGCACGAGTTTTTGTGTTGAAGATCCTCCCAGCCGTTGAGTCTATCTCCTCTAGACGTGCATGCATAAAAATGGTTCCTTACAGTTAGTAGTCTTAGATGCGGCGGCGCTTGATCGCGTAGATCGAATCTTACCTTCTTGTCGCGTCTTGTTTCGGTTTGTGGTGTTTCTCTAGCCTCGGGGCTAGGTGTGCTTGCCGACGGCGTTTCCGTATCTCTTGACGGTTGTTCGGCGCGCTGGCTTAGTGTAGATAATATGGCTTCAGTCGGTCGATCGAAGCGTTGCTGCGTCGACCCCGCATTAGCACCTGGAAAGCTTTTTCTTCTCTCCTTATTACCTTGTATGGGCCCTCGTATGGTGGCTGTAATGACCTTTTTGCTAGGTCGACCCTAACGAACACGTGAGTGCATGTGTTTAGTGCAGGTGCCACAAATGTTGTCGGGTTACAGTGTCTCGATGGCGGCGTTGGACGAATGCGGTCGAAAGGCTGGGCCCTTATTTGTGAATCCGAATTCAAATAAACGAATGGCGTTATCGAACGATTGGTATTTGTGAATTCGAAAACGTATAATAAATCAACGAAAACGTATAACTGTGAAACGAAAACGTTCAAACGTCAAACAAACGAAAATTTCCCTTATCGAGCAGATTTTTGTTAGTTGAAAGAATTGTTGACGAATCCATATACAAATAAAGAATAATTCTTTACGCACAGCAGAAATTTAATAATTAAGATGCCATTTTAGAACGGGATCATTTTGAATTACAAATGTAACCACTAAATAAATAATTTTACAAGAAATACAATTTTTTTATAAAAATTATAGTGGACACGTAATACGTACAAAAATATTGTGTATTTTGAAATTGTATGCACCAAATAAAAATAATACACATAATCGAAATAAAACTATTATATCTGTTTAATAAAATAAAAAATTTATTTTCCGAAATTTGTATTTATAATTTAGGTCATTTTGAACACATTAATTTTTACGATGTACACCTAAAAACACGACTATATGAAGCAATTTATCATCATCAATTTAAACTCCGCATATAGAAGAAACAAACAATAAATAATTTTAGTAATAATTTTAATTAATAATTATTTAACAGAAGACATATCCACAACACAAATTAAAAATTTTCAAACTGCGAGACTATTGACGATTGTAAAAGTAGAGAAAGCGCCTCTCGAGGAAAAAAGTTAAAATGATGCACCTGATAAAATGACATTTGTCACAACTGCGACGAAAGAATATTTAGCAATGCGGTAATTAAAAATTGTTTTTATAGTCCAAAATTGGAATTATTAGCAATCCGGAAAGTTCAAATTGTGTTTACAGTTCAAAATTGAAATTGTTTATAATAATTTCGAACGTCAAATTATCAGGTAGCTCAGTTTAAAAACGTTCCACTAGGTGGAACCCATGATGCTCCAATCGTCAATAGACAAAACAATCAAACGTCAAAATTGGTCAAGGTTTGTATTTTTCGTATAGGTTTACCCAAAAAACAGAATTTCCCTTTTCATTATTTGACACAGTAGGTTTTTATTTTCGATCGAATTCAAAAGTACCAATTCTTATTGACCTAATCCACACTAGGTCTCATGAGTCCGGTATCATTCTTCGTTTCTTCCTCCTTTACCTATAAAACCGGTATTGTTGCGGATTAATTTTTGAACCAAAACTTTTTTGGTTTTTATAGTCTCACCACACTAACACAAACAAAAATGAAATAAAAAAAATTTTCAAGGACATTTTTGACTTGTATTTTTTTGTTTCATATTGTGTTTCGACCAATGCCGTCTTGAACATATCTAGTAGGCATTGGTATATCTAGTAGGCATTGTTTTTCGACATACACATACATACATATAAATTTATTGAAGAATCCGGATTCATTTGAGACTCTGTGTGGATACGACTGGTATTTGAATACCAGGGCCTAGATTCTGATCAAGTGACAATTTTTCGTGATATTTTGTTATTAGTACAAAATATTGTCACAGAAAATTTGCGATTCTGACGAAATGAGTTATGACATTAACAGCAGTTGAGCCAATTTACACATGTTTTCTTGCATTACGTTTCACTGCTTTCAAAAAACCAATTTGCATTTACACGCGTTTTCTTGAAACGTGATTCTTTTGAATTATTTGTCTATGTATGTGTAAAAATATTTCCAGTATCATAGTATGCCACGTCGTCTCATACTTGGTATAGAAATAAAAATACGACCTTCGGAAATTTTATACAACTTTTTGTTTGTGTAAGTGCAGAGAATCACAAGAATCACAAAACAAATTTGTTGAAAAAAGAATCACAAAAATATGACCTTCGAAATCAGTTTATGGAGAGAGGGGTAAAGAAACGAGGAAAGAAACTGATGCAAGAAAGCACGTCTAAATCGGCTCGTTTACAGTAGTTGCATTTCTAGTTTACCGAAGTTATATTTTAAGGTCAATTTTAATGAGATTTCTCATTTTTCTCAAGTGCTTGTGTTGGTTATTTACAAAAATATAAAATTTAAATAATTAAAATTATTAAAAAAATTGGTTAATTATAAAATTTGATATATTGTTGTTTTTCTTAATATTCTAAAATAATTACTGATTTTTGGCAGTTTCTAGAATATGCTCGAGAAACCCGACCACAAAATCTTTCTGAGCATTTGTCGCTTACGAAGAGCTCGATGATGTACACTCAGTTACAGCTACACATTATATACATATATAAAAATAGATAAAATATTGTTTTATTTTAATTAAAATGTAAACAATTCAAATTTATAACATAAGAATTATAAAAATTAACAAAATATACTCACAAATATTTTATTTTAAAATATAGTGAGAAAAGGTCACATCATCAGAATCGCATTTTAGAACTCACAACCAGCGGCGTAGCGAAGGGGGGGCTGCGGGGGGTTGAACCCCCCCCCCCCCCCTGAGTTTCACATATTTGACTAAAATCATTACATGGTGATGTGTTGATCCACACAAAATAATTTATAATTCGAATAAGGCTCATTACCTGTTATAATACGCATGTAACCTATTTTTGATTCTTCACATAAAAGAAATGTAAACAAAGCGGCGTAATATTAGACGTAATTTTTACAGATCTGTGTAGACCTTTTTTCCTGATTAAGTTGAAATTAGATTACATAAGCGAAGTTAATTAAAATGTTTAAAAGACGGTCAGGTATCTACCGGCTGAACGCTTGTACCTATAATAACAAAATTAGCACAAAATATTTGTTAGATTTTTAGTAGTACTCTTAACCTGGATAATCTCTCCAATTGAAGAGTTCTAAGACGTTCAGGCGCCTTAAGAATTACCTAAGAAACACAAAGCGACTAAATGGATTGGCATCATTAAATATTCATAGAGATGTGGTTATATAAATAGACTGTGCCCTAGATGAATTGGCCTTAGTGTCACGACGAATCAATATAAAACTATAAAAAACGAATAAAAAATTGAATTCAAATAAATTCGAATGCATTATTTTCTTATATAAATTATTTTTTTTTTTAAAACCCCCCCTCGACGAATTTCTGGCTACGCCACTGCTCACAACCATATTGTCATTTTATAGCAGTTCAAATTTTAGTACAAAGTCACAAAAAATTGTCATTTGTCATTTGATCAGAATCTAGGCCCAGAAACCAGTATCAAATGAGACCCAGTGTGGATTGGCGGATTCGAAACGAATACATCATTCGTTTCGAATGGCCAGACGAAACGGATTCACAAATAGGGGCCCTGATGCAATTCTTTGATGAACTCGGTTTGGTGAGCTTGGGATTTGTTTTCTACTATCAGCTGGCTTGGTATCCTGATATTCTCGCCATGTACTAGTTCGGCTGAGGAGGCTTGTAAGTCCTCTCTGTGCGCCGTGAATTATAACTTGCAGTCATGGATTTTCAATAAAGAAACAACTCGTTACTTTATAATTTCTTTTTTGTTATAATAAATTTATTTTTAATAATTTTTAATTCCTACATTGATCGGAGGTTACAATAATCCTGATTCTTATTCTATATTATACAATGCAAGTGTTCAAAATATAAAGAAGAAAGTAAGTAAAGAAGAATGTATATAATATACTTCTAAGAATTATAAAACGCATTGACAAAATGCAAGTGTAGATATAATTATCGTTATTGAAATAAATTTTAGTCAAAACAAGAATTATGATATTACCATTGAGGAAGAACAATAGAGAAATAATTTGTATGAAAGAAAAATGACATAAAATGGCATCTTTATCTAAACCGTTCAGAGCGATAAAATGAAAGGAAAGTATAAGTTTCTAATATCTCTTTTTATCCTATGGTGTTTCTATGCGCATTTAAATAGATTGGCATAAAATGAAAAATGATCACAACAAATCATCGGCAGTAGGGCGTGGACAATTTTTACCCTCCCGGCGCAAAAATGTATACAGCAAAAATGTACAGCTTACGAACAGTTTATGAACGCTTTTTTTAATAACACACTACTACATTTACATTCTAAACACAGTGCTGTCAATTATAAATACAGCTTTGTTTTATTTTCAATTTTGTTTGTACAAATTAAATTAAAGTTGCCGTATTGTGAAATTATAAAAACTTTTGGCAATTATTGTTAAATTTTCGCGGTATGAGCAGCACGACATCCATAATATCGTATAAAAATCATAAAAATAAATATTTTAAAAGGTATTTAAGCAATATTCGTAGAACTTAATCTATGTATGATTAAAACATTTTATTACATTTCAGAAGGATTACTCATTAACAAATTTTACACGTTATGCTTGTGTTGTGGCACATTATATAATTAAAAATACTTATTTATGAATACATACTTTGTTAAATCATTATACATAATATGTATATTTAGATTTAGGCATATTATGCCGACTAATTTTTAATTAATTTTTCTTAGTTACAACATCTCAGAGGTATACCGGATTCAACCCATGAAAAATATGTTCGAAAATATTATATTTGAATTCATTAAAAATAAATTTTATTTAAAACACAATTTATTTGTATTACATATATTGATTTCTTTTAAAATTATATACTTGTGACATAATCCACATCGTACGTAAATGTTACACCTATGTGGCTCAAAAATGTTATGCTAAAACAGTTCGTAAACGTTACGTTTCGACGTACACATTATGAACAGTTTAATACACACTAATACATACACAAGTCTTCGCAAATTTGTTTCACTTCTCATGTGACAAAAGTACACATTACGTACTACATTTGTACTGTTTTAGTGTAACGTTTACGAACTCCTTAGTATAGCAAAGTCTTCGTAAACCGTACGTTTATGATACACCTGGTCTGGAGGGTAATTCAAAAACATACAAGGATACAACCAATACGAAATAAAAAAAAATGGAGGTGTGGCCAACACACGACTTTCTTTTACGAACAGCGAATTTTGAAAAACTTTTATAATTCAAATTTCCCGCAAACTTAATTAAGATTGTTTTTATTATTTCATGTTTTCTGTAAATTGTAAATTTTTGAAATATTTGCAAAATAAATTTTCTGTTCTACGGAATCTGGGAGCTGGGAACTGGGACCCCAAAATTTATGTAAAAAGTTTAAACATGAAGTTGCAGTTTGATTGCTTAAACCATTTGGACTACAAATTGACAGTCATATGTATATACCAACAGACACCACTTCAAAACTCAATTTTTTGAACTCATTAGTACACACGTAAAAGAAATAAAAGGTGATATTTATGAATTTAAATTTTTTCTTTTAATTTTTTGGAATTTGTATTAGTGATTTTTTGTAAATCTTATACTTTTTAAAATATGTGCAAAACACATTTTCGGGCCGAGAGTGGCCACTTCCGGTTGACCGATTTGGCAATTTAACATACATGTAGGCTAAATATTTTTATAACATACAGTACGTCACTGAAGTGTGCAAATTAATTATAATTAGCATAATTGGGCTAATACACACAATAATTAAAATGACAAATGCAAGAACTGCTGTAACTCCCTGTAAAAAGTGTGGGGGGGGGGGGGGGGGCAGGAGTTGCGAAATATTTTTGCAATTATAAAACGATATATATACTTAAGTATTACAAACCCTAATAAGTCGTTAAAAAAGTTAAGAAACATGAAAAAATGATCCACATTCAATTATGTAATATTTGCATTAAAAACCGGAAGTATGTCACTGTAGTGTGCAAATTAATTATAATTAGCATAATTAGGCTATATATACACATATATTTATGTGTTGGCAAAACAATATTTAATTTTTTTTTTATAAAATTTTTAAATTTTTTTTAAATTTTTTTTTTTAATTTTTAATTTGTTTATTTTTATTTTTTTTTGATTTTTGGAAACATTTTGTATTAGTAATTTTTTGTAAACCTTATACTTTTTAAGATATTTGCAAAACAAATTTTCTGGCCCAAGGGAGTGGCCACTTCCGGTGGACCGATTTGAAGTAAAATTCACTGGGACCTCCCAATTTATCCAAAAAGCTTAAATCTGAAGTTTCAGTTCGATTGGTTAAGCCATCTGGGCTGTAGAGAGGACACAGACTGACAGACAGACGGACAGACAGACGGACAGACAGACGGACAGACAGACGGACAGACAGACGGACAGACAGACGGACAGACAGACGGACAGACAGACGGACAGACAGACGGACAGACAGACGGACAGACAGACGGACAGACAGACGGACAGACAGACGGACAGACAGACGGACAGACAGACGGACTGACAGACAGACATCATTTCGAAACCCACTTTTTCAGACTCAGGGGACCTCAAAACAGATAAATCTTCAATAATCTCAAGGTCGAACATTTTCATGATTACTATACTTTATTTTACTTACGTAAAAGAAAGTAATACGAAATGAATAAAGGAATAAACGAAATAAAAAAAAACAAAATTCTTGATTTTACATTTTGCCATTATATTCGCCATTACGTGGACTAAACGATGATTTCTTATCCTCCCGTATTTTTTGACATGATGAAGTTAGCCACATAACGTTTTTTTTCAATTTTCAAAATATTTTTAACAGTGCAATAATTCTGTCAAATAGGAAACATTTTAACAGTATATGTTATTTAATATATGTATTGACATTTTAATTATTGTTATTGTGACAGATTTAAACAAAATTTACTTACTAAAATTTGTAATTAACTATTGGAAAGCCACAATATGCTAATTGATATTTTGAAAATTAGCTTAGTTCTGAATGCGCACTACGAAAACCTTATTTGACTATTTGTAAATATGAACCATTGAAAATAAAAGTTCTCAGAAATAACTTTATTTTTTTAATTTTTCCAGTGATATTGACCTTGTGTTCGACCGACATTAAGCTTGGGCCATCGTCGTATTATTATTAATGAAACCTCCACCACCGCGAGTTTTATTCAAATCTTGTAGAGCATTTTTTCGTAATCCTTGCACAAAATGACGGGGCTCGCTTGGCATTTTCCATTGCAGGTTTTTCATAGTGAAATGAACTAGTGATAATTCAGTCTTACCATTTTCACCCTGCGTATATTGATTCGATTGGCAAACTGGGTTTTGATTGTGATATAATTTCTTCCTCATGAATTAAAACAATAAGAATTAATTAAAATAGTAATTAATACCAAATATTCAATACATATTAAAAATTTATAAAATACATTTTGAAACAATCAAATCCGAAACATTTTTTGATCAGCCAAAATACAAAACAGTCGCTTGCACTATATTAAACCATTGGCTTCCTGTACTTGTTGCTGTTGTTCCTGAGCTAGCAATTGGCATTTCTTGTGATACTGTGAAAAATGCGACCTGTACATAAATTGTCTGCTACACTACTGTACTGGCATTTGTATAGCGGTTGGCCAGTACGTTTCGCCATGTGATCTGTCAACTCACATGATTTTTGAAAATCGTTGCTGTAATAATACCAATAGCTACGACTATTCGGGCAACTCGTATCTTCGTCTAAATTTTCGTTTACATATACTACGCTCATGTTGACGAATCTTTTTGTGAACAAAACCATATATTAGAAAGATAATATGAAGATGATGATGTCGACCGACTAGGAGGGTCAGCTCACAATAGTGCTGACGAAGATGATTTTGTCGGATCGAAACTTGAGATTTTGCATATCAATGTAGATGCCCGACGCAGATCGAGTAGAAAACAAAAATTGTTCGCGAAACGGGTTAACGACACAAAAACTCATAAGGCGTAAAGTTGAAAGCAACTACGAAAAAACGACCATTCAAGTGTTTCTACACTCTGAATTTCCCAATTTTATTGTTACCCAAATGAGCAAAACCATCGACAGGAGTTACCGGATGTCGAGGCTCAAATTTACATGTAACACTTCTACAGCCTGTGACACTAAATAAGACTTCTGGAATTGCCATTTGAATTTAATCAAAAATACGATACAATTAGGGTATTAAAATTGAAATAGAAAGAGAACCTTACGTATTTTTTTTATAGTTTTACAGTGAATAGATCCAAGATTAAGGACACACTGCTTCAGCACTTATCTTTCCAACAATTTTATCATATTTAATAAACTCGTACAAGTTTGCAAATTTAACTTTCAACATTAATTGACCGGTAAACAAACCTATGAGTTTTTACTGTTTTTAGTTTTAACAGCTAATTTTTATTATATGCAAAAAACGTTGTTAGACATTTGGAGGTTAATAGTATTTCATGGCTAAAAAAAAAAAAAAAATTCTATCTACGAGTAAATCAAAATCTCAATTATAAACATTCATTTTATCATGGCGTAAATTTGGTGTTTGGGAAATTTTACTATTACATACTATTATTAGATCAACCGCTTTTTATTTTTATTGATCAATCATTCAAATAACTGTTATAACCTTGACACAACTTTAAAATTTTAATGACAACCGTATCGCAAAATCATGAGGACGAATAAATTTATCTTGCGGTTTGTTCCTCAGCTGTTTGGTGTGTAAAAGTTGTTATGCTCGTCCATATTAAATATTATATTAATAGTACGATTAATTGTATGGATTTTACAAAATGAAACATCAGTTGTTTTTTGTATAAACAACATATTATTAGGTCACAATTAATATTTGCGTTTGAGGGCCAACCGTATGTGCTAATACATATGTATATGTACAAAAATACAACGATAACATTTTTATAGTAATCATAATGTAAAAAAATACTGAAACGACTTAAAACCAGACAAGTGATGAAGTTACTTTTTCTCTTAAAATACAGATTCATATACATATGTACGTACGTTTGTACATTAATGAATAACTTTCAAGTCAAGTGTGTGTCTGGTTTTTATCTTAAGGCGATGATTAATAATAGTAACATTTTTTTGTTTTACAGTATTGTTTGTATAAATGTGTAAGGGTGGAATTCAATCAAACTGGGTCATCTTGAGCTTAGAATAAGATCTCCACTTTCGCTGTTATGTTAATAAAAAATACATTTACTGTTTTTTTTTTAGTTTAGACTCAGACATCGTTTGTCACGCCTTTTCGAAACACCTAATCCATTACTAATAGATTATGTGATCATATTATTCTGATCGTAGTTTTATGTGAAGTTATTTGTAGATATTGATTATGTTTTGTATTCTTCAAGCCTTGAATATTTTTTATACTAAACTCATCCAACTCTATTACGATTATGATGCCTACGTGATTTTGATAAACAATAATAATTATATAGACGCACTTGTTTATTTGTATTTAGCGCCCTATAAATAGGTCTACACTATTCCAACATTTATGTAATAAATACTTATGGTAAGAATACGCAAATTAAATTAGTCCATGTATGTAGGTAAACAAAAACAACAATACAATTATTTTAAAATGCGAAACCCCGACTTTGGGGCTAATATAATTTAATAGTAGTTGTTGTTTTTTGTCATGTATAGTATTTATATGACCTTAAACTATTTTTTCTAATTTAGATTAGATTTTAATTTGAGTAATAATTATTATTATTTTATTTTAGTTTTGCGTGATACATCGGAGACAAGTGACTTTGACATATATATTTTAAATTACAACTACCATATAGATACAATTCCAATTAAAAATGAGACATTTTGCGGTAAAGTGCAATTTCTATTATCTCCTCTTATGTATTCCTATTGAATTAAACATTAAATAAATTTGTCTTTGGTTTTGGGATAATTTCTTCTACGAGTATTTTGTATTCGGTAGACTTCTTATCTCTTTTATCAAATATAAAATTGTACGCTATTTCGATTTTTGAATTACGTTTTCTCTTAATTCTTCCTTTTAATTTTGAATGTTAATTAATTTATTCGTGTAATTTCTCATACGCAATCGGCCCTTAGACCATAATGTGTTTTACCAATTAACATGTAGAAGTGTATATTAGTACATATTTACGAACAATAATTCAACGAAACCGACTGATAGACAGGATTTTAAGGTTTTTATCCCATTGGCATTTAATTTTAATTTATATGATTTTAATATGTTCCGAAGATTGTAAGCGAATTTAATCCAGTTTTGATTATGAAAAAATCAATCTTCTCATCAGCCCGCGGCGATTGGACTGATTATACCATAATATACATTCTATATTAACAGAATGTACTGTGCAGGTTGTATTAGCGAAGTTTACTAATATAGCCAAATTATCTACAATGTTTTCTTCTTCACGACTATAGATTGCGATTTCCCAATAGATTACCTATCTCGAGATATGGAGACATTTTTTTTGCCTTGTTTTCATTTCTCGAGATTTCGGAAGTCTCGGAAATTTTGTCAGTACATATTAAAAAATTACTATATAAACATACGTTTGTAATGCAAAATTAATTTGAAACGAGTGTAATTTGTGGTTGACCAAGTCAACCATTTGTTCTGTTGTGTAGCTCCCGTGGGCCCTTAACTTTATCATAGTACTTATATATTAGGTTCATAATAGAAGTTGGTTGGCAATCAGTAATTTCAAACGCAGCTAATCTAGAAATAATTTCATCAAGTGATCTACGTTTTGTTTGTATAAAAAATTTTGTGAGATTAGAATCACTGGATAACTTTATTCGTTTCTCATTTGACACTAAATTTTCAGTTTTTTTTCCGATAACTATCTTTTCCATTCTATGGTTCCTCTGTAAATGCCGATGTAATCTTGTAGTTGAGGAACATTTGCATTTATTTCTTCCATACATCTTTTACATATTGCCCCATTTTTGTCACCACTGTGTGAAAATTGATCCAACACACTTTGATATTGTTTATTGTTGAACGTGTTCATTTTTGCGGCCTAAAAAATAAAAACTATTAAATTAAACTAAAAATAATTATCAAATAATACATTTAAACGTGTTTCATGATTTTTAAACGCTCACAAAATTGAATTCGATAAGAAATTTGATTTTTTGTATGTAATAAACGCTTGAAGTTAAATATGTCAAATTTATGCATTGTTGCTAATAGATCATGTTTTTGAAAGAGGTAGCACCAAAATAAGAATTTTAGTGTTATATGCTTGCCAATAGATGTCACTATTGGGCAGTATTTATAGAATAGTAGTTCAGGTTTTTTAAAAGATGGCAACAGCGTTCTAAATTGAAAATAAGAGAGGTGTGTAGACTTGTTTGTGAACAATTAACACAATTTTAATTTACTTATTTAAATAACACAAGTATTTTAATTTATTCAATTATTAATAACAATTAATTTAATTATAAATGATCACAAATGAAATGTCTTGTTGAGAACATGCACAAAAATATTTTTTTTTTTTTTAAATTTGTGACAGTAAAAGCCAAACAAATTGAACACACATAGAATGGAAACAATGGGCGTATCCAGCACATAGATGCCTCACTAAAAAATCTAGATATCTCACATCTGACGTACTGGATGCAAAATATCTCACTAAAAAATTATACATAGATATTCTCACTATTTGGTGAGGCAAAAAAATGTAATCTACATGAGTAGATATTTCTTGGTTTGTATCTTCGCTTTTTTTTTTGACATTTGTAATGCAAAATTTTGTTATACGAGTACATATTATTAGAAAGACAACGGCACATACCAAAATAACTGGTCCTACTTTCCTTGAAAGATCAGCATACATTTTTCTGCTCTTTGTGGAACTTCAATTGCTCTTATTGTATGTATGTAGTGTAGTTTCGGAGTTATATAACTTTTAAATTCTTGGAAGTTCCTATTACTTCAACATTTTCCTCCATAATACGTAACTTCATCAAACCGGGATTCTGGGACTGCGATCATAAAATGCCACGATTGGGACATACCCTCTTGGGAACTCATTTCAAAGCCCCACTTAAAATTAAAAAAGAAAAGAAAAATGGGAAGGAGGAAAGAGAAAGGAAGAAAGAAAAAACTAATTATGGATAGAGCCACATATGTACATAGAAGGATGGAGTACTACGTAATCCTTCGTTGTTAGTGTTAATTATTAATTGATTTGTGTTAGGTTGGAAAAAGAAAAGAATCAAATATTAAATGTGAGCTTGTGAGACAGGATTACAATGAGAAGAGACCCTCATAATCAAGATAATTGACTATGTTTATAAAAATGATTCCCTCAATTTAATCATTCTCTTTAAATTTTTTCTCTGCATTGTGAAAGAAGTTGGCGTAAAACTCTCGGTGAGGCGTATTATTATTATTATTATTAAAATTGGTTGGAACTATCCGAGGTTCCGCACTTAATCTCACAATGGGCCCATGTTCCATACCAGTGATTCTATCCTAACTCGCGAACGCGTGCTGCAGCCTTAATAAACTGAAGTAGTTTAGGCCAAGCCAAGGAATACAGCTGATTATCACCAATGGATCTAGAGTCAAATAATTGCAACCTAACTCTGTTGAAAGCCAGAAAACTGCTCACGTGAATGCAATCATCATCGTCTTCAAGGTATTCCTCGCATACAGCGTCAAGAGATGCGCTGAAGTTGTACCTTAAAATGACCGTGCCCAGTAGGCATCGCAATCAAGACTCTCAACTGTTTCTTGTTGAGAGATAAAGCAAACCTAGTGGCCCTCAAATTAGGTCCACTAATAAAAAGTTTGGCAATGCGGCAGCTACAAGTAGCAAGCCATTGCTGTTTTAATTTACTTACAGCGCAGTTTTTGATCGCCCTCTTAACATAACTAAATGGTAAGGAAGCAACTGGTTCGGGACCGATGAATTTAAACTCGGCCCTTTATTAGAGAATCAGCGACATCATTGCCCTCAATGCCACATAATCTTCACTCTATTGCTAGAACAGAGAAGATGTAAAAAGTATTTACAGTTCTTAACAAATGTTGACACAGTCAAGGGATTATCCAAAGAATTCAGCACAGATAAGCTGTCTGTACAGAAAACAAAATTTTTATTTGTATCAGCGGGATTCAATGCCTCAATTACGCAGAGCGTATAAGAGCAATTAGTTCCACTTGGAAAACTGTGCAGTAGCCCAGGCAGCCTGAAAAATTTAAATCAAACGTAGAGCAGTACACACCATAACCGGAACTATTATCAGAGCGAGAACCATCAGAAAAGAAGACTATCGACTCATACAAGTTCTTAAGAAAATCCAGTGATCTCCACTGATCTCTCAAAAGTTGCACCACTGAATATAATTTAGAGAAATTGAATTCAGACATCAGTCTATCATTAACCATATCAATTTCTGGTACTAATATGATGCGAAATCATTTAAAATTGTTCTATGGCCCACGACTGAACCAAGAGTGTTCCACATTCCTATGCTCCTTAGCCGAAACGGAGCAGAACATGCTGTCCTAAGAATGAAAGAATGTAGCTGTGGAAAGAATAGAATTGATTCCATGGCAAGAAGGGGAGTTGAGGCCATGGCTCCTGTAATGAACCTACAAGCAATAATTTGTAGACCATTAAATTTAATGATTGAACCCTTTAATTTAACCACTGGCCACCATACCAATGGCCACCATGGAAGCAAAAGATAACATTGGTAGAACCAATGATTTATAGATGAAAGACAGCATTTTCGGAGTTAGACCCCAGGTTTTCCCAAAGGCTGGTCTACACTGCCAAAAGATGGCAGTCGATTTTTGAAGTTTCCATGTAAAATTTCCAGGAAAGTTTACTGTCCCAGAAGACACCTAAATGCTTAACGTGGTCGGATCTGTTAATCGGCCTCCCGAAAAGTAAAGGCACAGTTAGTCCTAGAATATTTCGATTCCTTTGAACAACAAAGCTTGACTGCTGAAGTTTCACAAGTAGATCGTCAATCACCAAAAGCCATAACAGGGGTGAGAACACACCTCCCTGAGGACAACCTTTAGCAACTTTGACCGAGATTGAAGCATTATCTACGCCAACCTCAACGATGCGAAATTTGCGAGCATACAATCAATCCATTTTACAATGGTGAGGCGTAAATTTGAAGATAAACTCCTGTGTTGTTATTGAAATTTGTTTGATATGCTTCCAAAGGCAAATTTTTAGAATAATACCGTTAACAATATAATCATACATTCCGTCATAGATTCCATCAGATCATTATACTACAGTACCATCAGACTATTATACCATCCGAATCCGTGCAACATGGCATATTTTAAAATGGCATATTTAATAACGACATGTGGTACACTACGGCATAAGGTACACGACGGCATATTTCCTTGTGGCAAACTTGGCTATTTCTTAGCCGAGTATGATGAAATTTGGCAAGTGCAATGAAAATGAAATACTAATCCGGATTTTAGAAGAAGTTCTGTAATATGGCCAATTAGGGTGGAACTTACCTATTAATTAACCGAATATGATGAAATTCAACATATACGTTAGAAATGGTATTCTAAAAAGAATTTTAGATGAATTTCTAGAACATGGCCAATCATGATGAAACTTGGGTATTTCTTAAACGATTATGATGAAATTCGACAAGTCTGATGGAAATGGTTAATTTTGATAGATTTTGTCTATTTATTGGCCGATTATGATGAAATTCGGAAGGAGTTATGGAAATGAGATTGTTAAATGGTTTCTAGATAAAGTTCTGAGATATGGCAATTTTTATGCAACTTGGCTATTTCATAACTGATTATGATGAAATTCGATAAATGTGGTGGAAATGGGATTCTAAAATGAGATTTAGATAAAGTTCTTTAATATGGCCAATTCGAATGAAAATCGGCTATTTCTTAACCGATTATGATGAAACTCAACAGTGCAATGGAAATGGGATTCTAAAATGGTTTTAATCATCAACTTATAAAGTTACCCTATACTTACTAAAATTACCCTTTACCTATTGGAATTTTATTTCGCTTAATATAATTTTCCTTCACTTAATGCAAGTTTCACTTAATTCTCCCAACGGAAATAAAAATATTGGTAATAAAGATATAATCGGGAAGTGCTTATTAATATCTATAATTTTTCATATTTATTTAAATCTAATTTTAAATGTAAAAATATGTATATTGGCCCTTCAGGTTTATTCTTATTCATTAAAATTATGTA
Source organism: Tipula helvola (assembly GCA_963556165.1). Taxonomy (NCBI): domain Eukaryota; kingdom Metazoa; phylum Arthropoda; class Insecta; order Diptera; family Tipulidae; genus Tipula; species Tipula helvola. The sequence goes on from OY744483.1 coordinate 199,039,343, forward strand.
TTTTTAAAGAAGGAACACATTTTCTACCAACATCAAAATTTAGCAACATAATTGGATTGGCGTATTTATTCAAGGAGTTTTTATTATGTTAGAAATGATTTTTTTTTGAATCACTACTAGTATGAACTCGTTTATAAGACGAAAATTGGGTTCTACATAAAATGGTATTTACATAAAAACACAGAGAATATTCTTCTTTATACTCTGTGACAAAACTCTAGAATGTGGCCAATTAGAATGAAACTTGGCTATTTCTTAACCGTTTATTATGAAATTCGAAAAATGCGGTGGAAATGGGATCTTAAAATGATTTGTAGAATTATGCTGAAATTTATTCTCTTAATATAATTTTCCTTTATTTAACGGATTTTCCTTTAAACCTTTACCTAACAGAATTCTCCTTCCATTAGTAGAATTATCCTTTGTTTACTTAAATTTTCATTCACCTATTGGAATTTTTCATCAGTTATCAGAATTTTCTTTCGCTTAACAGAATTTCCTGTCACTAATTTTAATTAAATCTGATTTTAAAATTTAAAATACTTGAATTAGTCCTTTTGTTAGGTTTTTCATTCTGTCGTAACGTTTATAGATGATTTTTTTTAATTAGATTATTTGTAAATATGTAGATGAAACAAATTTTCTATTTAACATCAATTATTAACAAGGTAATTAGCTTAACCGGTTAACAAGTTAATCGGTTAATTAAGATAGTTGTTTGTTGTTTCTGAATAATGACATATGCATAAAAAAATAAAAAATAATAAAAATAAAAAAATAAAAATGTATATTTTGTCATTTAGACTTAGTTTTTTAAATTTTTATTCAGCAAATAAACTAAACAATCACATTTTTAATTAAGATTTCAGGTAAATAAGTTTTCTTAAATTATTTAATAATTTCATATTTTATATAATATGTATGTATAATAAAGGGGTCCCGGTCGATATGGCATATTTCATTACGGAATATGAAAAAATGGCATATTTCAAATCGGCATATTTCAAAACGGCATATGGTACACTATGGCATATGATACACTATGACATATTTCAAAACGGCATATTTCAAATCGACATATGGTACACTACGGCATAAGGTACACTACGGCATATTTCAAAATGGCATATTTCAAAACGGCATATGGTACACTACGGAATATGGTACACTATAGCATATTTCAAAATGGCATATTTTAAAGCGACATATGGTACGTAACGGCATAGGGTTGGCCACGTCTTACTATTTTTCAAAATACTGTTTCTAAACTCTTTTCTCCAAAATCTTGTCACCAAAAACTTGTTTCCTTTTTTATATGGATAATAGTTATTTATGGTACTAGTGAGCAAAACGAGATATTATCCACAAGTGATAAGTTTGTCCCATGAGGCGATAGCCGAGTAAAAATTCATATTATGAGTTTTTTATGAGCTATTCGAAATTGCTTGTTCTCATTCCAATTATTTACATCCTACAAGAATTATTTCAGATTTCGAACTAGCTTCAGTTTCTACATTAAAAAATTTGCTGCCGGATGTAATTTTTAAGGGTTGTTTATTTCATTTTACCCAAATTATTTGGGAATCATCAATAGATGAATTTGGCAAAGAACAAATATTTATTAAAAACCGAATCGACAAAATGAGATCTGGTGAACAATTATTTCCAAATAAAATATCTAGAAAAAGAAAAATAGCTTAAATATATCACGATAAATCGACGGCCTAAACAGGAAATATCTTCCCTTAAAGGCATCGCAAATCATATAGCTATTTATAGATTTGTAGTACTAATCCATTAAATTTAGTTTAAGTTTTATTATATTTTTTCAAACATAGCTCAAGAAGAGAAACTAACTTGTGAAATTATAATTTTAAATAATAATTATTAAAATTTGATTTTATTAATTCTAAACCTTTTTCTTAATGTGCATAAATGCCTGCTCATGTGAAAAATTAACTTAAAATAAGGGACTTAGAAAAACTGGGTTGGGTATGTAATCTTGCATTACAAAATATTGCATTTGCATTAAAAAATTTCGCATACAAAATTTTGCATTACAAAATATTGCAATTACAAAATGTTGCAATTATAAAGTATTGCAATACAAAATCTTGCATAACAATTTCCCGTACATTTTTTTTCTCTATTGTGAGGAAAATAAATTGAAGAAAAATAACATCGACTAATTTAACTTAGAATTGTAGAGGTCGCTGCGCTCCCCCCGCTTAACCGTCCGAGGGGCTTTAGATTTGAACTTCGGGGGACGTATAAGAGCCGAGATCAGCAAACATGTCGCACTGTGTGCCGCACGTAGGAGTGGATTATATAGAATCTATTAATGACATCTACTAAAAAGCAAAATAATTGCAATATTTTGTTATGCAAGATTGTGTAATTGTAAGATTTTGTAGTTGCAATTGCAACATTTTGTAGTTGCAAGATTAATAAAAAAAACAATATTTTGTTAATGCAATACTTTATATCGATCCCAGAAAAACTATTTCACTAAATATTCACTATTTCACTATAAAATAATCAAAATAATTATTTCGGAAAACAAAATTTTAAAAAACAAGATTTTGTCCAACAAAATTTTGGTAAACTATTTTTTATACGGTGAGAATTCAAAATACAAAATTGAACGGCAAAACAAGATTTTGTCTTGCAGGCAAATACCCCGATCCCAATGGTATATGGTACAATAGGGTATAAGGTACACTACTGCATGTATGATTTGATAAATTTAAAACGTTTAATATTTTTTTAATTTCTAAACCTGTATTTATCAAAATGTATCCATTTGAATTACAGCGAAATTCTATTAAGCGACAGAAATTGTTTTTAATTAAAGAAAAATTCTTATAGGTGAAGGAAAATTTAAGTAAATAAACGATATTTCTAATTGAAGGAAAATTCTGTTAAGTGAAGGTTTAAAGGAAAATGCGTTAAGTGAAGGAAAATTCTATTAAGAGAACGAATTTCGAAATAATCAGTTAAGAAATAGCCACGTTGCAGATTAATTTAACTTATTCCAGAACTTCATCTACAAATCAATTTAAGATCCCATTTCCATCGCACTTGTCGAATTTCATAATAATAATCGGAAGGAAAATTTAAGTAAATAAAGGATAATTCTACTAATTGAAGGATAATTCTGTTAGGTAAAAGTTTAAAGGAAAATCCGTTAAGTAAAGGAAAATTCTTTTAAGAGAATGGATTTCAGCATAATCGGTTCAAAATAGTCAAGCTTCAACCTAATTGACAACAATCTAGAGTTTTATCACAAAGAATTAAGAAGAAAATTCTCTCTGATTTTACCTAAAACCCATTTTAGAACCCTATTTTCGTCTTATAAACGAGTTCATACTAGTGATTTGAAAAAAATCATTACTAAAATAATAAAAATTCCTACAATAAATGCGCTATTATCCAATTATGTTGCTAAATTTTGATGTTAGTATAAAATTAGTTCCTTCTTTAAAAATAATTTCAATGAATAAGAATAAACCGGTAGGGCGAATATACATATTTTTACTTTTAAAATTAGATTTAAATAAAAATGAAAAATTATAGATATTAATAAGCACTTCCCAATTATATCTTTATTGTCAATATTTTTATTTCCGTGTGGAGAATAAATTTAATTGCATTAAGTGAAGGAAAATTCATTAAAATACATTAAGCGAAAAAAAATTCCAATAGGTAAAGGGCAATTTTAGAAAGTATAGGGTAACTTTATAAGTTGATGATAAAAACCATTTTAGAATCACATTTCCATCGCACTGTTGAGTTTCATCATAATTGGTTAAGAAATAGCCGATTCTCATTCGAGTTGGCCTTATTCCAGAACTTTATCTAAAATTTATTTAAGAATCCTATTTCCATCATATTTGTCGAATTTCATCATAATCAATTATGAAATAGCCAAGTTGCATAAAAATTGCATATCTCAGAACTTTATCTAGAAACCATTTAACAATCCCATTTCCATCACTCCTTCCAAATTTCATCATTATCGTTATTGGCCGATAGACAAATTCTATCAAACTTAACCATATTCCAGAATTTCTACTAAAACTCATTTTAGGATCCCATTCCCATCACACTTGTCGAATTTCATCATAATCGTTTAAGAAATAGCCAAGTTTCATCATGATTGGCCATGTTCTAGAAATTCATCTAAAATTCTTTTAAGAAAACCATTTCTAACGTATATGTTGAATTTCATCATATTCGGTTAATTAATAGGTAAGTTCCTCCCTAATTGGCCATATTACAGAACTTCGTCTAAAATCCGGTTTAGTATGTATTCCATTTTCATTGCACTTGCCAAATTTCATCATATTCGGCTAAGAAATAGCCAAGTTTTAGAAAATGCCATATTATACCATATGCCATATGAAAATATGCCATCGTGTACTTTATGCCATAGTGTACCATATGCCGTTTTAAAATATGCCGTTTTTAGATATGCCATAGTGTACCACATGCCGATTTGAAATATACCATTTTAAAATATGCCATAGTGTACCATATGTCATATTTTCATATTCCATTTTGAAATATTCCGTTTTGAAATATGCCATGTTGAACGGATTCGATAATAAAGCATCAAATCAGCTTTATTCATTTTGTAAAAAATAATATTTTAAGAAAACCAATTTATTAAGTGTATTGAATGCTAAACAAGATCTTATTTTTCTCTCGAAATTTTCATTAACCGAAAACACTCTTTCACTCGCGACAGATGTCGGTCTAATTGAAAGAAGTGCCTTATACAATGATTCGAGAACAAGAGATCTCTGTTTGGTTGCATCAAAAAGCTTGAAATCACTCTTGAGGTTCGAAGATGGCAATTGACAAGGTGTTGTGACTGATGAAATAGCAGCTTCTATAGTTGCTTAAGTGAGGCTTCCTCTTCCTCATTAGAATGAACTTCAAATCCAACGGTTAAATCATCCGATGAAGAATCATCCATATTTTCGGCTCGTTTTGAAATTTTCAATCGTGTAATTAAATTTTGAGCCTACGTAACGATTTACTGTTTTGTTCCAAATTTGAAGTCCTCATCCGATTTTGGGAGCTTTCCCATTTACAAGTAAATGACGAGAGTCAACTTTTTATTTGGGAGTATTCCTAGTCAGAAGAGAGTACAATACGAAATAAAAGAGTTAGACCTTAGACATAAAAAGAAAAATGTTAGAAAATTATTTTAGTTTGTGAGCTAAATTTAAGTATTAAAAGAAAGCTGTTTTGTTTTTTGGTTTATGGCTCGTAATCTATTTTAGTATCAAAGCTTTAAGCTCTTTATATATTTCAGTTCGAATATTTCAAATGAAGAGTCTAAATGCTCAAAGATTATATCGGTTTTTTCATTTGTACCTCTTAAATAAGCGATCATCTACGTAATTTACAAAGCTAACTTTTGAGAGTTGGAAGATGGTTTGGTGTAATTTAGGGAAATGTCAAAACAAAACGACCTAGATTCTGCCTAGGCGCCAACTATGCTAAAAATGATAGAAATTGGAGGGAAGGCATTATGCCATTCTCACTTTATATACCTACAGAACTAATGAATATTAAAGTGATTCTGAAAGATGGTTTCTGTATTCACCTTGGCAGGCAGAAGTGATCTATGTAAATCTGTATTTTATGCAATGCAAATTCGCTTTGGAATCATTCTTCTTAAATTGTTTCTTTGGATATAATATAATATAAAGCATACTTTTTATATTATGGAGGTTTTAATCTAAACTTTTAGCCGGCCAAGGGATTTCGGAGTATTGATTCCGAAACGTGTTACACGACCGGATTTTGCTATGTTTTTTTTAGTGCCATTAGTTTTAAATTTGAGCGCAAATCTTCCGATTTCTAAAAAAGTATCTTTTAAAGCAGTTAAAGTAATTTAGTTCGCGGATTTCATTTGTTTGAATTAACATTATCTGCTAAAATGCACATTCCTGCAAAAGGTTCATCTTATTGTTTTTCACCAGATAATTAACGGAAACTATTGTAAGTTAGTAGTTAGCTTTGAGAAGATACGTTATGATAAAGCCACTATCTTCAAAAATATTATAATTATTGCAAGCAAAAGCCGATAAGTCAAAATATTGTGATAAAGTATTATTAGTAGAGTAGCAATTAGAACAGATGAGTACGAAATGAAATAGCGGAGTACATGAGTACGGACTAGGCGAATTAGTCAGTATAAATACTGCGATCGTACTGACTTCGACAGCACTGCTCTAGACCGTTATCCTCAGTACAGTCTTATTCAGGCTCTATTATTTTTATTTACCTAGGGCGTCAAATTTTTGCTTGTTTCCCAAAAGAAAGCAATCAAAGCAGGTACTAGACCTACAATAGTAACAAAATAAATTCAAAAAAGAATAACATTTATTGTTGTACGACTGGTACGTACATGAAATGAAGATCATGACTTCCGAGTCTCATTTTGCGCGACTAAAATTCCTTTAGTGCTCAGCACTGCATCATCTAAATAAACAGAAGGCCCTCAGTTTATTTGGCTATACATTTAAATTTCTCTGAGAATTTTCTAAGGTCTGGTTCTACAATTTTAATTTTCGTCCTGCACAAACGGTATTACGAGACAAATAAATAACCTCTAAAATGTCGAAAGCAAAAAAAAAATATTGGTAGAATATACAAAAAGTAGAGAAAGCGCCTCTCGAGGAAAAAAGTTAAAATGATGCACCTGATAAAATGACATTTGTCACAAAATGCGACGAAAGAAAATTTGGCAATGCGGTAATTAAAAATGCTTTTTATAGTCAAAAATTGGATTTATTTACAATTATTAGCAATCCGGAAAGTAAAAATTGTGTTTACAGTTCAAAATTGGAATTGTTTACAACAATTTCGAACGCCAAATTATCAGGTATCTCAGTTTAAAAATTTTACACTAGGTGGAATCCGTGATGCTCCAATCGTCAATAAAAATGTAGCAGATTGAGTTTAGTGGGTAGTGAAGTTTTGAAATGATTAAATTGTAGCATTTCTGCTACATTTGTAGTAAAGTGGCAGCACTGAGCAGATGTAGGAGAAATATACCCAATGTACCAGAAACATTGTATATAAAAATGTTAATGTTTGTGATGTACCTACAATAGATTTTGTAGATGGCGGCAAGTGTGGAGTGGTGTGAATTTATTGTAGTGGTGATTTGGTGAACCGCTACAGAGTCTATTTCAAAATTAAAATTGGCATTTTCCTGATTAAAAACAGTATTTCTATTATTCTTCGGATACTCTTCTTCATGTTTTACACTTCATTACAGGGTTTTCCAATAAGAGGTTTCATTTTGAATAGCCGGCTTTTTGGGCAGCTGTCAATTTTGAAGCTGTCATCTCTTGACATTTATATCTTCGTTAATATCGTTTATAAAATTATCATCTGCTGCTAGTTCAAGAACACAATTATTTGACTGTGGTTGTTTATTTAATTTTTTAAAGAATAAATCTTTTATTACTAAGTGTATTCCATGATTTTGGCATAATTGACTTTCAGAGCCAATATCATTCCCATATTTATTTATTTATTTATACTGAGAAAAGTCTACAAATATGACTTGAATTTATAACATACTGAACATGGTAGAATAAAAATTAAATGAAACAAAAAAAGAATAAAAATTGACCTAAAAATATTTTTAGGTTGGAGCAAAATGTTGCTTCAACCTACGTTTAAAGCTGTTTTTACTTAAGTAAAAGTCGAACAGATGGTCGATTTTATTAAAACTCTTCGACATCATGTTTACCGGTATTTTACCTTTATGGCAGCTCCATAGTGAGTTGGCCTGACTATATCTCTATCAAAACTGAAATCAAACTCTCTAATCTTGCTCGCTATAAAATTGTTTAATATTTCAGCATTGGTGGAACCCTTAATTTTCACAAACCCAAATTCGTAGTTACTGTGCAACGTCACATTTAAATATTTCATCAATTTTGTGTCACCATTCATCTATCTATAGTAATGGTAAACTTTTGTCCGGATTTTACTTGTTTGTATTAGGTTGTTCAGAAATGAATGCAGGTTTTATGATTTTATTTGTTTCAAAAAATTTTTAACAATAAAGAATTTCGCAAAGGGTTTAACATTATACGTCATTTTAAAGCGAATTTTATGCTCTTTCTTACCACATAACCCATTTTTAATCTAAATTGTAGTTTTGTCTATTTTTAGACCTTTGAAGTTAAGATGTCAAAACAAGAATTTCATCACATTTACTTGTATTAATTTAAACTCGGCCGCAGTACAGCACAAACGGCTCGAAACATCAATGAAGTTTGGGGCCAAGGAAGTGTTAATGAATGCACAAAACAACGGTGGTTTCAAAAATTTCGTCATGGTGAATTCAATCTTGAAGATGAGAAAGGTCGTGGACGTCCCTCTGCCATTGACGATGATGTATTGAAGGCTTTGGAGGAAGCAAATCCACGCACGACTATTCGAGAGCTTGCAGGGGACCTAGGCGTAGGTATTGGATTAATTTCGGAACATTTGAGCCGAATTGGAAAGTCGAAAAAGCTTGACAAATGGGTGCAACACGAATTGAATGAAAACTGAAAAAATCGGCGTTATGAAGTTTGCTCTTCACTTCTTCTGCGCAACAAAAACGAACCATTTCTCGATCGCTTTGTGACGTGCGATGAAAAGTGGATTCTATGCGATAACCGATGACGTTCAGCGCAGTGGTTTGACCTAGGCAACGCACCTAAGCACTTCTCCAAACCTGAGCTGCATCAAAAGAAGACTATGATGACTGTTTGGTGGTCGCCAGCCGGAATTATCCACTATAGCTTCTTGAATCCTGGCGAAACTATCACAGCAGAAAAATATTGTCAACAAATTGACAGAATGCATAAATAACTGAAAGGTCTGCGTCCAGTATTAGTCAATAGAAAGGGCCCAATTCTTCTGTATGATAATGCTCGAGCACATGTTGCACAGCCGACGCTGCAGAAGTTGGACTAACTTGGCTACGAAGCTCTGCCTCATCCACCATACTCACCAGACCTCTCGCCAACCGACTACCTCTTTTTCAAGCATCTCAGCTACTTCTTGCAAGGAAAAGTCTTCAACGACCAAACAGCCGCAAAAAATGCCTTCGAAAAATTCGTCGCTTCCAGAACTTCAGAATTATATGCTACTGGAATTAATAAACTTGCATCTTGTTGGCAGCAATGTGTAGATTCTAATGGTTCTTATATCGATTAATAAAATTTATTCTAAACTGAGATATGTCGTTTTAAATAAAATGGTTGAAAACCTGCATTAATTTCTGAACAACCTAATATATACTTTGTTTAAGCTCCGCCCTCTTAGCTTCGTAGAACGACATGATGTGTTTTTGAATAGAGCTTTCACTTTTTGGCATGGCATATTCTTTAGATTTAACGTAGCCCTTAATCGCGTCAGATCTACAAATTTAACGGACAGAGAATTCATCTAACGCAGCACATTTTACCAGGATATAATCTAATGAATCTCTTGAGGAGGATCCTTTGCATGCAATCAACCTACCACATTTATTGCATTTTGCTTTATCGTTTAATTGTTTAGTGAAGTGTTCCCAAACATCGGATAAATTTGTCGACATATTTAATGGTTGTTAATCGAATAAAATTAATGTAAATTACAAACAAATTTTATATGGTTAAATGTAATACCATGCTGACAATGTCTAAAACTAAATATCCACAGCGCATGGAATATTCTTCTTAATAACTTTTAAATCTTTGTCCACTAGCTAAAATTTCAATTTTTATTATTTTCAGAAAAAAATAATGTACGCCGAACCCGATATTTTAAATTTTACTGTAATTGTTATTTGTTTTGTGTCAGAATGTCAGATGGAGATGGATTCCAATCAGAATATTTGTAAAATTAAAGTGCAGTGGATGAAAATTAGTTTGTGTATTCCAATATTCTTTTTTATAAATTTTAAATTTTTTCCACGGTTAACCGATAATTGTAAGTCAATTAATCCTGTAACGCCGATTATGAAATTTAACCGGCTAATCGGTTAACCTTAACCGGTTTTGGATGCCCTACTCCGGAGGTTCCGTGTTCCATTCCCGGCGGGTGATGAAAAATTCACGCTGGTTAATGGGACAGTATTTTGTTGGGTTTTACCTGTTTGCTGCCCAGTTGATAAAACAAAAAAAAAATTTAAGGGCTATTTTTTTACGAATATTGGTGGGGAAATCCAGATTCTAATTTTAATTTTTGTTGTTTTTTTTACCGATTAATGTAGTATAAGTATAACAGATGTTTCATTGCACTTATATTTTTAGTTAGTAACCGCTTTCCAGTTTTGTTGTTATTTAAAAAAAAACAACTGTCATAGTACTACAGAAACGGATCCCATTTGAAACGCGATATTTTAAAACGCGATTTGCCAAAACGCGATAATTCAAAACGCGATCGCGATACGGTATAAAACGCGATATGGTACAAAACGCGATGTTTCAAAACGCGATATGTTCAATTCACTCCAATACATTCGAGGATGCTATACTAACCCAACGAATTAAGTTAACAAAAACACAATTTGAAACATTTATGGTAAAGGTGGAACTATCAGAAGTAGCGATACGAGCCATATAATTAAAATAATATTCTAGAATATGGTCAATTTGATTATTATGAAATTCGACAAGTGCGATGGAAATGGGATCTTAAACTATTACGGCTATTTCTTAACTGATTATTTCGAAATTCGTTCTCTTAATAGAATTTTCCTTCACTTAACGGATTTTCCTTTTAACCTTCACTTAACAGGATTTTCATTCAATTAGCAGAATTATTCTTTATGCTTGAATTTTCCTTCACCTATTAGAACTTTTCTTCAATTATCAAAATTTTCTGTCGCTTAATAGAATTTTCCCTCACTCAATAGCAATAAATTTATTCTTACAATGGAAATAAATTAGTCTAGAATGGGAAATATGTATATCTAATTTTAATTAAATCTATTTTTAAAATTAAAAATACAATACGTAAATTAGCCCTTTAGCTTTTTCGTTCTTTCGTACAGTTTAGAGATTAGTTTTATTAAATAAAAATATTTGCAAATTGATGGAACAATTAATATTCTACGAACATCAATAATTAGCAAGGAAATTAATTAATTCTCTTAATAATTCGCCGATTTTTTATTTTATTTTTGTAATGATTGTTTTTATGGAATTTTTAAGGGTTATTTTTATACGAAGATATGTGGGGAAATCTAGATTTTAATTTTAATTTTTGTTGTGTTTTTTTATCGAAGTAATGTAGTATAACAGATGTTTCATTACATTTATATTTTTTAGTTTTGTGGTTAATTAAAAAAAACAACTGTCCAATTACAACAGAAATAACCACTGAAAGTAAAATTTGTTTATTACCTAAAACGTATTTTGTTGAATAAAATTAAATTCGAATTATTTTTTGTTTATTTGTTTCCCAAGAAAATAGCCAATTTGATTTAATGAGGGACTTGCCCAATATCGATTTTAGCTCATTTGTTCCCTCGCTTGGGCAGCGCTGACTACTTTTTTTTTTACATGCAAAAACAAGTAAAATCATGTTTACAAATACAAGTTTCTTGTCTAAATAAGTGGATGCCCCCTACTTTTTTTTATGATTAATAAAATTGAGTATGTTGCGATTAAGAATAAATATCATATTTTAAAATTAATTTAGTCGAAATTTAATGAAACATTCAAGACACATACGAAATATTTTAGCCGCCAGTCAGCAAGCGTTGCAATTATATTTGGGAAAGCCACTAATTGGCAAAAGCCAACTTTTCGAAATAAATGCCTTGTCTTGACGGTATAATTAATTGGAGCATAATTTGATTTACCAGTGTAATATTACACAGCAAATGAGAAATACGAACATAATTTAACCATTTTTAGTACAGTTTAGTACTATAATTATTTTCCTAAACACCCATAATTAATTGGAACATACTTCTACTTTTCAGAAAATACGGGTGGATCGCTTCAATCAGTTTGTCAAAATACATATTATAAAAAATGAATGTGTTCTGTTCTCTCTCTGTGTATTTGCGCGTTTATTTTATTTTGCAGGGTTAAACATACTGATTAGAAATAAATAAAACTCTTTGATTTCAATTTTCTTGATTTTTTGGTTTGTTAATCCTTTTCAAAAAAAATTAAAAAGCTTTACAAATTCGCTTGTGTGCTAAAAGTAAATATTGTAACATTCCTGACGCCTAATTCAAAATTTGATGTCTAATAACAATAACAAACTAATTAGTTCGTGCATTTAACGAAAGGAGGGAGGGTAGTAGTTTTCTTTTACCGTCAAGACGAAAATTCCAAATTATGATCATAAGATTAATTTTTAGAACTATAATTAATTTTACCGTCAAGACAAGGCTAAAATATAAATTTAATATGTAATATGACCTGGTGGCAGGTATCATAACCAAAAATTAGAATTTTAATTTAACCCAATATTTTTTTGGGTTAATAAGCGTATTTTAAGCGGATTGCTTTCAACCATAATGAGTTAGGTATCTTTTTTGGTTAACGGCTAATCAAAGCAACAGCAAAAATTAACCAAATTTTTGGAGGAATTTTTTTTGACTCTTGTGGCAGGTATTAAAACTAAAAATTTGGGTAATATTTGATTAACCACTAACTTTTTTTTGGGTTAGCTAAATTATTTTTTGGTCTATCTAGTACGATTGTTGTTGTAATTTTTGTTATTTTTTTTGAAAGCAATACAACTTTTGTTGACCAAAAATGTAATTCGAATTATTTTGGTTTTATTTTGTTCCCAAGAAAATAGCCAATTTGATTTAATTTTCAAAAGCCAACCTTTCGAAATAAAATATAAATTTAACATATTGTAATACGACATCTGGCGGCTTCTATCGCTAAGAACGAAAACAAAAAAATGGGATAAGATTTAAATAATCCCAAACAAAATTTGGGATTATTTAGTCCCTCTCAGGGATTATTTAGTGCAATTGTTGTTGTAAATGTCTCAAGTAAATACGCTTTAAGTATTATTTTAGAAATAAAGCAATCGTGAATTTCTATGTTGGGCTTTTTCATTTTCGTTGTAATGAATTAATTAGGCAAATATAAACGAAAATTATCGGAAATCTTATAAATTTATAAAAAAGAATGAATTTTGTTTCTGATTTTCATTCATTTTTGAATGAGGATGTAAAATTATGATACTTAAATATTACATGACACATTTGGAGCCATAATAATTTAGTAAACGTAAAAAAAGCAATAGAAATGAAATAAAAAACATACTTACTTAGTAAAATTTCAAAAACAATTAACCCGTCCACATAAAGAATCTCCCACAAACATAGCCGCGGCAATTTTACGACGTTTTTCTAAAGTGTCAATACGAAAATCATGACACCTATCAACATAAGACAGCAGGTCACATATCTGTTTCCACCTAGGCTGACTACGATCACAGAGAAACCCGAGTTTCCTTAGAATATAAATGGTAAATCGCCTCTGAATTGACTGCAATCTATCGATGTGTACTGCATGGTGGGGATACCATACAACGATAGCATACTAAAGATGTGATCTAACCAAAGAGACAAATAGACTTACACATGACAATGAAATATGCCGTATCGACCGGGATCCCAGAAAAAGCGATAAAGACGATTAAATCTCTTTGATCTGTGCCTGCAACAACAAGGCGATTTGATAGATAAAACATAGAAATGTTTAAAATTTTAACAGATATGTGCAAAGAGATCCAATGATCGGGGGTTTGGAGCGGCAGCACTCATATTCCTTGTTGATACCTTAAATTAAAATTATCTTACAAAAGTTTGATGTAGATAAAACATTTTAATTTCTTATTTGGATTTCTTGTCTCATCGGGATAAAACACTGTGAAATCTTCTTCATACCTTAATCAGCCATTAATGAAGATGGTTTCACAGAAATCGGCGATTTTTTAGGATTCAATCCTATTGTTCACAAACATTCCCATCCCAAGCGAGGATTTGGGGACGGCAGTGCGTTTTTTTTTTCTTGGGCGAGGTAACTGCTGTTGTTCGCTTGATTGGTTTCGAAACAAGCCGTTTATAAACGTCTAGAGCGTGGCGATACAATTTTCAATAATATTAGTGTTTTTTTCTAGTGCTATTTAACGGGACACGATCAATGCGCACCGTGGGACGGAAATGCCTACCACTTATTAGTGCCACGTTAGGTTGTTGTTGGCCGATGCTAATCACCTCATACATCCGATCGGCTGGTCTAGCCAGTGCGTCAGTCACGATGAACTCTGGCCGCGCGATTAGGGCGATCTTCATTATTTCTGATATTTTCCTGATCTAAAATTCCAAAGTGATCTTATAATGTTTTTAGAAAAATTCTTGGCAGCGAGAAAGCGTTTGTGGCTGGTTTACGGTCGCAGATATCTTGACTCGATATATAGGAGCTTCTGATTGGCCTTCAGACGATGGCGATAATCAGTCCAACAATCGTTAACGATTACTCTAATGTCGTGTATTGTGCTACTGCTGTGGTCGTGAGTTAGGAAATCCGAAATGCTGTGGCAAGTTTCTGGCGGCAATGACGACATTGTGTGTAAATATTTTTGTTTTTTTGGATTTGGTACCTTTGGTACCAGTTACGCGCTTTTCGCGGCCAGAATGGTTGTAGCTTTAGAGTGCTAGTTGTGGCTGATTCATCCAAATGATCTTGATCATTTAACCTCCGATGTTCGTTTTTTCACTAGCACGTTATCCCCACACTGCAAAGAATCATCCGTAGCGTTCTGTTTCCTGTCAGCGTATTAATTTCCTTTTTGTTTACCTAGTGCATCCTTTTCTCTAACTCCCTTTTAGGCATCTCAACTCAAGCAAAGCGTTAGAGCGAGAGAGATGCCTTATATCCCCGTTGTTGATATCTGTTAAAAGGTAAAAGGGTCACCCTCTGCTGGTCGTCATGATATTTTACCAGATATAAAAAACAAGTGTCATTATACCAAAATGTTTCATCAGCCAATCTCATGCATATATCGATTAGAGGAACTTTATAATTCGAATACACATCGAATGACATTTTCGTTTGTTTTAATTTTTTTAAGCCGTATTTATTTATTTCATAATAATAATAATAGAAGTAGTACACACACACAGATATATGTACATTGTATATACATAATGTAGCTCTACAATAAGGCTTTAATAGGGCTTCCATCTTATAGTTTCTAAAATTATGTAAAGTTAAAAAAAAAATAGGGAAACAAAAGTAGACAATAATTGGTGATTAATTTATTTATTCGTTTGTTTTGTTTTTTGTTTCGTTTTTTAATAGATTAAATGGAAAGTGGAAAATTATTACCATAAATGGAAAATATATATTGTAAATTTTACCTATAGGTATTACATAATACATAAAATAATAAAAAGTGAGTAAGGTTAGTTTTTAGATTATCAGGCATCAAATTAATTAGCTTGATTTAACCCATTAACGCCCAAAAAATAACTACCTGAAAAAAAACTTTCAAATTGCGATGACAGGGTGATAATAAGTAAATAAGATAAATAAAATCAAAATTTCCAAGAAAAACTATTTATTTTCGCAAAAAATGAGCCTCCTTAACTTTGATTTGTATGCTGGTTTTCCACAATAAATGTCGAAAGCGTAGCAATATCCACTCGAACTGCTTATGAGCCAATTTTTGTAAACCCGTACCTCACACTGGCTTACCGCTGGAATTCGTCAATTGAATCATCCTTGCAAAAAATAAACTTACTGGCAAAACTGTTTCCTAAGCATATTTATAAGCGGTCTTACATTGAACATCCGATCTTTTGAAATTCCAATTTCATCATTGTTGGTCAAATGAAAATATTTTTTTGATTTCAAAGCCGATTCTCTTAATCGAACGACCAATAATCGAGAAACAAAAATATTTTAAATCCGTTAGATTCGAAGAATTTACGTTATAAAGTGGTGTACTCAAATGAGTACGGCGCCGGGCGGAAATGGGTTAAAGTGGAAGTTATGTAATTATTTGCTTGATGTTAAATCCAAGGCGGATTTTTATGCGTATTGTTCAGTCGCTTACCAAAAAAAAATTCCAACACACCTATGATCATAAACACGGAACCTAATTACAGTCATGCAAATTTTCGATTATTGTTTATTATTGTATTTTTGATTACAAACAACCTTAAAACAGTTACCTTGATATTGGGTATAGTGAAACTTGATAATGACTATAGACAGGCGCGCAATCATTTTTTATTTTTATTTTTATAATAATCTTCAACATATTAAAAAAAAAGGTAAAAGGATTGTAAAGGGAAATGTCACATTGTTTTTATCATTGAGAAAGTCGTTGCAATGAAATTAATTTATTTTAACTTTCCGATTGTTATTTAAAATTTAAAATGGTTGTTCATGGTAGATTTTGAGTTATAGGTATGCTAAATGGGGTTCGTATGTACCGTACTGTGGTTCAAATCCAAATGTTATCTGTCAAGTTAAAAACTTGTTGCTTATTTAATTATAATTAAAGGAGACATGATTGAAATTGTAATGATTAGTTTCAAGCTTTCCACTCCAGAACGGGGCGCAATTTTTGATGTCATGCTCGTCAACTCAGCAGTTTCCCAGATATTGTCTTTCTAATAGTTTGTTAATGGACAGAAGAGCACAATTTTGAGCCTAGACGGGGCTTCAATTAGACGTAACGGTGCTGAAAAACGAGATTCTTATAGTCAGATTGGCATTTTAAGACTTGCAGATTATAAAATTTGAGCTCTTAAAAAACCAATGAACGAGTTCACGCTCCAGTCTCTATTGATTTATGTGAAAATCTGTATATAAAAGTATCTATTGAATCATTGACGGGTCTGAAAAACTCCTGCAGATAGAAGGCTATTGTTCGCTCGGTATTTAAATGAACTTTTGGTTCATAAAGCTAATAAGGTAAGGTATTTTGAATTTGGAGGACGTGCCTTTGATTGGTAAAATTAAAAATTTAAATTTATAATTTTATAATTTCGATAATTTGTTGGCATCGATAAATTAAAATGCTCTTCTTTAGTGTAGCATAAGCATATGAGCAAAGTATCGTTAAGATAATCACCTAAACCTACATTATTCATACATGGCGATCTTGTCGAAGAATCCATCTAAAGATTATGGTGAATGGTTACCGCTTTGTTACCATTGATTAGTTTGAACAAAATGAAGTAAACCGGTTATGTTGACCTTAATCCGTAATATCATAGCGGCTGGAAAGGCAGCGGCGATGTCATCCGAATCTGCTTAACACTTTTACAGTTTTTAGGTTCTACAAACTCAGCATATCCAAACTCAGCAACAGCATAAGCAATACTAAACGTAAACAAAGAGCCTGTTTGATAATTCACACGATGGGGTACAGTGCAAGATATATAGAAATAATGGTATGTATGTCATTCCCGTGTTTAATATTCGTTTTTTTTTTTTGAGCATAGCGTCATTCACATGTTAAAATTATATGAATTAACAAATAGTATATTATACCCCAAGGTTGAGAACTATGCTATTTTAGCCCGAGCGAGTTTATAACCCGAGACGCGGAGCGTTGAGAGTCATAGTAAGCGAGGGCTATAATGACACTTCTCAAGAGTGGTGTATATACTATTTTTTCTACTACTAAGTAGTCGTAGAAGGCACACTAACCATTAAGAGCGCTACACACGATCCAATTTGGTTGGTTGGTTGGTCCGATTTGGTTGGATTGGATGTAAAATTGGATCGTGTGTATGCATGTCGGCCCGATAAAATTAAGTTGGATGCGTTGGATGGAAATTTCATCCAACCGACCAACCAACCAACCAAGTTGGATGGTGTGTATGGTTGTCGGACGATATTTCATCATTTGTTATGAATTTCATAGGGTAAACAACAGAAAAGAAAGGAGGAAAATGTATTTTTTATTTTTTTTTTATAATATTAAAAAGAGAAAAGAAATATTTATGACGTGTTCTTTTATGCGTAGCAACTTAAAGTAGGCTGTGAAATAATTGGAAAAATTCGATTTTGCCTAAACAAAAATTAAAAAATCGGATGGTAAATTGGATCGTCTGTAGACGACATCCAATTTGGTTGGACCGACCGTCGGACCAACAAGTTGGATCGTGTTTTAAGGTTTTTTGTTGATAAGAAAATTAATTTGGTAAGGGAAACACTTGCTCTTTAATAATATTAACTATGTCAAAGTAGCCCGAATTTTTTACTGAATGATAGTAAGTGTAAATTTAAAATGACACTACATTTGGTTTTGTTATTAGAAGTTTTAATTTATAAAAAACATATGAAAAATTTAAAATTTGGTGTAATAATAAAAGTTTTTGTTTTTTAAATTTATTTTATTACAACTGAGACGGTGCTCATCTAGCAATTTTTCTTTCAAATACAAATTTTTATATTTCTAGTAAAATTCCCTTTTGTTGGGGTGTATGTAACCCGCACTGGTTAGTCCCATAATTAAATTTATTTACTAATTTTAGTTTGGTAAGTTCACTAGGTCAAGTGGCCTCGTTCTTTGGAGTCTTCTTTCGACGACAGGGTTATCTATCATATGGCGAATATAGGGGTTTCCATGTTCCTGGAGCCTTATTTCGTGTTTTGCGGCATGCATTTTTATTTCATCTTTTATGTATTCCATCCATAGGTCCCTGTGAAGGTCTTCATTTCTTGAGTACCACGGAGCATTGACGATGCTACGAAGAACCTTGTTTTGAAACGTCTGTATCATTTTGACGTTTGTTTGCTTGGTACATCCCCAGAGTTGTACACCGTAGGTCCATATCGGCTTCAAAATTTGCCGATATAGCCGCAGCTTATTGTGAATTGTAAGCTCAGAGTTTCTACCTATGAGCCAATACATTTTTCTGAACTTTATGTTAAGTTCTTCTTTTTTCTTTTTGACATGCTCTCTCCACTTGCGCTTGGCATCGAGGGTCATGCCAAGGTATTTAGCTGTATTTGCATATAGCACGACTCACGAGTTAATTTCTCTAGGTAGATGGTAAGCCTTTTGATACGTAAAGTTAATATGCGTGGATTTTGTCTCATTAAGCTTGATTCGCCAACGCTTTGTCCAGTTACAAACCGCATTGGTCATCCTCTGGAGTTTGCTCGTTGCATCAGCTACATTACTTCCAACTGCCATAATTGCTGTGTCATCTGCAAAGGTGGCTCCCTTGTATATAGTAAATACAGGATCGGTCCTAAGACACTCACCTGCGGGACACCGGCAGAAATTTTCTTTAGCTCAGAGTATTCATCCTTATATTTCATTCGAAAATGTCTATTGGATAAATAAGATCTTAGTATGGCATAGAATTGTCTCGGTAGATCTCTATGCAGCTTTTATTCCAGACCACTGTGCCAAACTTTATCGAATGCTTGCGCGACGTCCAGGAATATGCTTGAGCATACTTTTTTACGTTCTAACGTTCTTTCAATTATGTTGGTGATTCTATGAACCTGTTCTATAGTAGAATGCTTTTCTCTGGAACCAAATTGATGTGGAGGAATTAGTTGTCGGTCCTCAATTATTGGTTTAAGCAATGATAATGATGATTCATTCAGTACAAAAATATGAGGTAAAAAATTGGGTCCCCCCGATGCATTATATAGGGTTCCTTTGATATACAGGGTGTTTTGTTCTTGAGTGTAAATATTTTCAGGGAGGATTCCTTGATTAATTTCAAGCAAAAAATCGTTCCTGGAGGGGGGGGGGGCCCATTTTCAATATTTACTGAGATACAGTGCGTTAAAGAAAATCAGTTTGGTGTGGTACCTTCACGCATATTTTTCTTAATTACTCTAAAGTTATGAAGACTAGGCCGAGCATTTGTAATATTATTTTTAGGGGTCAGAATTACCTTTGTTTTAATGTATTACGTAAGTACGTAGCCCATTCCGTTGTTTAAATATTATTGTTTAAACTTTGAATTTTATTTCAATATTACTAAAATTTTGCGTTTTTCATAGCTTTTTACTCATAAAACATGAAAATATTAAGTAATTTTTAATTTTTACTTCTTCCTCATATAAATATCTACAAACAACTCGTAGAAACATTTGATGTACGTTTATAGATAACATGAGAAATTAGAATACAAATGTGTCATGTCAATTAAAAATCAATCAATTTTGTAGGTTTTTTTGAAATTTTATTAGTTTTTCGTAAATACTTTTTACAGCAAGTACTCAAAATGGCCACCTCTATTTTTAATGCATTTTAATAACCTTTTCTGAATTTCTATTGATACATTTTTATTATCCAAAATCCCCCTTATTTGTATTGCAACCGCAACAATTCTCTCGTTTAGATCTTCTATAGTTACAATTTCAGATGAATAAACCAGCTGTTTCTTTGTTCCCCATAGCCAATTTTTGTAGCCCACAAATACATATTATAGAAATTCATAATACCGTCCCTCGTAAACTGTCCATAGAATATTGGAAAAAAGTTCCCGTCGTCCATTTGCCTTTGTAAAAGTAGGTCGCAAAACTCTGTTCGTTCCTCAAAATAAGCGGGCAAAAGACCCTGGTCGGGTGTATAATGGTATGGACGAAGATTATTGTCATGAAGAATACTCCAAATTTTATAGTTTGACATAAAATATAATGAACCGTAAAGAAAAACGTCTGATACTGATTGAATGTTCATTTCTAGCTGCTCGAAGCACAACATTATCGCTATAAACAGATAAAAATGGTACCGGGTTAGCATCCACCCGATGATTAGCCACAGCTCTAGTTTCACGTAATCTTCTGGACGTGTTGGTAAATGTTTTAGTAAAAAGTATTTACGAAAAACTAATAAAATTTCAAAAAAAGCTACAAAATTGATTGATTTTTAATTGACATGACACATTTGTATTCTAATTTCTCATGTTATCTATAAACGCGTACATCAAAAGTTTCTATGGGATTTTTGTAGGTATTTGTATGAGGAACAAGCAAAAATTAGAAATGACTTATTATTTTCATGTTTTATGAGTAAAAAACTATGAAAAACGCAAAATTTTAGTGATATTGAAATAAAGTTCAAAGTTTAAACATTACTATTTAAACAACGGAATGGACGACGTACTTACATAATACATTAAAACAAAGGTAATTTTGACCCCTAAAAATAATATTACAAATGCTTGGCCTAGTCTTCATAACTTTAGAGTAATTAAGAAAAATATGCGTGAAGGTACCACACCAAACTGATTTTCTTTAACGCACTGTATCTCAGTAAATATTGAAAATGGGCCCCCCCCTCCAGGAACGATTTTTTGCTTGAAATTAATCAAGGAATCATCCCTGAAAATATTTACACTCAAGAACAAAACACCCAGTATACGTAAATATTTTGCGTACAAATTATATGCAAATAGTTTAACTTTAATGTGCCGGTTTCTATTCTTCTACGTGTTATGCAAAAGTACCGTATATAAAGAAAGTGGGAGGGTTTCCTAGTCTTTATTTTTTGTACTGAATGACTCATCTCTAATATACTATGATCTTTGGTTTAAGTCTCTTTAGTAATAATTTTTCAAAGAGTTTTGACATAATTGGCAGCAAAGAAATTGGCCTGTATGATTTTTTATCGTTAGGTGGTTTATCAGGTTTTGGTATCATGATTACTTCTGCTACTTTTCATTGATGCGGAACATATTTTAACCGAAAGGTCAAACGAAAGGTCGTATTGATTATGTGTAGTAGCTTACGAAATCCTTTGTTTGGTAGAGCTTTGATAATTTGGCAAGTAATGAAGTCATACCCTGGAGCTTTTTTAACATTCATGTTACTTTTCACTTCTTCTTTTAATTATTTGAGAGTTACTGGCCGTATTTCAAACTCATCCAGCTTGTGAATAGATATTATATTTTCATTGGCAGTTTGTCTTGGTAGTGGTTGGAAGGTTTCCTGGAGATACTCCGCAAATAGATCAGCCTTCTCTTTGTGGCCTCTTGCCCAGGTTCCATCATCCTTTTTAAGTGGAGGCACTTGCATTTTGGGTCTTTTGAGTCCCTTCGTCGCCTTCCACAGTGAGTAATCAGAATTTTTTTCATCAGTTAGGCTAACTAGATATCTGTTGATTGATTCATTTTTAACTTCTTTAAGAAGGGATTTGAGACTGTTACATAAATTGTTAAGAATTGCTTTGTTCTCCGCCAGGAGGTGGTCGAGAATTTCTTATCGATACCTGGAGATTGATTTTGTCCTCCATTAATTCACGAAAGAGATCCCAGTTTGTTTTTGAATTTGTTAATCTGGGTGCACTTTCCCTTTAAATTACCGTTTAACTGACTGTCATGATAATCGGTGAGTGATCCGATACTAGAGAATTGCTGGTTTCAATGTGAATATAGTTCTGAGATATACCTCTTGCTACATAAAAATCGATTAGGTCCGGTATCTTAGCTTCGTCACTGGGCCAGTATGTTGGGGAACCACCAAAGTAAAATTCACATTTTGATGTCTGCCCTGCTTGAAACAATTCTTTACCCTTTGACGTCGTAAGTCTAGATCCCCAATAGGTGTTTTTCGCATTAAAGTCACCTCCAATAATAAAATCACGTCCTAGCGATTTAAATAGTTTAATGTAGTCCTCCCTTAATAATAAAAATGTTAATAATATCGCATTACATCTAGTGTTCATTTTTCATTATTAACTAGTGGTCAATAATAAAATATTATTAACCACTACAGTAGCCAAGAAATTTTGTTTCTCAGGCTACTAAAACACATAATAATGATGCCTTCTACGACTAGTAGCAACCATTACACGATCAATATTAATGTCATTACCAGTAATGTCAATACCTGCATCAATACTACTTCAATATTTTTTAACCTTACACAATCATTATTAATAACAGTAATTTCATCATTACCAAGCTTTCATTACTGCTAGTAGAAGCATTTTTTTCTTAAATTTTACATGGATCCTAAAGAAAAAGCGTGTATTGTATCTGTATCCTCCAATACATAAAATATATCATCCATGTTGATGAATTTTTATTATTTATATACAATTATATACTTTTTTTATATATTTATTTAAAAAATATATTTACGTAAATAACCTCAAATTTATGTAATATTCAATAGTACTGACACACAGTAATGACGCGAACCGTACACTATCATTAATAATGACAGTATCCCCACCACACATCAATAATGATGTCTCGAAATCAAGAAATCCGGATTTTCATCATTACCGACCATCATTCGTCATTACTTCAAGTTACACGATCAATATTAATGTCATTATCGGAAAGGAATGACATTATTATTGACCGTGTAATGGTTGCTAGTAGTGGAAAAAAAATATTATTTTTGTTGCCCAAATCACCATAGCAACATCATAGTAATAAAATATTTTTACGATATGAGTGACGTATTAAAAAGAGAGAGACAGGACGCGACATGCGCAATGTCATACCATGTTTTTATATACTTTGGGTAGTGCCAGAGCCTACTGTATAAATAGGAGCCTCCAGTATCGACTGAATTTTTTACTAAGCTTAAAATAAGGTACATACAATTTTTATTCTACTATGAAACTATATGGTAAAACGGTTATTTTCATTTACAGTTTTCGTTTATTAGAAATGTGAGCTTTTGTTTTGTTTTTATATGAAAATGTTCATGAAACATGTAATGTTATTTGATTGAACAATTGAGTCTTGAAAATGTTTATTTTTAAGTGAAAATCGTCATGAAACGTTTAACTTTTAATCCATGTTTTATCGTCAATCAAAATCGCCTTTTTTCATACAAACACTATGAAAATAAATGAATTTTTAGTGTTTCTGTATCCCTTATTTTATGTTCATTTTTCACATGCCGGCTCTATTCACATCAAGATGGTTCTGGTAGTGCATACTATTTTGCTTGTATACTTTGATTTATTTTCTAGTGGTGAAATAAAGAAAAAAATGTACACTGCACCGCACCGTGCAAATTATCAAACAGACCCAACGCGTACCGTTTAAACAATTTCAAAAACGATCAAACAGAATGATGGCTGTTCCGTTCGGATTTTTTGGTCCCTATTTACAGCATCTTTATGAATAAAAGACGGATAGTTGAATTCTAAAAAGGAAGAAGAATAAAACTAATGGAAGATTAGCTCCAAATTTAAAATTTTAGAGTATACGAAATAGACCAAGGCAGAGCA
Organism: Tipula helvola; assembly: GCA_963556165.1. Classification (NCBI taxonomy): domain Eukaryota; kingdom Metazoa; phylum Arthropoda; class Insecta; order Diptera; family Tipulidae; genus Tipula; species Tipula helvola. The sequence continues at coordinate 199,063,580 of OY744483.1, forward strand.
AATAACAAACAAACGGAACGGGACGGACACCATTATGTTTGAGCCTTGATTTTTCAATTGTGTATTAATATAAATATGTCATTTTCACAGGTCGCTATGATTTAAAATGTTAAATATTTGGTTGGATCAAGTATTAGGTACAGGTTCCAAAACCTATCATTAGTCGTACCTCGTACGAACCACCGTAAGCGGATCACAAATGCAGATTTTAGATTTTTAGCGTTCGTAATTTTCACAAAAAAATAAATTTTCTTTGAAACGTGTCTTAGAAAATTTAAAACGTTTCTTAACATTTTGATTGTGTTCTAGCCAACAAAAGTCACTCAATTTTGGATACTGGTGTCTACAAATCATAAAAGCCAGCGTTTAAAGGTGTTAATCATCAAAGGCAACCAGCAGGATACGAAAATTGAGGAAATCAAAGCAGTCCTTACAGCCAAAGGGCTCGAGGTTCAAAACGTCTATCCCATCCAAAAAAAACATAAAAAACCCAAATAGGATTGAGTAGGTTGTGAAACTCCAATTCACAATTTTCTTTAACGAGGAGACGAAGTACTCCGACATAATGCTATTCAATGGATGCTCCGGCTACAAGTGAATTGGGAAAAGAAACGGAAATTCGAAATTGGCCGATGTCGGAAATGCCAGGCCTTTGGGCATGTGGCAGCGGGGCTACAAATGCGTTAAGTGCGGTGACATATACAATCCAGGAGAATGTCGAAGGAACGCTGATAAAAACATACATAAATAATAAATTCGGTTGAAGTTTTGTCCGTAAGGGTGTCTCTTTCGGGGATACTTGAACCCCTAGAGACAGCTGGGTCAGTTGTGACCAGTTGTGACTCCAATTATTTTTATTTTAAATTACTACATAATGATGAATAAATTCATTTCAAACAAACTTTATTCATCTTCTGAACGATATACCTACCTATAGCAGTGTATATATTTTGACGTTTTTGTATAATTCCAATCACAGATTGGAAATGCTTATTTTTAATAATTAGCTATAGATTACCACGGGTGAGGCCAGGCTAATTATAATGAGAAACAATAAAACAATAATGTTGGATATTTGATATGGTTGTTACCAACACAGCTCGTTGACCTGTTGAGCTTGCCTTAACATATTCCCGGGCAGCTTTTGGTTTCCAATAGCTATGGTTGTTGTTATTTATGTTGATTGTACGTTACACAGGACTCAATCTTAGCCTTGGCAGTGGTGAGGGTTTTTGGTGGTTGGAAACTGTTCTTCTGCGTAGGCGCCTTATAATTCAAATTATTCCAGTTATCAATATGCCCCAGAATAGTATCATATATGAATCATGCTGTAGTGATGAATATGGTGGAAGCTCTGATCTAGTAGAACGACCTCATTCTTTTCCAGAATTACAATTTATGTGACTTTTAGGTGACTACCTCCAAGTAACACCCCATGTGAGGTATGAAATGTTTTTGTCATATTGCTGCGGTTTTTCCCGGTAGCTGTAATTACTGACTCAGCGTCTCTTAATATACATCCAGAGTCAATCCTTATTTGTCCAGAGTTCTTGAAGGATATCCATTAATTATAGGTGCGTGGAGCTTAATCCAAAGGTTGGTTGCGTTCATCGTCTTGCTCCGGCACATGGTGTGGAGATTTTCGTTACGTTGTAGTATGGATAACTCGCATAGCTCTTGGTTATTACCAACCACCACAATTGGTGAAACTTCGCATAGGAATTGGGTTGGTTTAAAAATTTCACAAAGGTTCACATCATCTCTTGTCATTGTTGCGAAATGTTCCTTGCGGTCATCTATGGCGAGATATTCGGTTGAGGTGATAATTTGTAACCGGGTAGTACCATGACGTATATCTGATACGGAAACTATACTGACAACAACGTATAGTCCCACGTGAATGAGAGTGGTAGAGTAATTTCAGTGATTATTCCCTGTTGTGTTACTCTACTGCGAATTTTCATGCTTTGGTAAATGTGCACGAGATCAAGAGAGGCTGGCACATTTTGACGAATCAATGATAACTTCTCTTCTATCTGAATTGGCGGAAGTATTTAGGAGTATAATATCCCATAATGCGCATCGTAGACCATGTCAAATAAGCCCTGTTGTGTTTTCTTTAGGTTATCTAATAATAGACTTAATTCGAGGAATCCGATTAACAACGAATGGGATAGATCGTCATATGTTCGATATTCCTGGAGCTGCGTCATTTCTTGTCGTAGTTGGTTTTGCCTCTTTATTAAGTTGTTTGTTGATGTGGCAGTGATGTTTATATTATGTTTCACCAGCTTGACTGTATTGTCAATCAAGGTTGTTTGATTCCTTATTATTGACAATAGTTCGTGCTCGTTGTTATTAAGCTTCTCAAACTGAGCCTCATATTCACTGGCTTTATGTTGAGTGAGAATTTCAAACATGCCCGTTGAATCTCCAAAACCCCGTTTCACGCGTTGCTTTTCCTTGTTGCTGCTTAGTAGCAACTCATTATCAGCGATTAGGTTGCTGAATTTCCATTGCAGTTGTTCTAGAATGTTACAGTTTAATCCAGACAGCTCGTTATAGACTGCTTGTAGTTCATTGTGAGCTACCTTGTAGTTTTGATTTCTTCCCAATAGCTGCTCATGTTCTATTGAATTGCTAGAGTCCATTTCATAGCGACAATTTCTAATTTGCCTAGCTTCTCGGAGTATATGCCAGTAGACTGGTTGAAAGGTTTGATTTCGACGTTGGCATTAACGAATCCGAATAGACAGCACACTGAGAGAACGGCTATCGCTAGGTGGTTCATCCTTCCTATAGTTTTGGCTCGGCGGTGCGGTTGTTGTCCAGCCGATCGATGGCTTGTTGTTCTCAGTAGGAGTTGTACTGGTATCCTTGGTTGCTACGTCCTGCATCGGTGAGATTGGTTCCATATGTAGTGTCTCCGGGTGCTGCTATGAATGCTTCTGTTGTTAGGCTGCTCACTATCTCTATGTGCATGTCCCTTGTAGCCATGCATATAAGTAGGGCAATATATCCCTTGTAGGATTTGTTGCCTCGCCACTTTGGTAGTTCTTAGTTGGATGGGCCCTGTATAGTCGATTCACGTTTTAGCGAACGGTCTTTTCGGCCTCACTCTTGATGATGGTAAACTGTCCATTAGTAGTTCCATGTTCTCTGTTTGTGACGAGAGCATGTTAAACATTTTTGTATCACTTGCCGTACGGCTCGCCTACAATCAATAATCCAATATTTTTGTCTCAGGATTACCAGTGTGTTAATATCTTCAAGTTTGATGGTATATCCCGTATGTGCTTCATCAATTTGGCCAACAATAAAACTGCATTTAATTCGAAGCGAGGAGTGGATACCCTTGCTTTTGTTGGTGCAACTCGTGTTTTGGACATTAGTAGCTGGGTTGTAATTTCACCAGTATCATCCACTGTTCTACAATATACCACTGCAGCATACGCATATTCTGATGCATCAAAATGATGTCATGTTGATCCATCTCGGAATTTTTATATTTGATATTTCATTTAGCTCATCCTTGTATTTCTGTCATTTGGTGTTTGTTTTTCTGGTTGGTGTTCATCCCAGTTTATTCCCGTTTTTCATACAGCCTGCATCATAATCTTAGCCATGATGGTTATTGGCAATAACCATCCTATGGAGTCATCTCCAAGAATTGAATTAGCTCGTACTGACAACAATTTTCCCTTTATATTGCGAAGGCGACAGATTTCAATACAATAAGTTGCCTTTATGATAAGTATAAATAAATCTCAAGGGCAAACCCTTGACAAAATTTGACTGTATAATGCACAAACAGTTTTCTCTCATGGACAACTACATGTTGCTTTTTCCAGAGTAACATCCAAATCAAATATAAAAGAAGAAATACTTAATACAAAAGAGCAGGTAAACCTTATACAAGGAAGCGACAAAGCTTTTACCCAAAATGTTGTGTACAAAGAAATTCTTTGAAACATAATATCTGACTTAAATTAAATAAATAATTAACACGAGATTTCAAATTTTGGCTTGACTGATCACTACCATCGGCCATACTCCGCTGGTTTATAATTTTTTGTGTACCGTACTATACATTGGTTTCAGGGCCCGAGCACTTTACTATACACACAAAAAAATATTGCGGTGTGAATGGTATTTTATCCGAAAAAAACTTTATTTTTTATCCAATAGTACCATATTAACTCCGCAAGATCGGGTACAAATTTTAAAATATCCAAAAGGATCGAACAGTATACTTTTGCACCGTTCGGAGTAAACGCAAAAGTTGTCAACAGCGGATTTTTTTAAAAGATACTTCCCAGACATTATTTTCGTTCTATCGGAGTAAATATTTACACCGTTTGGAGTTTTCGTGAAAAAGTAAAATTGTAAGAGATTTTGGCTGTATTAGTTAAATTCGCTAAAGCAACCTGCATATTCCTTCTGTATAATTGAATTTAAATTGTGATCATACAATCAGTCTAGTCGCAGCGGCCTGATGAGAATTAGAGATGAGAAAACTCGTTCATTTGAGTAATCATAGTTACTCGTTACTCCCGACACAAGTATTCGGTATTTTATATTCGTTACTAGTAATCAAAATTCAAAACACGTGTTTATATTTAGAAAAACCGATTTTTTTTATATTTCTGTTCCTTACCTATAATATTTAAGGCTCCCTCGTCGTAAATCAGCACGATAGATAATGATTATGAATTATGATAGCAAAATAAATAAAATAAATATAAATCTTTGGTTTGTATTCAATATTCATTTATTGTATAAAAAAATATAAATAATAACATAAATAAATTCAGTTCAATAAAAATATAATAGGAACAATTCAGTTTCAGACTAGGTTTTAATATTTAAATAATTATTAATAATATTAATATTTTATTAATATTTTAAATAATTATAGAAAAAAAATTAAAAAGTAATCAAAGAAGTAACGAATACTTTATAAACGGAGGTAATCGTTACTTCGGGTATTGAAAGTACCTAGTAGAAAATACCGAATACTCATTACTCGCTCATCTCTAATGAGAATATTCAATTCTCTTACAATATTCGGAACATATTAAAATCATATACATTAAAATAAAATACCAATGGGATAAAAACCATACACTCAAAAAATGTGCGGTGTTAATTGGTTTTTTATCCGAAAAAGTATTTTATTTTTCTCCAACTGAATATATTTTATAAAATTAAATACGCATCAACGGATAAATATTTTTATCTATCCGAAAAGATAAATTTTTATAAAAACTCTAAAGATGAATGTTCCTGTTTGGGTTTTATGCGGTGTAAAAGCTTTTATCCAAATGTATTTTATGCCATTTTTATTATAATATCCGATTGGATTCAAATTATAAATATCCGATCGGTGGGACACAGAAATCAGAGCGATCGAATAACAACAGGTCCAAAATGTAGAGCTCTCAAAACCTATTTTTGAATCATTATTGTTATGCCATGCACCTATTCTTACATACGTACAAGTTCAGTATTCACGTTTTTATCAAGTCTTTATAGAAAGTGAGACACGTTTTTTAATTTAATTTCAGATTAACAGAAGATAAGAAGATATCAATTTTACTCTATTTTTGTATAATTCGCACAAATTTAAATCAAGCAAGGTTTCATTTTAATAATACGTTGACCAGTTTTAATTATTTAACTTTTTACATAAACAAAAAAATACTTTCGTTTTTTTTTTTGTTCTTCATTTTGCGCTCAACTTTAATTAAACATTTTAATTTTATACCATTTTCAGGTTCAAGTTTTTTTTTTTGTTTTTTCTGAGTGAAATAATAAAATGTATGTTATATAAAATATGGCGGTTGAGACATCACAGAGTTCAGAAAAATTATAATAAATCAATAAATTTTTTGTTTGGAAATTCGCGCAGACAACAAATACCCTTGGATGAACATGCTCTTATATAGAGTTTAAAAGGATACTTGTGAATAATTTTCTTTTTATTTATTTCTTAATTTGGTATGTTCGTACAGTACAGTATATGGGTAAAGAATTGTTATGGTAGAAGGTTAAGTTTAATATTCAATATAAGAAACTATTAAATAATAATAATTTTAAAAGAGTTGAAGGTTTAAAATTAATATTATGGGACTGTATAAAGTTATTGGTTATATCTTGCGAACGATAGCCGGCAGCGCAAATTTTCGTTTTTATTCTCACCTTGTGAATATATGTACATAACACTTTAATTAGCAAACATTTATTTTCGCATTGATTAACATAACTGCTGTTACACAGAATAGCACAAGTATGTAATACTTTTCATATTACATTATTATCAATCAGGGAGAACATTTTATTTCTTCAATGTAAGCATATCAATGACATTGATTAAGTTTACAAAACGGAGCAGACAAACACAAAGTATCTCCCAATGTTTTTTTGTAAGTTTATTTTTATTAATGAACAAGGTGAGTAATTTTATAGCAAAATTAAATAAATAAACGTCGTGCCGATACATACATAGGTACACATATAGAATTTATTAATATTTAATTATCAAGATTTTGTTGTATAATATAATTTGTATAGGGGCAGCTGCACTTATCAAAAAAAAAAAAATCGGAACTATTTAATAACCAACTTTGACATATCAATAATCATGTCCGACAACTCTATCTATAACTAAATAATAATAACGTTAAAAACGCAAGTACATAATTTTTGTAAACTACAAAAAAAATCGGCAACAAAAAAATAATTTGAACTTGACCTATTTTGTGTGTACGAGAAATATAAACAAAAAAAGATCAGATATTTTTGTAATTTTTTTATTTTAAAGATCATCTAGATTTCTACTAAAGGGCACAGGGTACCGGTAAAGTTGAAAATGAAACACGTGCTCATTACCGAGCGCATTCAAATTACAATTTGAAATGAAAATTCTTATTATGCGTAATTTAATTACTGATCGCATATATGTGTACTAATTTATATACAGTTAAAAATAGCCTACACCCTTCATAATTAATATAAATACAAAAATAAAGTATTTTTTGCGTTCTTGAAAAATTACAAATGAATGCTAAAATATAAAAACAAAAAATAGTAATAGTAATCAATGTTATTTAATTGACATGAATTTTTTTTATATATAAATTTATAATACAACATTATTTTAAAATTGGCTAAATTACAAAAAAATAAAAAATAGAATTAGTATTACGCATACACACGTCTATATACATATGAGTATTATAAAGACGTTTAGCATCTTAGTATAGTTTTTGTTTTTTGTTGACTCAAAAAAAAAAAAAACAAAAACAAATTTTAATTTTAAGCAAAACAATTGAAAAATGATTTATAATTTGTTGTTACACTTTTCTGTGTATACTATGATTGATTGAAGTAAGTATGCTCGATATTCATTTATTTTAATAATGATTGTATCTGTACGAACGAAAAAGATTAAAATTTTAAAATGTGAAAGTGAAATTTAAATCGGATGTTTACCTTGATTAGTTCCGAATTTTTGCTGTAGCAGTTTGTGAATGCGGTATTGGGTTGATGAATAATATTATACGATATTGAATTTATGTAAGCATACAAATAGTTACATACATAAGGTATTATGGTGTGTACAATTTCAACCCAACGAGCGGCTATTTCAAGTTCATTTTAATTATTGACAGTTTATTTTTAAAAATGATGTCGCAGTTTCTTTTTGTCAACCCTCCCTTACGATTTGGCCTCTTTTTACTGCAAAACGTAGAGAACACCTCCTTGAATTCGTGAGTGACACTAAGTTGCATAATGAATTAATTATAGCTTCTTGTTACAAAAGCAGCTATTCAATTTTGTATTCAGTAACTGAACAGTGTGTAAGAGGTGGGTTGACATTAAAGTATAGAATTAGCTGATCATCTTCTAGCAAACAACAAGAGTAACAATGTTAAATGAAAACATAGAGGTGGATACAAAAACTGCCAGGATTGGAAATTTTGCCGGTTCCTGAAAAGCGGTTTTATCAAACGTTTTGGAAGCTGAACGTTGCATACGCACGGCTAAGGCAAAAAAAGAGAGCACATTTGGAAACTGGTTTGTTGACATTTTAAAATTTGATCTTACTAAATACTTAAAATGAAAAATACGTCAAATCACAAATTTTTGGAGTCGTGTTTAAATTTTTTATTTTTTATGTTTTCAATTGGTAGTATTAGTTAAAAAAAACATTTTGTAGAAAATGATTTTTTGTTGTTGTTGTTGTTTAAAATACAGGGTGTCTAATTTTGAGAAAAATGATGAACATGATGTTGTGTTTGTGGCTATAAAAGGAAAAATAAATATCCGATATTTATGATAAAGGGCTCGTTTTAAAGGTAAGTTAATACGGATTAATAAAAAATATAAAAATGGTTAGTTCTTTAATTTCTTCATTTTCAAATTTCCCGCCAAATTTTTAAATTTTACGTTCTTTAATTCTATTGAACACACTAAAAACTTGCGCTAGTAAAATTTTTCATTTTCGTGCAAAATACGTTTAAGTATGACTCTATACCTATTTTGAAAATTTCAAAAATCGAATGGTAGATTTTTGGTCCTCTTATAAAAACTCGATTTTATTTAATTTTTCCAGGTTAATTTTTTACTCGTTTTTGTGATTCAAAATTAAATTTAAAACAAAAAATATTGACAGTAAAAAAATTTATTACAAAATAAGGATAGAAAGATATTAATACGGTTAAAATTTACATGTTATATAATCTTCACTATTTGAATATTTTTTACATTTTAAGTAGCCTTCTGTTGAAGGAATAACTACATGAAAATCGCGAGTGTCTTTTATTGTTTTCAAGTTCTTTAATCTACTGCCTAGTTCGATTTGTTTAAATTTATATTCAGTATCTGAATAATAATTCAAAAACCATATCAGTTTTCAACGTTTCAGTCCATTTGAAAAGTTCCTCCGCATTGGTTATGTCACCATCATATTCTTTGGTGAGACTGGCTCTGGATGCCATTCTCTTAACAGTATCTCCTACTCCATCGCATGGTCCTTTCCTTGAGCAGTTGCGTGAAAATGCCACTCACAATCAACTCCAAAATCCTCTTTGTGTTTAGTTATATTCATAAAATTTTTTTTATTTTTGTAATGTGTTACTGCACCATCTGTGACGTAATAAATTTTAGATAAATCCGGAATTTTTGTTTTCAAAAACTGTAATAATTTTTCTATGAACAAATGAACTGCAACAGCGTCATGATGAAGAAAATCTGATATTATAATGAAACTGTAGTGCTGCAATATCCCTTACTCAGTTTTGTAAATTACAAATGGATGAATAGTCACTTGTTTGTTGTTCCAATAAAAACCCTGGGCTGCATTTTTCATTATAAACGCATAATTTTCTGCAAAATCACAAGAAACAAGTACCTCTGTTGCGCCAGAGTTAACTTTTTATTTTTTATGAAATCGGCTTGTGTTAGTGATATAAAGCAATGAGGAATCAAATTTTTCAGCTTAATTATGAAGTAATCTAGAAATTCGTCTAATGGTTTTGAATATTTTTCCAAGTTGCATCGGTCAGTTGAAACCCACTGACTAAACGATAATTCAGCATCCAGACAATCATTGTCCAAAAATGCGTTTTTCAAATATTCGCGAAAATTATTCATTCCTGGGCAGTTTTCGCATTGCAGAAGATAACATGTTGATCCTTGATCTTTACATAGTATTAATGAAATGCAGTCCTGGTATCGCGAAATTTTTCCGTTGGTGACAATTTCCATCCTAGTTCCATGAATAATTAATTTGACATTTTGATGTATTATACAAACGCAAACTGTATGCGTTCCGCTGCTTTCTGGTTGAACACAGTTTTTAGGACGTAGCAGAGAAAATTTAGAAAAAACAATTTTTTTTTATTCATCATCCTTAAATTTCAAGTTGCAGCCCTCATAGCACTTCTTTAATGTGCACATACGTTTCTGAACTTTAATTTTATCAATAGTTAAACAATCGTTTTTCCCAGGCATTATACAACTAACATAATCATCGTTATAATATTCTAGCACTGAATGCCTGAGTTCATCACTGATCCGTTTTCCAACTTTGGGTGCTGGAAGGCTCAGTGACCCATTCTTGTTTTGAATATTTTTAGCTGTCCGTACCATATATTGGGTTGTGTTGAATTCTTCCTGGATTTGTGGTATAGTTAGAGATTTCGGCAGGGTAGACATCAGCTGTATTTTATCACAATTTTTCTCCAAATGTCGGAATTTGATTTTTAGTTGAACCATGAATTCATCATAAAGACGTGCCTTATAATGTTTTTCCTATGAGTGAGTCAAAAGAGGTTCTATTCCAGATACCAATGATGTTGATGATGTCGGTAATGTGGTAGTTAAATTTAATAATTTTTTCTGCTCATGATATTGCCTGGATTCCAACTTAATTGGATATATAGGGGACATGCCAATGTCTGGTAATATCTTATTAAGTTTTTCATGAACAAGAGTACTTTTGATTTGGCATTCCTCACTTTCACTCATACTCGAAATATTCTCGTCATTGACTGTTGATAACGTCTCCGGAGTAACAGGTGAATTTAATGAATTATTAACCGGTGATACCTCGTTTTCAACTTTTTGACGTTTATTAGTCACCTGGTAATAACATGATATACAAGTATCGATGAATTTTCAGTTACATATATGAATTATTTGAACTACTTTTGATGTTATTTAAATAAACAAATGATTTAAATAGAACTTCACAAGTTAAACTAACTGAAATATTAATTTAAACACTAATTTGTACCAAAAAATGTTAACAAAAACCACTGGTTATATTTTATGTTGTTTTACAGGCCTACCTACCCCTTCTATTATAATTAAATTTTTAAAGATGCGTCATTTTGTTCCGAAAGATTACGTTACGGTTTATGTACCTGAACGTAATATTTTGGGACGCATTTTTAGGATTGGAACTAACAAAATAAATGACTCATACCAAAATTTATTTTTTTACTAATAGCTTTATGGGCTATCCCTAAACTACGTTACGCCTTTGTTTGGGGTAGGAGTATTGATTGTCGTCACGTTTAGACTGGGGCAGAGAGAATTTCATAAAAGATGACGTCACGTAATTATAAGAAGTTACTGTTATGGGATATTAATATTACATATGACATAATACAATAATTTGCAGGTATATCATTAGAGGCGTATTTCTTTAATATACCACTTACTTCATGTTCTTAAATTATTATTAATTATTATTATTATTACATCATTGCTCACATATTCAGTTTTGTGACGACTTGTGATGAAGGTTTGAGAGAGACGAAGTTAAGAATGGCCCAAAATAAATTGACGTAGTTTATGAACGGACTGTTACAAATTTTTTCCTCTTTGTTTTTTAATTTTCTATTAGAAGTAAGAATATACTAAAGATCGACGAAATAATTTTAAACAATTACATTATCAGGTCGAGCGTAAATTAGTTAAAAACTGAAAATAACATAAAACAATTTGATTTTGTATTCCAAAAACGGGTAAATCGTCATACGAAAACGAATAATTTTACTAGCGCAAGATTTTAGTATGTTCAATAGAAATTAAAGGACGTCAAATTTAAAAAAAAAAAAAAAAAAAAAAATGGACGATCATTGAGAAAATTCAAAAATTAAATTTTGGCGGGAAATTTGAAAATAAAGAAATTAAAGAACTTATCATTTTTATATTTTTTTATTAATCCGTATTGGGTGTTGGGTGCGTCTCAATAGGGTAGGGGTTGACCGTCTATAGCCATGTATCTCGTGGTCTATATTCCAACGCTGCAACTATGTAGAAACCACCAAATGTGTCTAGTATACCTCCAAGTGGTAACACCCGGGCAACGATGTGAATACGTCGGCTAAATACTAGATGCGAGTGCAGTATACTATAAATGAGCAATGAGCGGAACGAATATGGAAAATAATACCCCAGGTGGTACACCTGTTAATCAGGTAAATCCACCCTCTTCGGAGGTCGGTCTCGTGGATTCTGGGGGAGACCAGCCATTGCTAAACTACAAATATTTTAACCAATCACAAGATATGTTGGTGAATAAACAAGCTCAACTGAGCGAATCAGAAAATAATATTATAAATCCCTTCGATAGGAGTAATAAAGTATCGTATTCTCCGATAAGAGGCCGTAGTCCTTCCATTGGGGCCAGTAGCAAGAACATTCGTTCTACAAACGAAGAAAAGCTTCACAATGAATTGTGTAGAGCTAATAATGCACTAGTTGAAGCTAACAATATTAACAAGCAATTGAATGATACAATTGCATTGATGCAGGAGCGTATGAAAATGCTTGAAAACGAAGTTAAAGCTCTTAAGCCAAAGGAGGCAATCTATCCTACTCGCCCTAGCCAGACTACAATTGAACAAGAGTACCATACGGATGAAGACGAACTAGCTCGAGAAACTGAGTAGATTAGAGTTAAAGGAGTTAGAAGAAAAAAAAGAAAATTGAATAATACGCCCTCCCCACCTCAATTAAAGGATGATGTTCCTAATATTATCCAGAAACCATCAAAAAAAATACCTCCACCACCACCAATAGTAATAGATGAAGTCAAAGACTACGATCTACTCTATGAGAAATTAAAAAAAATTACTACAACTGATAAGTTTAATGCAAAGGTGATGAATGGAAACACCATCAAAATAAACTTGGAAGATGGTGAAACTTACAGAAAAATGACAAGTATGTTAAATGAAGAAAACCGTGCTTGGCACACGTTTGAAGATAAACAAACCAGACCAATAAGGGTTATGGCTAAAAATCTACACTCTACGTGTAAACCAGAAAAAATAATTGATGATCTGAAAGCAAAAGGATTTAAGGCTACTGAAGCATCAATTAAGCTAAAACGGAGAGGCAAAGTACCTCTCAACATGTTTATGTTGACCTTCGATAATGATGAAGATATCGAAAAAATTTATCAAATTAAGTACATCTTAGGGTGCAAAGTAGTTATTCAGCCTCTAAGACGGTCTAAACTTATACCACAATGTAAACAATGTCAAGCCTATGGACATACACAAAAATATTGCAGCAGGGAACCCAGGTGTGTCAAATGTTTAGGTAAACATCATACCAAAGATTGTGTAAAAGATAGAAATGTTCAGCCTAAATGTGTTCACTGTGGAGAAAACCATCCGGCTAACTATAGAGGATGCAGCGTTGCCATTGAACTGCAAAACATCAAAAATAGGAATGTGATTGCTAAAAATCCAAGATTATTCAGGCAGCAGGCAGTTAAGATGACCCAACCCGAAGTAAATCGTAGAGAGTTGGGAACTACTCATGGACAATTGGGTAAAATGACTTATGCTCAAGTAACGATGAGTAACGGAAATCCAGGGAAAACTGGTCAAAATGACGAAATAAGTCAAACACTTAAATTAATTTTAAGCAGGCTCAATACATTTGATGAGCGATTACAGAAATTAGAATACAGCACTAAGGGAGCCATCCCTAAACAGAAAAATGGCCGGTGACCTTAGAATCGTATGTCGGAATGCCAATGGACTTATGCAACATCAACAAGAATTGCAAGTGGTCCTGGACACAGAAAAAATCGATGTATGTCTCATCACGGAAACACATTTCACTAGACAAACAATCATTAAATTTAAAAATTATCATATATATCATACCATTCATCCGGAAAACACTGCTAAAGGAGGTAGTGCGGTTATAATCAGAAATAGTATCCACCACTATGAAGAGTTAAAATATGAAACAGAAGAAATACAAGCAACTGCTGTTAACGTCAAAACCAAAAATGGTTCTATTTGTATTGCTGGTGTGTACTGCCCACCGAAGCACTCGTTGAAAGAAAAGGATTATTTCGAGTTCCTCAGTAAATTAGGAAAACGGTTTATACTTGGAGGAGACTTTAATGCCAAAAATGTCCACTGGGGCTCCAGATTAACAACAACTAAGGGTAAAGAACTCCTAAAAGCCATTAGGAAATGCAGTTGTGAAGCTCTCTCAACTGGAAAACCAACTTACTGGCCTACTGATCCAAATAAAGTACCAGATCTGATTGATTTCTTTATAATAAAGAAGATATCTGTAAATTATATACAAGTAGATGAAAGCCACAACCTAAACTCTGATCATTCACCGATACTTTTAACCTTAAGTGAAAAAATTATTCAGAAAGAAAGGAACTCTTTTCTAGTAAATAATCACACTAATTGGGAATGCTTTAGACTATCGCTAGAAGAAAAAATTAAATTAGGGAACTCCTAGCAGAAAAAAGAAGAGCGAGAAGAGTGTGGCAACAAACAAGGGCCCCTCAAGATAAAACTAATTTGAACAATCTCACTCAACAATTAAGAAGAGAAATCAAAGAATTGAAAAATGAATCAGTCAGCAACTATTTAAGAAAATTAACTAATGATAGCAGTACTGATTATTCTCTTTGGAAAGCAACCAAAAGAATTAAAAGACCAATAATACAGAACCCTCCAATAAAAGTAGCAGGTGATAAATGGGCTAGGAATAATGAAGACAAAGCTCGAGAATTTGCTGAACATCTTGAAAAAATATTCCAGCCACATCAAGATGAAACATTAGAAGCCGAGATAATATCTGAACAAGCTGTGCAAGAAAGTAAAGAAATCCTACCGACAACACCAAAAGAAGTCGCGTGTGAGATAAAAACTAATATGAATATGAAAAAAGCTCCTGGCTACGATCTTATTACTGCAGAAATCTTAAAAGAACTGCCAAGGAAAGCTCTGGTAAAGCTCACCAATCTTATAAATGCAGCATTTAGAATCAAATATGTACCAAGCTTGTGGAAAATTGCAGAAGTAATCATGATCCCAAAACCTGGGAAACCACCACACATAACCTCATCTTATAGGCCAATTTCGCTATTGCCAGTCATGTCCAAACTCTTTGAGAAGCTTCTGGTAAAAAGGTTAAATCCGATAATCGAGAGTAAAAACTTAATCCCAAATCATCAGTTCGGTTTTCGTAACCAACACTCAACAATTGATCACCGAACAAGTTCACCGAATAACCAGTATAATTGAGAAAGCACTAGAGGAGAAAAAAATCTGTTCAGCAATATTTCTAGACGTTGCCCAAGCATTTGATAGAGTGTGGCATGAAGGACTTAACCATAAATTAAGAAATATTCTACCAATCCAATTTGCTAATATACTGGAATCTTACTTAAAAGATAGATTCTTCAGGATTAAGTTAGATGACACTTTCTCTGAATTGAAAGAAATCAATGCAGGAGTTCCACAGGGCAGTGTATTAGGGCCGGTTTTATACCTAATATATACTTATGATCTT
Organism: Tipula helvola; assembly: GCA_963556165.1. Classification (NCBI taxonomy): domain Eukaryota; kingdom Metazoa; phylum Arthropoda; class Insecta; order Diptera; family Tipulidae; genus Tipula; species Tipula helvola. The sequence continues at coordinate 199,078,937 of OY744483.1, forward strand.
CCTGTATTAGAAAACAATACAGTGGCGACTTTTGCAGATGAAACGGCGGTCTTAGCTGTTGGCACAAGCAGCGAAGAGTCAACACAAAAGTTACAAACAGCAATAACTAAAATTTATAAATGGACAAAAAGTTGGCGAATAAAACTAAATGAAACTAAATCAGTTCACATCAACTTTACAAACAGGCGATTCGAACATATCCCGATTACCATAAATCAAGAAATAGTACCGTATGCGAACACAGCTAAGTATCTCGGCATGACCCTGGATGCTAAACTGCGATGGAAAGCACATGTCAAGAAGAAAAGTGAAGAACTAAGAATTAAATACAGAAAGATGTATTGGCTGATGGGAAGGAACTCTTCTTTATCAACATACAACAAGCTGCTACTTTATAAGCAAATATTGAAACCCGTTTGGACGTATGGTATTCAACTTTGGGGTTGTACCAAACAGAGCAACGTAAACATCATCCAAAGATTTCACAATATGGTATTAAGGAACATCGTTGATGCACCTTGGTATGTCAGGAACAATGATCTCCATAGGGACCTTAAAGTGAACCTCATCGTAAATGAAATTCAGGAGAAAGCGCGGAGACATGAAGAGAGGCTCCGGCATCATGTGAACATTGAGGCAACTCAGCTTCTAAGCAACACGAATTTAATACGTAGACTTAAAAGAACCAAACCTTTTGAGTTGGTGTAATTGTTAGCTTAAACAGCATTGTGCTGTGTAAAGCCCACTACAAAGATGTGGTTTAATTCAATTTACCAGACTCTATGGAACGCCAATGGGAAGAAGCCATAGATTAATATTAAGTTAGTAAATTAAGTCAGAAACAAATTGCTCATTAGTCCAGGAGACTAGATTGTAATAACATTAAATAAATAAATAAAATTTATTTTAACAAAAAAAAAAAAAAAAAAAAAAAAAAAAAAAAAAAAACGAGTCCTAAATTACCTTTAAAACGAGCCCTATATCCCTATATTATAAATATCGGATATTTATTTTTTCTTTTAGAGCCATAAACACAACATCATGTTGTTCATTTTTCTCAAAATTTGACACCCTGTATTTTAAACAACAACCACAACAACAAAAAATCATTTTCTTAAAAATGTTTTTTTTAACTAGTACTACCAATTGAAAACAAAAGAAATAAAAAATTTAAACACGACTTCCGGTCCCATATACCAAATTTGTGATTTGACGTATTTTTCATCTTAAATATTTAATTTTACAGATGAATTTGATAAGGAATATTTAAAAATAGGTAGAGAACAGGAAGAAGTTTCAAAAAATAGACTTTGGAACACGTCAAATCTAATCGATTATTAGAGAATTTAATTGCGTTTCTAAACAAATTATTTTTAGAATTTACCGGAACTGGTTAAGTATGGCTGATGTTTGAATTATGATGGTGAACTAAGACTGAATTATTGATTTTAACGATTTTCTTTTTTATTTAACATTTATATTTTATGAAATTATACGTATTGATTGATTGATAAGAATGTACAGCCAAGCATTATAGCAGGAACTCCCGGATTACGCCGGGCCCACTGTACACCCGTTTACATATAACAAAACCGAAGGATAGGATAGGAATATTAGTTGGGGCAGACTCGATCCGGTTACAGACACCTAAGCGATCGATAGTTAGTAAAATTGTTAGTAATTATATAATAAAATAGTTAGCACAAAAAAAAAACTCAGGATTAATGTTAATTCCTATAATAATGATTAATTCTGGCACTATGTTATATTCTGAAAATTGAAGTGTATATACTGCAACTAAATTTAAAATAAAAATGAAAATGAAAAGTTAAAAATAAATATTTAACCATAAAATTAAACTAATCAGCAATTTCCTAAAAATCTGGAAAAAAGGAAATTAATAATGTTGAAGTTACTTAAAAATGATTAATGATTGATTAATTAGAATGTACGGCCAATCATTATAGCAGGAACTCCCGGACTCCTGCCACACACCGTACACCCGTATAACAAAACCGAAAGATAGGAAAGGATTGTTAATAAGGACAGACTCGACCCAGTTGCCGAGACCCAAACGATCGATAGTTAATAAAATTGTTAGTAATTATATAATAAAATAGTTAGCACAGAACAACACAATTTCAAAACTACAGCTTATTCACTACTTGTTTCTCCATGAGTTTTGAACACCTTATAGAACCTAAGAAAAGGGAAATATGAAATAATTTTTAAATAATAATGAAGATAAATGTAAGCTGTGGTCCGTCGTGCGTCAGTCATGTTATAATATTGTAATCTGTGATACTTTAGAAAACAACATGTACGGCAGACAAATGAGCCAACAACAATTTTATCTATAAATTAACAAATTTAATAATTTAGCGATATTTTCCATGAACTACCAATTTATTTGTTATTGGTTAACGTAAAACTATAAAGCTAAAAAATAAAAACGAAGACGATCTCCACATATATGAATATGCCCAAGGTAAAGTGCTTTGCTTTGTTTATGACTAATAAGTGTCTCACAAATAAACAAAACCTAAATAAAAGTTATAAATATAGCGACGACTGCGACATAATTATATGAGTACACTACTACTATTGTACTATACCATGTTTATCAAAATTTTCTATTTTCCTTTCATATGCACACAACTACAAACTAAAAATACAATTAATTATTACTTCCGATAGACCTTCACTTACATAAAAATACAATTCCGATAAAAAAAAAAATCAACTCTTTAGAAATTTCAATATCAAATTGCACAAAACAAAAAAAAATTAATTTCGTATTTATTTTTATCTCCCACTCACGTGATTCGCGCGCTATATACATTTGTACATACATATTACAACATTTATATACCAGATAACGCTATTTCTATAAGTAGACGCGAGGACAATCAACTAAGGTTATGCATGACTGGGTTAGAATTTTGCCGAGGTTGCGAATTGGAAGTCATTTCCTATATAAAGCTCATATGCATACAAACAGATAGATACATGGTTTGCATTGAGCGCCACAAAATATATACATAAATAACAACAAATGAAACATGTAATTAAATTTTTTGTTTTGTCTAAGATCTGATCGATCTTATTATATACTAAATGCACTCACTTTACACCATTTATAATCACTATAATTATAAAAGTAATTTGACATTCAATTTGGGGCATTAAATTAATATTGACATAATATTTTAAATTAGAAATTTTGTAGCTTTATATATTTACCGTACGTACACCGATTGAATTATGTTTATGAATATTCGTATTTATTCGTATGTTTATAATTTAAAACGGAAACATGTAAATTGTATAACAAATAAATGATTAGACCACGTGGTGTTGTGGTATTTTTTGTATTTTACAACGCTTGCTTGCGATCGATGTTGAGAAAATAATTGCAGGTTGTTTGTTTGGCATACAAAATTTAAATATTGTGTATGGAACGTTTCATTGAACAAATGATCTTTTTCTGTATTGACATTAACTTTAAGGTTGCTTTAATTGCTTTTTTTTGTAATATGTCATGTTTTGCACACGATAGAGATTTAATATTCAAGATATTTTATTTTTGAACGTGATGGTGATTTGTGAGAAAAGTTATTGTAGTTTTTTTGGTAAATTTTTTGTCTTACAGAAGATAAAGGTCAGTCAGTCTTCCACGAACTAAGTAATTACTTGAAGTACGGGTAAAATATAAAAACGATTAATATTTTCTCGGCCAGGAGATCGCCTTGACACATACGAATGATAAATGAAACAGAAAATCATTTTATTGATTTATTACTAGCTACGAGTATACCTGAGATCGCATAAAAACTCGATTTCTATAATCGCAAAATTCCTGATTTTCAGTAAAAGATTTTAAGTGTCAAACGCTTATTTTACAACTTTTATGTTTAGAGTGTGAAGAGAAATTGTTAAGGAAGAAAAACGATGCTTCAACTTCAATCGTAGCGTTTATGCATATCAATCTAAAGTCAGATGTCGCTATTGTCAACGAAAACATCATACGTTGTTACACACGGATGAACAATCAAATATTAGCCCTTAATTATAAGCTACAACCACCGATTTAAATCAAACTGTTTCATCTAACAATTACCAGGTTATGACGATATCCCAAGTCGTTTTAATCACAGCGATGGTAAAACTAAGATGCAGCGACGGAGATGAGATAGATTGCAGGTCGTTATTGGATTCTTCATCACAAGAATCTTTCATCACTGAAGGATGTGTTGAGAAGTTAGGATTGCCGCGAATAAATGGGAGGCTGTTGATGAAGGGCCTTGGACACGCGAAGCTGGGTCATTCACGGGGAAAAGTGCATCTTTCGATGCGGCCAATTAATAAGCAATACCAATAATGGAAAGTTGAAGCATACGTTGTACCAAAAATATCTTCATTCATTCTAGCCAATGATTTTGTGATCCATTTGAGTGTGACTAACTAACAAGATTAATTTTAGCAGATTCGAAATTCAACATGAATCAGTTGAGGTTCTGCTTGGTACCGAGATTTACTATGGTATAACTGGAGGCAAATGACTACATTTAAATAATCGTTTGGTCGCAGAGGAGACATCACTGGGCTGGGTTTTTGGCAGGAAGATTCATTGAGCAACAGAAAAATTCGACCCTGTTTTATAATTTATTGATCGACATTGACGCATCGGGAAATAGAATCGGTACCAACCAAACCACAATTATCTGAAGACGAGCAGAAGTACGAAGAATTATTTTGTTATTGGTAAATTTAGAAGGAAAATTTGTCGTCAAATTATAATTTTCTTAGCCTCCAACTGATATTAGTCCAACATTTCAGGTAGCGGTAAATCGGTTAAGAGGTCATATGGGCCATGGCGAAAATAGAAAATGATCAATTATCCCAGCGACAATATTAACTCCCACATCACGGCACTCATAAAACCTCAAGCTCGACGACTATAAAGTACGGGTCGTGTTTGACGCATCAGCTAAGTCAAATACCGGTAAATCTTTAAACAACGTCTTGCGTGTGGGCCCAGTTATACAATCATCATTAATGGATATCGTATTGGGCTTTCGTCAACATCAATTTGTCTTGACTGTGGACGTAAAAAAAATGTATGGTCAGGTATTAGTTGATCCGCAGGACGCAAAAATGCAAAACATTGTTTGGCGAAGCAGCAAGGACTATCCGATAAGCTATTATCGTCTGAAAACTTTAACATACGGTACAGCATCAGCAATATTTTTATCTACAAGGTGTCTACAGGAGTTAATTAAATTGAGCCAAAAACAGCATAAAGCAGCAGCAACAACGATAGAGAAGGATATTTATGTAGACGATTTGATGATAGGAGCCGATTCGAAGCAAGAGCTATAGTAGAAGTATAAATCAGGATTTCCAAAATTCTACAATCAGCCAAATTTAACAAGAGGAAGTGGTCATCAAATGACGAGGAAATTCGTCGAAAAATTTGCGACAAAGATGACACAACATGGAGCTTGACAATCGCAGAGCACCCCGAATCAACAAAATTGTTGGGTTTGGAATGGAGTCCTAAAACCGATAAATTTGATTTCTCAACGAATTTCGAAAACCTAACAACACATACTAAAAGAACAATGTTGTCAGAATCAAGCAGAATTTTCTATCGATTAGGATGGGTTGCTCCTACAATCATTCGAGTAAAACTCTTATTTAAGAGCACCTGGCTGCAAGCTATTCGTGGGGATGAAGAACTGCCAACAACAACACGAAACCAGTGGGAATGTCTACGTGAGGCTAGGGTCTCGTAAAAGCATTGAGTTGCACAATTGTTGCGACGCGACCCAATGGGTATATGCAGCGGCCGTGTATTTTCGTATCACCAATGACGACACAGTCATCACGCATCTTATAGCCGAAAATACAAAACTAGCACCGATTAAGCAGCTAAGCATACCTCGACTAGAGCTTAAAGCCAAGTACGCTATTCAAATTAAATGAAATTTTCTCTGGTCTCCAAAAATAGGAAGATAAATCTCAAGTGAAAATTTAGTTTGACGAGTTTCGTAAATATTTTAGTGCGAATAACTTCAGGTTGTCTCTCACAACATATTTTGCACAATAAAATTCACTTCGATAGTTGATTTACGTCAAAACGTAAAAACAAATAAAATTGTCAAAATTTATCTTCACATTTATCGCCCGGGAAGATAAAAATGATATGAAAAATATGTATAGATAAAATAGAGACGTCTGTATTCTAATACGAAAACTTCCATTTCGCTAGCTAAACTGCTTACCACAAAGTGAAATTCGGCGGAAAAATTTTCATTTTCATTTTCGCTTGTGTCAATTTTATATGAAAAATTTCATTTCACTTCAGCAGCGTACCGGCCTTTATGGTGCATTCTTGTTCACAAAGTTAATGTTTGTAATCCAAAATGCCCTGAATTTGACTATTTAGAAAACGACGCTATGGACAGATTCAAAAATCGTTCTTGATTGGCTACCCAGCAAACCTGAAGTCATATTAATTTTTTGGTTTCGTCTCATATCGGTCCTATATTAGTCATTTAGTGACATGCACATCAAATATTGGTCATTGTGTTGACCACTACTCGTTAGTGGGTCTTATTGTGATCATTATGCTGGTTACTTAGCCATAGAGTATCATATATTGGTCGGTCTGTTGACCACTAAAGCATAAGAAATCATATATTGGTTTTCCGTATGACATGAAGTTATAAAAAGTCATACGTTGACCATTTCTATGACTTAGAAATAATAAGAAGTCATTTTTCAATCATAATTTCGACTGGTCATTTATCGAATATACTGGTGCTAGATAAGACACTTAATTACTTTTTTTGTGATTTGTAACCAGCTTGTGCTTTATTTCGATCACATGTAATAAGTTATGGAATTCAATATGATCAAAATAAAACTCAATAGGATAATTCACTTTAAAGTCATTAAAGTGTCTATAATTTAGAATGAGTGTGACTAATATTCCCAATGGTACAAGATGCTGTCAAAATACGATACAAATCTAACACAATTTAATTTTCACCAAACATGGAAGACAAACTAAAAAAACCATCAAGTTGGAAAAAATAAAAAAATAATAGTAAACTCCAAAGACGTTTTCGAAAAATAGTTTTGTCAAGATTTTCAACATTTAACAATAAGGTAAACAACAGATTTAGTGTTAAATTCAGTGAACATGAAGATAATTTGGAAAATGAAAACTCCTCGTTTGCACATCCATCCCCATCAGGATTGAATAATTTATCAATTCAGCCATCTACGAGTTCACAACTTATTAGTCACATATAATTCACGGAAAATCAAACTAATGTTGTGCATTGCTCTTTTGCTCAAGATGATAATATGCATGGTAGCGCGACAAGTAATGCTTTTAATGACAACGACGATATTGATTATTTTAGTCCAGAAGAAAACTATGACGAAAAAGAAAATAATGATGATACTATTGATAATGTGAATGAATCCTCTACATGCTCTGGCACTAACGGAGAACGATTGCCATTGAAAGAATTTTTGAAATCCTGGACACACCAGTATAATATCCCACAAGCTGCTTTAAAACCACTAATCAAAGAACTAAATGAAAATTTTAACGCCAATTTACAAAATGATCCCAGATCAGTAATGCAAACTCCCCGTCAAACAGAGCACAGTTTCTTACAAATAGAAGGTGGTGAATATTGGCATCAGGGGCTTGAAGTATGTTTAAGAACATACATATATCTCAGATTTAAAGGAATCAATTTCGATTTCATTAAATATTAATATTGACGGTTTACCTATTTTTAGAAGTTCTAAATCAGAATTTTGGCCAATATTATTTAACATAAGTATTTGAAATACCAGAATTTAAGCCTATGGTAATTCGAGTATTTTACGGAACGAGTAAGCCAAAAAAAATAGAAGAATTTTTGAATCCGTTTGTCGATGAAATGATTCCAATTCTCGACAACGGAATAGATATAAACTACAATCTACTAACTGTGAAAATCCGACCTTTTATATGCGATACCCCGGCGCGGTCTTTTATAAAAGGCACAGCTTATTTTAACGCTAAACATGGATGTATAAAATGTACAACTGTAGGAGAATATTCACATACCTCAAATTCGGCAGTCTTCCATAATCAAAATGCTCCTTCTAGAACAAATGAAGGATTCCGAGCAAGAATGTATGGCTTACACCACAACAACTATCAAAAAATGGAACCAATCACATCACCATTTGAATAAAGTCGTTAGATATGATTAAAGGTATAATCATTGGAGATCATTTACACGTGTTACATCTGAGGATTGTAAAACGATACTTAGTAGGATTTAAAGACGGCAGTTTAGGATGCGGTTCAAAGTGGGACACGAAAACAACACATCTTATTATAATGAGAAGTTATTAAAAATTAAATTACCTCAAGAAATACATCGCGGAGTTAGAGGTATAGATGTTCTTGATTTTTGGAAGGGGAGCGAATTTGCTTCTTTTATTAATTATATAGTCATAGTCATCCTAAACGATCACTTACCTGTGTGTTATTCTGTGCAACAACTATTTTCTCCTCTAAACATTATAAAAGATATTGGCCATTGGCCAGGTCTTTATCAGAGCATTTTGTTGACAACTATACTACATTGTATCCCGATCACGTAACATCAAATCCACACAACTTCTGTCATGTAGCAGATGAGGTTGAGCGTTTTGGGCCAATGCCAACAATATCTACATATCCGTTTGAAAATACTTTGTATCATATTAAAAAAAAATAAAGATACCATTGACTCAATTGGCCAATAGGCTATCCGAAATAACTAAACGAGTGGGTAATCGAATTCCGACAGAAAATTCCCCAGTTTTAAAATATCCTTTAAAAATTGATAACACAAATACTAAAAAATTTTTGTGTATAAAATTAAAGGATAATTTCATTATAAGAAATAATTTTGAAGATAAGTGGTTTCTAAATTTGAACAAAGATAGTATTGCGATGGAATATGGCGTTGAAATAAACGAAAATCCTTTTATTTATGGACGTAAGATAAAATATCGGGATGATTTTTTCTTAGACCCTATAGAATCGTCTAATATTAATGAATATTATACCTCAAACTCTACCGAATTTGGTGCTAGTGAGACATACTCAATAAAGGAAATATTATGCAAGTTATTATTATTATTATTATTATTACTTGAGGGCCATGTGGGGGCTCAAGCCACCCCGCACTGCGACCTAAAAGATCTTTTGTGCATTAAGCCCTACTTAATTATCCGTCCAGTCAATATTCAAGCTCTTAATGAACCTGATAATACTGCCTAACGGTACGTGATACATACTATCTGGGCTCATTGCTCTCCCTCCTAGATGTAATAACATTTACTTCTGCTAGAAGAGCGGTAGCATTGAGACTCAAGGACATCGAGAGGGCAGACCCACTCCCGTATATTCCTATCCATGCCTCGTCTACCGTTTTGATTTTACTCTTGCGAGTTGCTGGGACATACTATCTGGGCTCATTGCTCTCCCTCCTAGATGTTTACTGTTGGAAGTACTTCTACACGCGATACATATTATCTGGGCTCATTGCTCTCCCTCCTAAATGTTTACTGTAGGAAGTACTTCTACACGCGTTACATACTATCTGGGCTCATTGCTCTCCCTCCTAGATGTAATAACATTTACTTCTGCTAGAAAAGCGGTAGCATTGGGACTCAAGGACTTTGAGAGGGCAGACCCACTCCCGTGTATTCCTTCCCGTGCCTCGTCTACCGTTTTGATTTAACTCTTGCGAGTTGCTGGGAATAAAAAAGTCGCCTGTAGGTCACCCAGGTTTACTACAGGAAGGCTAAATAAAACTGGAGGGTGCCTGGTATCCAGAGTCCGCATATATAGACTGATTAACCTATCAGCCATTCATCCATCGGCAAATGCTGTTCCACCTTAGATTAGGGATTTTTTGTCAAGGTTTTCTCCTTTAGCGTCGTACTTTAGCCTGTCACCAAAGGCCACATTCAGCCTAATGGTTACAGTTACCGGTGGTTGCCACGAGGAGGCAGTACGTACACCTGCGCCTACTGGAAGTTTACGGAGCCCCTTCCAATAGACGCCAAACCACCTATTATGCAAGTTAGTACCAATAAATAATGAAAAATGGTCGTGTTGCATTTATACCGCTGCAGCACACTCTGAACTAAAAAAAAAAAAAAATATGAAGTCAAAATAATCAAATAAGACACAGAGTTGAAATATTTGTAAATGTATTCATGAAACAAATGTATCTTAAAAGTAAAACTTAAATTCAGCCTTTTATTTCCAAAAAATTTCTAACTAATACTAAATAAAATTCATTTACTAAAATGGAGACAACATAGATTTGACCAAAAAATCAAAAATATTTAAATAAGTTTAAAAATGTATACCAGAAAGTAGAATAGAATCGTAGCAACCACCGGTAGCTTTGATGGTTAAGGCGGAACACGTTCTGATGAGGTTATTGCATGTATGGTATAAGGGTTCGAATTCCAGCCGGATTCAATAAAAAATAGGTAAGTGAAAAATAATAATATAATTAATAATAATTCCAATGTCAAAATTTAATTAAAAAATAATTAAAAGTATTAGATGAAAAATAATAATATCGTAGTACAGATTAAAAAAAATAATGAAAGTGAGGAAGAATGGAAATAAATCTTGTGTTATTTTATGAGTATTTTCCAAAATCATAAATCGGTTTTATATTAGTCGTTAAGTGAAGCATTATGACCTAATCATTTAAACACCAAAGAAGAGTTATTGTGTGATCGGTCTTTTATCGGTCATTATAAGTCATTTAACGATCCATTTTTAGTCGTATTATTGAATCCATGATCATACAGTTGTTTCTACGATTTACATTTATGACCTGGTCATAAAAGAAAATCATACAGAATTATATATGAATGAATTAAAGTCGTAAAAGTCGGTCATTTTCGATCATACAAACATCAAAAATTGGCAAATGATGATGTTTTCATGATTTTTATTTATGACTATGTCATAAAATGAAACCATAGAAGAGAAAGGCTCATTATACGATTTCTCACATCGTTGGCAATCGCACATCGGAAATCCTCAATCATTTTAAGAGAGAACACTGGAAGCATCTTTGTTCAGATGATAATCCCGCCGATTGTGCGTCCCGTGGAATAAACTCAACTGAATTGACAGAAAATAAGTTGTATTGGAATGTCTCTCAGTGTTTGGAGCAACATGATGAGTTTTGGCCACTTCAACTTGTGTCATATGGTACAAATGAAGAAGCAAAAGTGGAGACGTTCGCGTTCAAAGTAACTGTAGAGAATTACGTCGTTCAAGAAATTATTGACTGATACTCAAGCTTTTTCAAAATGTCTAAAATATTAGCATTGATGCTTCGGTTCTCGCGTAATTGTCGGATGTCGAAAGAGCAGCGATCGAATATCGTCGAACATCGGGGAAGCATCTCTGATGATAATCCGGTTTGACCAAGCTACAACATTTGATGAAGACATCAGACACCTGAAAAATGCCGGTATCAACTTAACCAGTAGAGCATCCAAATATTCGACTCTTGAACTATTCGGATATCGAATAGTAAAATTACAAAATAACCGATTATTCGAATATACATATTCGGAAAAATAAAACAAAAATACAAATTATGTTTATTTCGAGACTTCAGTATGTAAAATGTTTTACAAAACAATAATTCAACTTTATAATTATGAAAACAATGATATTAAAATTTAATTACATATTACACGTTTCATTTTAGAAAGGCATACATACTTTATGAAAAGTAATGAATTAAAAGTTTTGAAATTCAAACAACTTCTTTTTTTGGTTTTAATAGATCCCGCAACAGAAAAACATGTTCTGTAGCCGTTGAGGTTGGCCTAATCGTTGAAAGAGCATTAAATAGGACGTCTAATGCAGGAGATCTTTTATTAAAGGTATCTAATTGCCGAAATTCCTTTTTTATTAGCTTATGTTTATCAATCGCCTTATTTCTCGATGTCACTGCTGTAGCTATGTTATTGAAAATATTGCGTTTTGAAGCTCTTGCTGTATATTTGATTTCGGTGCTATTGTAAACACAGAATCTTCAGAAGAACTTGAATTATTCAAGTTAGGCTCTTCTTCGTCTTCAGCAAACATTTGTGCCTGGATCTTTTCCATATAATTTCCTGTGCCAAAGTAATTGCAGCATTTTTTGACGAATATTTCAAGTGTTCGTTTGACCGCGGTACATTACCTGCTTGCAGATAAATTATTAATGTCATCAGAGTTTCGTTTCTTCTCTCATTCATTCGTCTTTTAATCTCAAAATGTAATTTTTTACTTAAATCCGAATCCATATTCTCTAGTTTTTCAAATATAAATTTATACACTCCTTCGGCAGTAATGAGATTCGCATCGTTCTTGCTTAACTCCTTGACTGCTGCTTCCACTGGCGTGAGTACGTTTAGGAGATTTTGGAGCTTAAATACATCTTCCGAGGAGATTCTTTCCATATTTAAGTCAATAAGAGTTTCGTTTACGCAATCCACAAGTTGTAAAAACCGTCTCATCATAACACTCATGGAATTCCAGCGAGTTTTTATGTCTAGTTGTATAGTTTCAGTTTTTTACCCAATTCTTGCGATACACGTTCTTGCAAAATTAAATGCTTTGTTTGCTGCAGAAGTTTTAAACATTTTAACGATTGTTCGTACTTTCTTTACTATTTGTGCAAAATCAATAATCATTGGTAAACAGTCTAGCTCTTCATTTTCCTCGTCCTCAAAATTATAATCAGTATCATAATTCGTAGCATCTTCTTCGGTTAAACCTTCTTCAACGAGATCACTATCAACGAAATCACTTTCATCAGCCATTATATCATCGACATTTCCAAAGGCGTCTGCGTAGGCATCACTATCAGGTTTTTTATAAAAACAATCAACTATGGCCAAATGTAAACCATGATTATGGCGAAGCTGGCTAATTGCATTCAAGTTGCTTCCATATTTTTGCATAACCGCCGGGCCATCATGAGTGGAAGCAATAATGTCCATTTGAATATTCAGGTTGAAATCGGCTAACTTCCTCTCCACTATTAACTGAATTGTTTCAGCATTTCCCTGGCCTTTAATTTCACTCAATCCAAGGAAATGACAGGCAAATGTGTTCGTATCTGGCAGAAGAACGTGCACGGTAACATTTAAATACCTCGTAATAACGCAGTCGGTCCATTCATCCACTGTAATGGAAAATTTAACATTTTTGCTTTTGAACCTTTCAAATTCCATAAAAAGTTCTGAACTTTTCACCTCATAAAACTTGTTGATGCAATTCGACACGGTTGTAGGGCTTTTTGGCATTTTATAACCCTTCGATCGAACATAACTAATGATGGCTTTTGATTTACATATAGAAATATTTGGCATGCCGGCTACTGCCGCTACTCTTGACAAAATTTTCTCTAAAGATTCTTTCTTTACGTAATTCGACATGGTATTAGTATTAGTGTGAGTCTCTATTTTTGATTTCTTTTTTCCAATAATAGAATTACCTTCATCACTAATTGTTACACTTTGATTTATAATCTTATTGTGAATTTTCAAATGGTTTATCATTGCAGTGCTCGTTGAACCTTTACATCCTATAGTTTTTCCATCGGTGTTACAAATTGCCTCAGCAGAATTGTTTTTATTTTTTTGAAAATGTTTCCAAACTCCGGATCTCGTTGTTTAAAACATAGCTGGATTTGTTTTATTGTCTAGATACTGTTGAAGTAACAAATAAAATAATAAATTTATATAATTCACTTCACTATTATTTATTTTAGCTAATTTCTTACCTATATACTGTATAAATGGCTATTATTTTAAACCTAATGGGTTCATGAAAATGATAAACGGTTTTAGCAAGAAATTATGATGGATTCACCACAGTCCACAAGAACGTTATCACAAATGAAATAGATGCACTACGTAGAAACGCTGCAAGGAAACAGAAAACAAGAAAGAGAAAAACTTCTAGCAATTAAATAGATGCATCTCGTTTTTATTTGTGTGTGTTGCAATTGTTTTAATGTATTTCTGTAAACGTTTTTTTCTTTCATTGTTTCTTCCGTTATTTTTTTTTATATCACAGTTCGCCAAAAAAATAATGAGACATTGAAATTAAAACAATAATGAGATTTAATTTTCATGTAATTAAATAAATTTTAGTAAAATTCTAGTTTAAAAAAATATCCGAATATTAGAAAATAAACCGGATAACGAATAGTGAAAAATAGGGTGAATATATTCGGATATTGAGTATCCGAATATTGAATTTGGATGCTCTATTAACCAGTAACATATTACGTAGCAAATTCTGGATCGTACGAGCCAAAGATGTTGTTTGAGAAATTGTTCACAAGTGCGTGCGATGTCTCAAACAAAGGTCAATTATGGGACTCTCCCAACAGAGAGGGTGATATACGCTGATCGTAAAATGTCGAAGTGGATTATGCCGGCCCATTATGGTAAGGTCACTCCTGTGAGAAGAAGGGGCAGGTGCCAATCAAAACATTTATTTACATATTTATGTCAGCACGAAATTGGTGCATATAGAAATTATGTGCGATAATAACGCAAAGTTTTTTATTGTAGCAACTTTGAGTCGTATGATGGCAAGACGGGGACTTTGTTGAGCAATGTTTAGCGATAATGGTTCTAATTTCGTGGGCGCTAGCAAATCATTGACAAACTTGTACAAATTTCTAAAATTAAATCAAGCTTATATAAGTTCCTCTCTTTTAAGGCAGGAAATTGTTTTGAAATTTAACCCACCAGGTGCATCACACATGAATGTGCTACGGGAAGCTGCTGTAAATTTATATCCAAGACTCACCTTAAACGGATCGTTATTGACACCATTTTGCCTCTTGAAAATTCAAAACGCTGATGACCGGCTTAGAAAGCATACTCAATTCTCGTCCTCTGTCAAAAAATTGAAACAACATATTTGGGTCCGATGGCATCGTGATTATTTAGGCAGCCTGCAAAGAAGATCCAAATGGATTATTAAACATGAAAATATCAAGCTGAATGACATACATGAATCCGAAATCGATATTGTAAATATTTTTTAAAATAAAGACGATTTTTCACTATAAGCAGAAGTGCCTTTTAATAAAAATAAAATAAATAAAAAACTATCATATTTTTTGTAAAAGTGAAAATAAAATAAAAAATTTTTAATATAAAAAGTTTTGTTGTTATTAAAAGTGAAATAAGTTACATGAAATAATTCATTATTACTAACTTATTTCTTGTCAACTTATTTTTTTTTTTATATTTCAGAAGAAATATGAAAGAAGCCAAAATAAACAATGTTGGGCTCGTTATATAGGGCCTGCCACTGTGGTATTAATTATTATTTATCGACAAAGCCATAAAGCCGCTAATAGAGAATATCATCAGATCAGAAGGACTATTTGTGAATTCGATTCGAACATATTAAAATCTTCGAAGTATTGGATTCTTATTTGAATTGAATCAGATTCATTCGTTTCTTAGTTAAATCAAATACGAATCGTATTTTTCGAAGAGTAGAACACGTTTGAATCGAATTCACAAAATAGCCCCACAGGTTAATAGTATACTGTTGTGAAATGTCATGCAAATGTGCTCGAGAGGAAGCAGCAGCTTTGCTTTGCATAGCAAAAGAAAATTATTAACCGCCTTTTTTGTCACCCTATAACATAAAGTTGTCGCTTACACCCATATTTCCCGTATATTTTGCAATTAAAATAAGAAGACTTAAAACGAGACACGTGATTTGATCGATTACCACATCTTTCAAAAAGAAAAACATTAAAGACGTTCGTGTGTAATTTCTATTTCCTCTTACAAAACTATATGTACACACGAAACGAAATTAATCTCTTTAAATGACCATGACTTTCGTTTAAAATCGAAGTTAATAATAATTATCACAGCTTAATTAATACAAAAAGTAATCTTCAATGCCAATTTAAATATCATAATTTTAGTTGGATATCGAATTCGTAAAATTTGTAAGAAAATTCAAAATTGAACTACGCACAAATTACATAAAATATTTTCATCAATATACCTACTACACTATATCATATGCGGGTAAATGTTGTTAATTTAAATCACGCAGTGCCCTTGATCATTATCAAGTTAAGTAAGAATGTGTTTACTTAATATTACTTAATGTACATAAACATAATAAATGTAAAAGTTTAGAATTATTTATTTACAAAAACGTCACGAGGTAAGAACATTTTTTTTTCTAGAATAACACTGATCAAATGACGATCAATAGTCATTGACTACAGATCGTTTTTTTTCTTATTGTTTTTTATGTATAAATTGCAATTATGTATGCTAAATTGCTGTAACAGTTTCGAAAGTCAACCATCAAAATTCGTTTACATAAAATATACGCAATTTATCGAGATGTTGATGAGTTGGTATTATAATATAGGAAATTCCACTAAAATCTTAAAACAAAAAAAAAATAAACAAAATAATAACAGTTCCAAGACAATAAAAGATCACTCTATGAAGCAAGAAGAGCTTGAATAGAAACAAGAAACAAAACAGCTTTTATCGATTTTGCTAATCCAAACAAGATTTCAATCAAATATTACACGAGTAGAGTAGCGCATTCATGAACAAGTAATTTAAACTCGCGTGATATTTTTAGTTAATTCCGGGAATCCTTGAGCACGTGATGCTCCTTGAGAAATGTTATTTAGGGAAAATACCGTCGTATTTCAGTGTCACAACATCTTACCATCGCAGTTAATTTGAATGAATGAACTTGTCTGTAACGATTTGAATGATTTTAGTTTTTTTTTCTAAATTATAGTGAATCGGCCAAGGACTTATGTATGTACATTTCTATTAATAAAATATTTTTTGTTTTGTTTTTTTTTCGCAATAAACCGTACTTACATGTTAACCACCACTCAAATAATTGTACCTACCACAAAAATTTGTTTGTATGTTACTCTATTGACTACCTACCAATGCACGAATGATTAATTTATCTTAAATTTCAATAACGCGCACATTTAAATTAATTTAATTGTATGTATTATATCAGACAGATGTATAAGTACATATAGTACGTTAACAATTTCGAAGGAAGGCATTCTTTTGAGTTTTGACTTAAAACGTCTTACTTTTCGATATATGTATGTGTCGTCTCTTTAGTGGCGAGGTGGCGTGTGAGAGGAATAATTGTTTTGTGATAGTTCACAGTAGGATTTTTTTGAAGAGGCTTTTTATTATAAGCTGTTTTGGTCAACAGATAACTTAATTTTCTATCAAATAAAAAAGTTTATATTGAAAAGTTTCTTCAAAAGAGATTTTAAGTGTGAATTGTCACAGAACGGTGATTTTTCTTAAAACTGCTTCATTACTGGAGAGACGATATGTTGTTATAAGAGTGAAATTTATTTGGATAAATAAATTTGTGCTTTGGCAATGCCGTGTATCTTCTTTCCGTTTGGAATGGTTTCAAGCCGGGCTTTGTTGTTATATATTTAACTATTCCAGCAATAATTTTGGAAATTTTATTGTTTTATTTAATTTTTGATCTCAACTGATAAAAGTAAAGGAAATCATTTTCGGTTTTATTTTGAGCATAAGTTGCATTTTGCATAAGTTGCATTTCGTGATCAGTGACGCCGAAAACCTTCTAGGACTTGTTCCTAATGATCTTCGCCACCTTGGAATTTTAAAAAACTATAGTAAAAAATTTGTAATCTATAACTCCAAAAATACTTTTGAGTAAATTAATAGACAATTTTATTAAAAACAAGAGGCTTGTTTATCAATTATGGAATTATGAAATTGGGAGTTTAGTAAGAAAATAAGAAATCAAATTTAGAGCAAGTTGCAATCCGACATTTTATTGGAAATATGTTATAGTTTTAAAACTGCATAGGCTCGAAAGAATGACTACCTAATGTAAGAATGTTAAAGTAGGGAATTGGTTAGGAGGATGTTAGATAAATTTGAGATTAATAGTAGACACTATAATTTTAAATCGTTGCTATTAGTTAATAATAATATGTAAGGGCAATAAGAATCAAATATTATAGTAATTCATAAATATTTTATTTAATGAAAATATTTGTAAGGAATTAATTGTATTTATTCATATTATATATTTTATTGTATTTATAGGTACAGATTTTTGCATCAAGAATATATTATGTAAATATTAAATTAATAATGATAGTCATTAAACACAGTTGACTTTTAAAAATCTACTTTTCGCGCTTACTTGCTTGCGAAAGAGTTTAGTATTTCGGAGAAATCGGTACTTTGGGCTAAATCATTTTCAATTGAAAGAATTGCTAATGAACTCAACTTTCTTGCGACATAGTTGACCTTAAATATGTTTTAATTAATTTTAATTTTGAAAAGCTTCTTTCACCACTGGCAACCGAAACAGGTGTGTTAACCCTTTGGGACCTTGCGGCAACATATGTTGCCAAGGCCTATTCTCGTTTGTTTAAGCTATTACATTTGATTTTTCACACATTTTATCCTATTGTCTCTTTCTTCAATATAATATAATAACGTTCGGTTGTCATTTTTCCCTCCAAATGTACAAAAAATTAGTATATTAGTGATTTTAGTTTGACACGGACCGAAAAAATTTGTACTGTTGAAAACCGTAAGTTTTATTGGCTATTTATGTTATTATAATTTTGTTTTTAGAAGACTATTATATTTACTTAGTTTTATTAACAGTTTTTAGTTATATAATCGATAAAATATCGAAATATTTCTCACTCGCTTTTGAATAAATTATAAAATTTTCATGACCACAAATGTTGCCAAATATACTGATGTGTAATGGCAACATATGTTGCCATGTCAACATTTGTTGCCAAATCGAGTGAAACGTAATAAGTAACAAACCATTACATTAGAATTCTGTATGCATTTGTAGGTAAAATGTCGAAACAAAAAAAATTTTACTCATTGCAAGAAGCTGCCGATCTTATTATGGCAGATGAATCTGACATTGAGCTGGATGAAGACGTTGACGGCGAAATAGATATTGACGAAGTTCCCGAACATAAAGATAGTGAAGTTATTGAAATATTAGATGTTAATGAGAGATTTGAAATCGATGAGTTTGTTGTTGATTTAGCAGATACGAGTATCGTGTCAGAGGGTGAAGGCGTGGTTGGTGATCAAACTGAATATCCCCTATTTAACAGCCATAACGCAATTGAATTTGTAGATCAGCAAAATAATTATAAAATCACCGAAAAGAAAGATATAGCTTGGAGACGACGTCCATTTGAACCAGCACCGTCCATTTTTCAAACAGCTGAGCCAACTCTAACTTCGATGGAATCCAGAACGCCTTTACAAATATTTGAAAAATATATACCACAGGAAATGTATGAAGAAATTGCACTTTATACAAACATGTACGCTATACAAAAGGGCCGCTCGGGTTTTAAACACACAACACCCAATGAAATAATGAAGCTGTTTGGAATACATTTGCTAATGGGAGTAATAAAATTACCACGATGTAGGATGTTTTGGAGCCGTGAATTGCAAATACAATCAATTGCACCAGTTATGACCAGGGACAGATTTTTCTGGCTTAGGTCTCATATACACTTTATTGACAACCAAACAATTCCGCTCGATTGTAAGGATAAATTTATAAAAACTCGACCACTTATCAACTGTGTACGACGATGATGTTTAGAATTGCCGGTGGAAGAAATTGTTTCTGTTGATGAACAGATAATACCATTTAAAGGTCGGTTGAATATTAAACAATATGTTAAGGGTAAACCATGTCCTTGGGGTCTCAAAGTATTCGTTTTGTGTGGAAAATCAGGATATCCCTATGATTTTGTTTTATACCAGGGAACACAAACGGAGATTTCCAGTTTTGATCGTGCGCATGTAGGTCTTGGCGCAGCAGTGGTGCTTCATTTGATAAGTCGTCTTAAATTACCAGGCCACACACTCTTTTTTGATAATTTTTTCTCCAGTTATCAATTATTTGAAATACTCTTGCAGAAGCAAATTAACGCAGCTGGCACAATCAGAATTAATAGGTTTAATAATCCAAACTTTAGCACAGACGCGGTATTGAAAAAGCAAGGGCGGGGTAGTGCTGAAGAAATTGTCAATCGGGATGGTAATATTGTATTGGTGAAGTGGCAAGATAACAGGTCTGTGCACCTAGCATCCAACTATTGTGGGATAGGCGAACCAGAAAAGGTAAAACGTTGGGATAAGAAAGATAAAAAGTATGTTGAGATTAGTCAGCCTACAATTGTAAAGAAGTACAATGGTGGGATGGGTGGTGTGGATCTCTTTGACCAGTACATGAGTTACTACCGCATATTTATTAAATCCAACAAATGGACACTTCGTGTAATGACTCACTTTATTGATGTTGCGCTATGTGCTAGTTACCTAGAATATAAGAAGCAATGCGAATATAACCAATTAACGACCAACGATACATTGAGCCTTGTTGATTATAAATTAAACATTGCCCATAGTCTGACCAACGTACAACTACATAATAGGAAACGATTAAACGAAGATTCAGAATTAGATTTGGATTCGGTTCGCCGTTGTCACGAAATAAGGCCAGTAGCAGATATCCGTTTCGATGGCTTTAACCATCTACCAAAATTTGAAGAATCACATTCCGCATATCGGTGTAAACGACTTGGCTGTTCATCACGCTCCAGAATTGTCTGCATTAAATGTAAAGTGCATTTGTGTATAACTGGAAAAAATAATTGTTTTTTATTATTCCACACTAAATAATTTTTAGGTACATACAACATACTTGTTATTTTTTATTTAATTAATGAAATAATTGTAACTTTTTATGTTATTTGTGATTTTATTTACTTTTATTTGCAAACGAAAGACTGAATTAAACTTAATTTTATTAAAAATAAGTTAAATAACATTTGATAACAGAAATGTGATTTTATTTAAAATAAAACTTGAAATAAATAGTACTGAAAATTATTTTGTCTTATCATTTTACTTTATAACTGTTTGGTCGATTTGGCACCATATGTTGCCACGCCGTAACTTTCTTGCCAGAAGCCATAATGAAATTTAATTGATATATTTGAATTCTACGACCCCAAATTAACTAAAAAACACATAATAACTGTCATTAAATATTTAAACGAAGGTTCGGGTCTGAAAGGGTTAATAACATTCTTAAACTAACCCGTACATTAGGATATACCTAAATCTTCAATTTTATTTTTCTAATGAAATTAAGAATATTGATTGGGGACGAATCATCAAGAAGCTCGACAAATTTTTTAATACTGATGAATTCATCACATAAATAGCCCTTCAATATCGGAAGTCTCACCAACTGTTAAAACCAACTGAAGATCGTTACAGTGCTTTTCAAGTTCTTCTCATTTTAGCAGATTTTTTAGGTCGTAGAGGAATCCTCAGATTTCGGCATGCTGGTTAATTAGTTCAAATCGTTCTTGAATCGACATCATTACGGTATCAAGCAATATGTTAAAAAATTCTATTTCAAATTGTTTTTAGGCGTTAAAATGGACTTATCTCCACCCTCATAATTGAATTGCCGTTTTACGTATCTTATCAGAGCCTTCTAGAGTATAGAGCCATAATCATTATGTCGTATTTTTTAGAAGCTTTTTTAGTGGTATAACTTTTCACTGATTTCCATAGGAATTCATAGTAAAAATGGTATTTTTTAACTTCAAGTTTTACAATGAAAAAAGCAAAAATGTTACAAAATGTTTATACAAAAGTGTTCAACATGCCTTTAGCACCAATATATAAGAAGGGTATATGGGTATTAACCCTTGTGTCTATGCATCTTTTTTCTTACGTTAATCAATTAAGGGTTACCCGGGTAACCTTATCAGATTTATTCGAATATCACTTAAAAATGTAACTATTTTTTTCATATTTGATTTTGAAATTCTTTTTGCTTTTGCATTTTGTGTTTGTGGAAAGAAAACAAAGATTTATTTTGTTGCATTCGCGAAATTCCTATTCAACAAACATTGGTTTTCCAAATGGATAACACAATTATGGCCCTCTTTATCTTATTGAAAGACTTGTGTTACCAATTCAGAAGATCTGGAAGGAATATAGTGACTGATAATATATTTACTACACTGCCCTTAGCTCGGCTTTTGATGTCATGGAGCCTTTCAAATTTTATTACGGTAAAAAAAACAAACCTTTTTACCTAAACAAATGCTTCCATCTAAATCGCGTCCGGAGATGTCATCGGTATTTGGATTTTGTTCAGACAATTGTACCTTAGCGGTTCGTGTGTGACTAAAAAAAACCCGGGTAACCCTTAATTGATTTAAAGGTATAATTTGTAAACCGTTAAACATTTGAAGTACCAAAATAGTGACGGTTACTTTTAAAATCAAAATATGTTTACATTTAAATGATTTTGGCATTCCTGGATCTTAGAGCCAAAATTCCATTGATAAAATAGAAATTTTATCGATTAAAGTCGAAAAGGTTACCCGGGTAACCCACCATAGACATAAGGGTTAAGTAAATATTAATTGCAGAAATATTAAAATTAAATTATTTGTAAAATATATTTTTCGAAGTTTCATTTTGAAAAATACATCAAAGTTGGCTCTGACAAATTAAAAAAATACTTGCTAAATTTATCTTTAGTTTTACTAGTGTACGTTAGATGTCTCAGGTTTATACAGAAAAATATAAAAAAATATTGTTCACAAAATTATGACACGTTCTTAATATTTTGAGAATTTGTTTTGCTTTTCCTACAATTTTTCCACTTCTCCAGGTGGCAAGTTTTGGTACGATTTTACAAAAAATGTTCTGCCATCACTGCCATCTATGTAATGTATATTGACTTAATGCACACGATTTGTAGTAAGCTTTTCTTTTTAATTTGACCAGAATGCTGTTGTTATGAACTTTTACTTTCTTTTACGTAAGTAAAATAAAGTATAGTAATCATGAAAATTTTCGACCTTGAGATTATTGAAGATTTATCTGTTTTGAGGTCCCCTGAGCCCGAAAAAGTGAGTTTCGAAATGATGTCTGTCTGTCAGTCTGTCTGTCCGTCTGTCCGTCTGTCCGTCTGTCAGTCTGTGTCCTCTCTACAGCCCAGATGGCTTAACCAATCCAGCTGAAACTTCAGATTTAAGCTTTTTTGATAAATTGGGAGGTCCCAGTGAATTTTGCTCCAAATCGGTCAACCGGAAGTAGCCACTCCCGTGGGGCAGAAAATTTGTTTTGCAAATATCTGAAAAAGTATAAGGTTTACAAAAAACTGCTAAAACAAAATGTTTCCAAAAACTAAAAGTAAAAAAAAATAAAAAAATAAAAATTAAAAATTAAAAAAAAAAAAATTTAAAAATTAAAAAAAAAAGAAAATTTAAAAAAAAAAAATTTAAAAAAAAAAATAAAAAATTTTATAAAAAAAATAAAATTAATGTGTGCCCAACACATTTCTTCTACGAACAGGGAATTTTGAGACACCAATTACGCAAACTTCTTACAAATTTATTATTTTTTATTACTTTCTTTTACATAAGTAAAGCTTAAATCTAAAGTTTTTGTTAGATTGGTTAAGCCATCTGGGCTATAGAGAAGACACAGACAAACAGACGAGCAGACAAACGGACAGACTGACAGACAGACATCATTTCGAAACCCACTTTTTCGGACTAGAGGGACCTCAAAACAGATATATCTTCATTAATCTCTTACATAATATTTCGGGTTCCAGGTCCCAGATTCCGTAAAACAGAAAATTTATTTTACAAATATTTCAAAAATATACAATTTACAGAAAACATGAAAACATAAAACAATCTTAATAAAGTTTGCAAGAAATTTGCATTATAAAAGTTTCTTAAAATTCGCTGTTCGTAAAAGAAAGTCGTGTGTTGGCCACACCTCCATTTTTTTTTATATTTTGGTTTAAATAAATCAATTATTACAAGAAAATGAAAACGATTTACTTAAACGATATTCATATATGTCGAAATTCAAACATTTATGAAAATATTTCAGAAATCATAATTAAGAATTTGCAACGTTTTCATTTACAAATTTGTCTTAGGAAAAAAAGTGATTTCCCATATCTTCTATGTGTTTACTATGAAAATTTTGGTTTCTCCTCGTTTCTAATTCCCTTATTAAAGCTTCGTTTTTTAGATTACGGCTTGTATAATCAACATTGCTTTGATCCTATTCGTTTTGTTGATTGAAAGTCAGTTTCAGCTTCAAGGAGTCCGGCAAGTTCTGTGGCGACTAAAATAGCTTTCTTCAAACCGGTTTGTTTGTAATCTTTGAAAAAATTAATACATCCTTTGATTAAATCCGCGGTTTTACTGACTGACATCGATATTTTAACCTTGCATAGATTTACTGACAATATTTATTTGAAACAAAACATCATTCATCAGTGGCGGATTAAGATCGGTTGTGGCCCCCTGCGCAGAAAAAAAAAATAGGCCCCTTAAAAAAATAGAGAGAGACAGGAATATAAAAACACATGTTAACGATATTTTTAAATAAATAATAGCTATTTAAGCAACCTGCACCTGCAACTCCTTCCTGATTCTCTAAACAATAAGATAATAGGCATTTTCGATTGGAGTGAATTAACTGAATTAGAATTGAGTTACTATTTAGATAATTCAGTTGCTATTTAGATAATTGAGCTACTGAAGTGAATTGGGCGTTCGATTGGTTCCATTCACTTCAGATAAATGTCAAAACAAAAATCATTTTAAATTTGGTTTTTGTTAATTACATATTCTTTGAATAAAAATAAAATTAAATATATTAATAATTGTTAAAAATACATAAGTACAATCTATCTATAATCATGTCGAATTTTAGAGATGTTGATAAAGCATTAATGGTAAGTTTATAATTTGTATACCATTATGTGATTATTCATATATTTTGGGGTTAACATTAGTAAAATGTAATTTCGAAACTATTTTAGATGCAGTGTTTACAAAATCATAATTAGTGTTGTGTGGCCAGTTCATCTTCCAGCTCGAGTGATGGCGAGGAAGAAGAGAACGCCAATTATAATGCCCATCACCGCGTTAAGGAGTATTTTGAAAAAATTGTGCAGGCATATAGTGATGCCGAATTCAAATTAAATTTTCGCTTGGAGAAATCATCGTTTAATTCTCTCATGGGTAGGTTTCTATATTTTTATTAATGTTAATACGTAAAATCCTAATTTTGTATCAATGTTTATTTCAGATTTCTTGGAGCCACTAATGAGTACACCAAATTCAACACATACTGGAGGAAAGGTACCAATTCCACATAAAAAAAAAGTCATCATCACCATTTATTATTTAGCAAACCAGGATAGCTTTAGGCAGGTTGCGAATTTATTTAACTTATCAATTAGTACAACTCATGCTGTCATCAATTTTGTGATTAATCTGTTATTCACACATTCACCAAAATTTATTAAATGGCCATCTCGAGAAGACGCACAGAAAAACGAAGAACTATTTTTCAATAAAGCAGGATTGAGAAACGTGTTGGGATATATTGATGGCTCCCATATTACCATTCTAAATTTAGAGAAAGATAATGATTACATCAACAGAAAAGGGTATTCCAGTATATTAATTCAAGGCGTCGTAAATTACAACATGGAGTTTATCGATGTTTATTGTGGTGAACCTGGGTCAATGCATGATTCCAGATTGTTACGGAAGTCTGGTTTATTCCAGAAGATGCAAGAAAATCCAAACTGCATGTACGGTTATTTTCTTCTTGGCGACTCATAGTATATGTGCCAAGATTGGCTTGTACCTCCTTTTAAGGATAACGGCAGTTATCAGTTATAGTTCACTCATCATTAAGAGCCCGAGTGGAGAATGCGTTTGGCATGCTAAAAGGACGGTTTCGCCGGCTAAGAGAGTTCCAGAATTTAAGTACGTCTTTTGTTATCAAATCTACAGTGAGTGCAATTGTACTGCACAATATATGTCTAGCAGCAAATGATGAAGTTGAGGTAACAACCGAAAATAGAAATCAACCGCAGTTCTTCGAACCTGAAGATATTTCTATTGATAGACGATCAAGTAGAAGACAACAAGCGTTTTTGCAGCTATTTGAGAATAATCCATAATTGTTTTTTAATATTTTTAAATCATTGTAAAATAAAAATTATTTCTTTAAATCACATGTTTGTATTTCTGTTTCACAATATTGTATACTATTTAAACTAATTATAAACTAAAATCCACCACCTGAACACTACATAGTTATTTTTTAAATTTACATATTATTTGTTTAATACTTCAAGCTTCTCCTTTTCGATTTCTATCAGTTGTTCTTCCCGCTTATGGTTTTTCGCCAGCCGTTCCAATTTTGCCTTATAATATTGCTCCTTCATCGTCAAACGACGTTTTTTTTTTGTTTAGGAGCTAGTTCGATTTCAGTTGTTTGCTGTTCGTTCGGTAAAACATCTACTTGCGAAGTAGTAGCTCCCACATTCACGCCTACGCCTTGTTCGGCATTGCTACTCTTGTGCCCGATAATAGCATCTAATTCGTCGAAAAAGTCAAACCGTATTGGTTTGCGGCCCGTCTTCTTTTTGTTATCTTTGACAGCTTTATAGGTCCGAGTTAAATTACTCCACTTGACTGAGCAATCTTTGGTTGATTTCTGTATTAAAAAATAATCTATTATATAGAGTTACATTTAAAATGTATGTTGTTTAGCTTACCATTACATCTAATGCTTGTAAATGGGTAGATATTAATTCCCAAGCATGTTTTCGCTGTTTTACGTGTGTAAAACTTTCTTTGTACTGGTGCGTCGATCAACTTCAAAGTCTCCGATTTCGTCCATGCTGTAAAATGTACATATGTAAATTATTATATATATTTTGTGTAAATACATAAAACATGTATGTATTATGTTTTCTGATAAAATAAATAGAAACTTACATTCTTCTAAAAAATCTTGATCGTTGTCGAAACGCACATACTCGATCAAATCGTTTTCCATAATAATATTTTTAATAAATTACAAAGATGTGATTTATTTTTAGTAAACTTATTGATTTCAAAACGAAAAATTTCGTGCGCAAACAATTTTTAAACAAAATAAATTAAATGTCAAAAAATACAACAAAACAAACTACTGGATTAACTACACGAGCAAAATACATATTCAGATAACTCAGTTGCTTAATTTTTAACTGAAGTGAAGAGTTGCGAATCGAACACTCAATTCACTTCACTTGATTCAGTTAAATCAGCTAACTCTGTTAATTCACCCCAAACGAAAGTGCCCAATGTAAAAAAGCAAAGCTTTCCTTTATTATTTTGCAATTTTTCGTAGTAATCAAATCGAAAAATTGCGAATTCGTTAGAGTAGGCCTCGCTTTTTGCAAGTTTACACATTTACCCATTATTTATTTTTTAGAGAATCAGGATGCTGGGTGTTAATTCTTTAAAAAATAAGATAATGTGTAAACGTCAAAACTTTTAAAAAGCAAAGCTTACTTTAATATGTTCGCAATTTTTCGATTTGACAATAATAAACAAAATGCAAACTCATAAATGTGGGTTTTGCTTTTTACAAGTTTTCACGTTTACACATTATCTTATTTTTAGAGACACAGCGCCCAGGGCACGGTTAGGAAATGCCTCATTTTATGTAACGAGAGATATTTGCGAAACGAGTGAAGAGAATTACGTAAAATCACACAAGTTACACAAAATAATATTTCCTAACTCATACAAGATTTTTTTCTAGTTTTATTATAAACAGTAAATTATTGAATTTTGAGAAAAGAAAGTCTTTGGATGGTTAAATTCCAAATTATTTTTAAAATTGTTTGGAAATCAAGTAGGCACAAACTGGTATTGAAATGAATACTTCCTCACTAGCTAGCTATGAGTCCGGCTGTTCACACGAAGTTAATACTGTAACACATCGTTTCTTCGTTTCTTACGTCTTTGCCTATAAACTAACTGGAGGGGGATAATATTCTTGTTGCACTTTTTGAACGTAAATTTTAGGTGATGAACAAGTTGTAATTCACAAATACAAGCATAAAATAATAAAACATTTTGTTGCGTTTTTTTTTTGTAAACTGGTTTTACTTTTAATTTTTATTTCGAACAGTAAACACCTCCTACAAAAAATAAATTAACAAAACACATACATAGATAAGTAATAACAATTTTATTATTTCGTCTAAACGCGAGGAGTTGTCGTGTTGCGTTGCAGTGTTAGCTTCGTGTGAATACCCCCCAATATTCCTCATTTCCTAAAATTATGAAAAATATGCCGTTTCACAACCTACTACGATTTTGGAAAGTCGTATTTTTGTAACAATATTGGAAAATAGTACATTAGGTCATTAATAATGTCATTAGGTTTAAAAGCGATCCTTTGTTTGATGAGCAATTATACACTCCCGAGCAACTGAATCGACTAAAACCTTAAGCGCTCACATAAGGGCGATTTTTGTTAGAACGGTCAAACCGATTTTCATAAGACATTATTTTTTTGAAAGCCTGATATTTTTGCTTTAAAATGACACTATTCTTATGAAAATTGGTTTAGTACTTTTTTTTTGTAATGAATTTTGAATGAAAACGCAACCAAAATTGATGATTAAGCAAAAAATATTGGGGGTGTTTAAAATTAAATTACAACAAAAAACTCAAGCAAAACAAAAATAATTTTATTGGTTAATAATAAGTATGCCCCCCCCCCTTGCTTCTACAATGGTTCGCATGCGGTTCCCCATTGACCTTATTAAAGTTTTGACAAATACTTGGGGATCGCACCCTACTCCTCCTCTAACGCAATCTTCAGGTCACTGATGTTAGATGGTACCGGATTTCTAGCTCGGACCCTCCGTTTTAGTTCGTCCCATAAATGCTCAATTGGATTCATGTCTGGACTGAGTGCTGGCCACCTCATCGTCTCGAGTCCGACCTCATCCAAGAACTGTCGAGTGGTTCGAGCTGTGTGACACCGGGCATTGTCATGCATCAATATGAAATCTTCCCCTATATATCCTGCATAGGGCACTACATGATCCAAGAGAATGCCCTCGATATATCGTTCAGCGGTCAGACCTCCTTCACGGCCTTCACCAGGTACGAAAACAAGATCCGTTTTTCCCTCAAACGATATGCCAGCCCACACCATACACGAACCGCCGCCGTATGAGACTGTTTCAGCAAAACAGCACTGCGAAAATCGCTCTCCTGGACGCCGGTAGACCCGGTCTCTCATATCACTACCATGGAGACATATTCTGCACTCGTCAGTGAATATAACGGACGTCCATTGCTCGATGTTCCAATTGATGTGTTCGCGGGCAACTTCGAGTCGCTGTTTGCGGTGGCGTGTTGTCAATTTTGGGAAGTTGGCTTCCTTTAAGCGTCTTCTTACTGTCCATTGACTAACAGCTACATCTCGAACATGTCTTTGCTCCTGCTGCACATCGACGCCCGTGAGATGGCGATTCGCAGTGAAGTTAGGACGATAAATCGATCGTCCCTCTCTGATGTACACCGAAACCGGCTGGTTTGTGGTCTTCGATTGAAAATACCAGTTTCCTGAAACCTTCTGAATACTCTTGAGACAGCAGATTGGCTCATGTTAAGCTGACGAGCGACTTCTTGTTGATTGCGTCCTTCTTGCAATAAAGCAACAACTTGTGCGGATTTTTCTGGAGTGGTATCCATGATTTTAAGGAAACAATGAATTAAACTGGTGGAGATTTGTTCAGGTCAACGTCTGACTCATAAGTGACGACAAATATCGGGCAACGTGGCATTATACAGGAGATTGCATCACGCCAATTGTTTTCACCGAAACATCGCATTTTGCTAAGACTGCTTTAATTTGAAAAGTACTGTATGGATTTTAATGATAAAGGTATCCTTGAAAAGATAAAATACTAGGCTGTCAAAAGAAGGTTGCTTTTCGAAAATCGATCCAGCCATTTTAAAAAAATATGCGTTTTGATGGTCTAGTCGATTCAGTTGCTCGGGAGTGTATAAGCGTATTATGTTACGAATAGCAGCTCAAAAAATTGGACAGCAAATAATTGTTTATTGTTGCTGTCAAATTAAGTAAATGAAATCAGTTCGAATGATTTCACTTACTTATTTAAGATGGCGACAAATAAGTCAATAAGTATGAAATAAGTATCGGTTTCGAAAACTGCCTAAGTCCAAAAATTTTAGATGTTTGATTAAAAAATTCGATTTTTTCGAAATTTTTCATGTAAAATAAATACATTTTGCAATGAAAGGGAAAGGTCTCCATTGAAACAAAACGATTTTAAGATTTGAAACAAAGCTGTGATTGTGACCCTTTTGCATAAAATCTTTAAAGAAAACCTTCGATTTTAGAGGTGAAAACCTTTGGGTATGAAGTTTTTTTTTTCTCTGTGCAGATGCGAGATAACCACTTAAGGGAGAACACCACTGTGACCTACCATTTTCAAGTGCTTAGTTTGGTATTTTTTTTTGAGAAATGGGATGGGTTTAGAGAAAAAAAAACTTTTAGGCTATATTTGGCATATATTTAAGTAAACAAAAAAAAAATTGTATGTAAAAAAAAATACAAAATGGCGGCGCTAGAGTAGCTTTAGTAGAAGTGATTTTGCCTAGAGTCGCTCCGCTGCGCGCAGTAGAAGTGTCTTAAATTTGTTCCTGGAACAAAAAATAAAATATTTTCATGAAATATATTAGTTTTAGCATCGAAGTACATGAGGAAATTAAAAAATTCGAAAAAATAAAAAATTGAGACAAGTTTGAAGAAAAGTTTCATTTTTTAAAAAAAACTCATGTACTTCGATTTTAAATCTATTTAAGAAGCTACAGTTAAATTTTCAAGTCGATTGAACAAAAATTGATTGAGTTCTGCTGCGTGCAGATTTCCAAAACACGATTTCGAGAAAAACGCGTTTAAAGTTTTTGGTATCAATAACTTCTCAATAAGAGCTCTCAGGAAAATGCTTGGAAACCTTCTAAAAAAAATTTTTTTTAGCTATGAACGAATTTGCATCATATTTTTGAGTGTCTACGGATAATATAAATCCACCTTAAATCTTAATAATAGTGTATACAATTACCATTCAAATAAGAATAAGTTGGTTGCTCTCCGATGAATATATTGGAAGTTACAGTTTAATATTTGGTTGTACTTTTTTTCTGAACCAAATTTTTTAAACACCATGTATCTCAAAGGATATCAAAAATGCCCCCCCCCCCCTCCCCATATGATTTTTTTCTCAGAATGAACCAAGGAATTAACCCTTAACATTAATAAAAGATTATGCCAAACGAGGATTATAGACGACAAAATAAAATGAAAACATGAATAATTTAAAAATTATTTTAGTTTGAAGCGTTATACTAAATTAATAGTTTTATGACCGAAAGCTCTTCTTGTACGAACAGTTTTGTTAGAATAATCAATTGTTAACATTAGTAGTGCTCTGTTTGAACTTATAATGTAGTTTTCTCTAGTTTAGCTAAAATGGACATAGGCAAACTATAAGCCGAAACTATAGCATTTCAGTTAGTTGCCGCAATAATTATATAACTGACACGCAAGAAAAAACCCAATTGCTTTTCCTAGTTTTTGCAATTGCCCACTTTCTTCGCTATCTCGCAAATGAGTAATGACTACTCTAAAAATCACTCACCTTGTATATATTTGTATATTTGGATTTAATTTACAAGTACATTCGACACGAGTATTAATCCGTTTTATGTTGAAAAAAATTATTGGTCCATCCAAATTAGTCTTAAGCTTATTAACAATTTTGCCCCCCCCCCCCCACTTCCTCCAAAAAATATAATTTATTTAAAATCAGCATGCTTAATTAAATAATTTGTTGAAAAAACCGATAAAACTTTAATTCACAATCATATTACGATGCTTGACCACCAACATGTTAAAGTATATAAAAACTAAACGAATTATTTTATATTTCTATAACTATATTAAAAAATAAAAACTTAAGTAAAATAAAAATAATAATTTATCATTTCTAACGCGCTTTGCAAACTATTCGGTCATGGTCTTCGAATTTTTACTTTCATTGGAAGGCCACAAATAATAAATAAAATGCGAGTACTGTGTTTTAGACTAGAGAGATATAATAAACGCAGTGAATAAAAATTGCATGTGTGTACTGAATGTACTCGTATGTAAATATCTCGCTCGACACAGTCGTCGTCTATTCATAGTACATTTTATAAAATATTATAGAGAGCTGTGCATTTACGATCTACACACGAATGTGTACGTAATATGTACATTATTACTATTGTAAAACAAAAAAAGTTACATTCACTTAAAATATTAATAATAATAATACGACTAATAATAATTGTTCATAAATATAATAAAATGTGTTTATACATACAAATAGCTCACAATAATAAATTAATTGAAAAAAAAAAAAAAATTCAAATAGGATTTGAAATTTCCATGAGAGTTTTCAAATTCTAGAACATCTTCAAGGATTATTTTTATTCTTACTTACTCAGTTCGTTGCTTACTATGTAAGTTTGGTTACTGTGCCGCTGCTTGCAAAGTTGACTGCAGGTTAATAACCCAAATAAATTTAAAGTTGATTTTCTGTTTTTTTTTTTTTATAGAAAGGTAAACACCTTTCAAGGTTTGAGTTTTCAAGTATATATCTTTTCAGTGATATTTAATTATTTAAAATTTCTAGAAAGTACGTACATACACAATATTATGCTCATGAGAAGTAAATAATGTTTTGCTTTTTTTATTTTTCTTATTTTGGATTGAATTCGGGCGGAATTGATCTTTTGATGTGGTATATACTTATAGCCTTCAACATAGAATTTTAAATACTATATATTCTAGAAGGTTTTCAATATAATTGCAATAATGTTTACAGCATGATATATTTTTTTAATTATTCAGTGTATTTTTAGCAGAGATCTAGAGTAACTCGTTTCTTTCGATAAAATAACTACTAAATTGAAGGGTTTTTGATAGGTCTAGGACCCTGGTTAAGGCGCCATTCCAATGGCAAAGTAGAAGGGCAGCACTAATGAAACAGAGTTTCTGCGCTTTCAAACCAAATGATATGCACACATTTTATTCCATTAGGTGTTTATATTTACGTTTTTGGTGTATTTAGGTATTCGACATCCAATCTTTTCTCAGTTTTTTGATGCAAATTCATTCTTGATAAACGTTGAACGATTAAATGTCACTTATAGATGTCTTACGATTGATCTAAAGGAATTTTATCCTAATATCAGTACTAAAAATTCCGTAGAAACCTCGATTGAATTCTTTAATTTGCCAACAAAATTATCGATGCTATCGATGTTTTTGCACCAAAGCGGATAAACAATTAGTTCCTCAACTCAGCATACCATACTAGTAAAGTCACGAAGGTCCATGAAGCGCAAGGTTTTAATTCATCAAATGTTATTTATGTAAAAAACAAATCCTAAACCTCATGAACTTTAGAAATCGTGTGCCTATATCGAAATATCCACATTCTTTTAAATATTTTTTGCCAGTTGAGAATGATGTGGTGAAGGCCAGATCTCGTACAATTGCTTCAGTGGCGGGCCTACGAATATCATCAGCTATTAGCGGTGCTTGTCGGCACCACCAATTATCCTGTTACACACAACTTAAAGAGAATTTGAATAGTTCAATTAGTAATGATATAATCGATCAGGTTGCGGACACATAAGCGTAGCCAATAGTAAGTAATGGCAATACATTTATAATCTGAAAAGCCTAATCATAATTAAATTAAATTTAACTTAAAGCTTATAAAACAGTAGCTCAGAGGCGACCTAACATGAGAAATATAAAATATAATTAGTATTAGATACTTATTCAAATGGTTTTCACCATGCTGCTCACTGTCGCAACTTAGAATTACAATTTCGGTCAAATTATGTTACTATTAAAAATGTAGAATTTCCGCAAACTTGCCTCTATAAGATTATACAAATTTGACCTGCGATGAACGCTATCATGTAATGAATTATAGTTAGAAACTAGTGTCGTATCATTTTAATTTTGGTTACTGGTAACTTAAAATTAAAATGATAAGACGCTAATTATAATTTCTAAAGAATGAAGTCGTTGTTCTTGTAAATTAAGAAAATAAAAGAATCAAGAGTCCAAAAAAATGTCTAAACTGCATATTCCTTGGATATTTGAAATTTTTGTAAGCTGAATCAGATTTCTCAGGAATCTCTGAAAAATAAAAATAAAATTAAAATTAACCCATTTAATTTATTGTTAAATATGTACTACATACTAAATTACTGCAACATACTGCAATTGATTACAACTTAATATTTCAATACATTTTTTTTTGTTAGTTATCTATGATAAAATAGTTAGCACAAGACAACACAATTTTTAAACTACACGTCGCTGGATTCTTGAACTTTCTGGAAATCCGAGTCAAGTTTCTCAGGTATTTCGAAACTAAAAATAAATTAATCAATTATGTACTTGATTACAAAATATTCCAAATAACCAACTGGTTCGTTCCCTGCACAATGAAACCCAATTCCTAATTTACTTCAAAATTAATTAAAAATAAATAAAACCGTAAATATAAATTAAATTAGGCATCTATGTAAACTGCAAGGATAGCCGAATCATGTTCTTGTATAAGTATCTGGCAATTTAGATGAATCACTAAATTTAATAGGCCTTAAAATAATAAATCTGCACGGATTATAAAATTGTATCATAGGTATCTAGCATAACAATAAAAATAAAGCATCTTCAATCTTGTACGCATCCTCTGTAAACAGAACAAACCACTTAATTAATAAATAGCAATCTTAATATATAAAAATCACGTGTAACGATGTTCGTACACGCTAATCTCCGAAAATGTCCAACCGATTTCAATGAAATTTTGTGAATGTATATGGTTAATTCACGCTTAAAAGATACGATAAGTAGCACTGTTATCGAGGTTTAAAAAAATTCTTTTAATTTTTTCTACAAAAAATAAAATTTCACTGACTGATTCGAAAAATTCAAAAATTTATAAAGCAATCCGTGAATGATTCGTAATTGTTTTGCGCGAGAGGGAGAGTATTGTAGATTGTAATTGAATATTGTTAATTTGTTTTATATACATACGTGTCAAATGTAGAAAGAAAGAAAATTTGGGAAAATATGTAAAATACCAACAGTTAATAAAAAATATACATAGTACAATAAAATGTTTGATTTAATTTAATAAATTTTCTATTATGTTTAATGTAATCTACGAAATCAACATAAAAATTGCGAATAAAATTCGCAGTGTTTGAAATTGACCAGTGTTTGTGAAGAAAAAATTTTAAATTTTTAAAGCGTAAATTTAGCCTACATTATAAAACAATTTATATTATTCATATGGTGTTCATGTTTGCAAAATTGTGGCGAGTAAACCGACGGGAAAGTAAATTTTTACTAAAGTTTAAACGTTAAATGGACTGGGGCAAATGAACACAAAAAGGTAGTAGATTTGTTGATATTTTTGCATTTTTTCATCAATAAGCGCAGGAAAATTGTGGAGACGAGAATTGTTTTCCCCTAAACGCAGTGCACTCGAAAAGACAAAATTGCATTGGATAAAGAAAACATTTGTCTTTTCAAAAGAAAAAAAATTTCAGTTAGAATCGAGATATTAAAGCATTTACATGTTGAACAAAAGTACACAGCCATGTTCCAACTGGTTGTTCATAATTATCCAAATAAAAAGCTATTAAATAAATAAATATAAAAATACAGTTATTAATAAATGCATTGCTGTTTTAATCAAAATTACTACAGTCCGCATATCCTAATTTATTAAAGTGCAAGTGGTACGTGTGAGGACTCCTGAGCAGCGGACACGCTTACTAAAAGATTTTTTATAGTGCTCGCTGAGCAAGAAACTATAAAGTGGTGACCCCGACGTGATCCGCAGGAGCAGAAACACACACAGCAGCACGCTCAGGGCGACCAGAAGCAGTCGCTAAATATTAGAGCGTGCAGTAGAAGCAGAAGCAGTCGCTAAATCTTAGAGAGTACAGTTTAGAACTAGGAGCAGTGGCAGTACAGCACGAAGGAAGACCGGCGACAAGCAGCTCAACAGTAACAAACTACAGTACTAACTAACTGAGGTCATAGCCCCCACCAAGTGGCAAGCGCTCAGCTGAGTTGGTAGCAACCAGTAGATTACCAAGTTCCAGCAGTAACCCACCGTGGACCATTCCGGCAGTCAAACATTTTATTCAAGCGGGTGCACTGCGTGGCCGGGAAAACAATCGTAAGTCGAATTCTCAATTTTTTTATTATTTTTCCTGGTTAAAGAGCTTATTGAAATAAAATTTAAAAGTATTATTGTGTATTTGCGTTTCTATTTCATCGCATTCCTATTGTGTTCATTTGCTCCACCTAATTGTGTTTTTGGTTTCGTTGCGTGAATTTCTCGTTTTTATTATATTTTTCTATTTTGTTTTTTTTCGTTTTTTTTGGTTGGGGATTTTGTTAGCCAAATATTTGCACGAATTCGATGCTGAGAATATTTTGGTTTATTTTCTTTTTTCGTTTTGTTAACCGTGATTCGCACAAAATTGGGAATTTAGAACGGCATATATACCGGGTGTTTCTTTTAAACTAAGACGATAAAATATCTCGAAAAATAGCCACTCTACGGAAAAAATGTACATAATCAAAATTTAATCATACCGCGGGGGAAATACGTTAGTGTATAAAAATAGTCCCCCACCCCCCGCTTTGTAGGTGGGGCGGGGGTAACTTTTAAACTAAGATAGGAAGCCATATTTTTTATTGAAGATACGGATTCTACGACTAAAAGTACGTATGATTTGAATGAAATATTTTGTTCGGTTCATGATAGATGGCGTTGTAATCGACGAAATTCAATTTTTTCAATTTCTTCTTCTTAGAACACACGCATTCGATTCTGCAATACGTTTGAAATAAAAAACATCACGTTTTCATTGGAAATACTCGAAATTCGTCATCAAAACAATTTATTCAGTTTTGCAAATCACATTTAACGTTTGTGTTATTTCTTATCTTCATGTTTTTCGTAATTGCAAAATAAACGATAAAATACTTTAGAATGGACCGTTTAACTGTGCCAGAGAAAATTGAAATGGTTCTGGTTTATGGAGAAGCTGGCAGAAATCTTGAAAATGCTGTTGCTATTTACACTCAACGTTTTCCGGATAGGATTCGTTCACGTGCTTCATTTGGCCGTACTATCAAACAGTTTATTGCTGATGGAAATGTTCAACCGAAAAAGAAGACCCGTAGAGCAATAGTCACTGGAGAAAATAATGAAATTGCTGTATTGACTGCAGCGACTCATAATCCTCATGTTAGTACACGAGAAATAGTTCGCGATTCCAGATTGTCCCTCACCAGTGTTTGGAGAATTTTAAAACGGCACAAGTATCATCCATATCATGTGTCTTTACACCAAGATCTTCATGGCGCTGATTTCCAAAATCGGGTAACTTTTTGCCAATGGGCACGTGAACAAATACAACAAAACCCCAATTTTTTTCGTTGCGTAATGTTCTTTGACGAATCGTCTTTTACAAACCATGGAACGGTTAATCGACACAACATGCATTATTGGAGTGTTGAAAATCCACACTGGCTTCGCCAAGTTGAACATCAGCGCCCTTGGACTGTCAACGTGTGGTGTGGAATAATTGGCAACCAACTCATCGGCCCCCACATTATTGAAGGCAACTTGAATGGTCAAATGTACTGAAACATTTTGGAAAATGAACTGCCAATATTACTTGAAAATTTGAACTTAGAATTGAGACGGAACATGCGGTTTCAACATGATGGTTGTCCTGCACACTATTCGTTGGTAGCACGTGAGGTACTTGATCGTGATTTCAATGGTCGCTGGATCGGTAGAGCTGGTCCGATAAATTGGCCCGCCAGATCACCAGATCTTACTTCGCCAGATTTCTTTTTGTGGGGCTATTTCAAAGACAAAGTTTACAAACAAGAATCAACAACATGTGAGAACATGATTGAGCGAATCAGAAATGCGTGTGCTTAAATTCAACCAAACACACTTCTCAGTTGTGTACAATCATTGGAAATGCGCATTGATAAGTGCATTGAAGTCGCAGGCCATCATTTTGAAGACTTATTTTAAGCTAAAATTATTTTATTCACCTGCCATTTACATTAATAAATTGTTTTGATGACGAATTTCGAGTATTTCCAATGAAAACGTGATGTTTTTTATTTCAAACGTATTGCAGAATCGAATGCGTGTGTTCTAAGAAGAAGAAATTGAAAAAATTGAATTTCGTCGATTACAACGCCATCTATCATGAACCGAACAAAATATTTCATTCAAATCATACGTACTTTTAGTCGTAGAATCCGTATCTGCAATAAAAAATATGGCTTCCTATCTTAGTTTAAAAGTTACCCCCGCCCCACCTACAAAGCGGGGGGTGGGGGACTATTTTTTTGCACTAATGTATTTCCCCCGCGGTATGATTAAATTTTGATTATGTACATTTTTTCCGTAGAGTGGCTATTTTTCGAGATATTTGATCGTCTCAGTTTAAAAGAAACACCCGGTATATATATATATATATATATATATATATATATATATATATATATATATATATATATATTTATTAGTTGTGTTAAGTGCGCGGTTTGCAGAAAAATAGATGAGTTTTAACGCAGACGGTACACCTGTGTCAACGGAGGCTCCGGATGAGCGACAACCAGGAGCAACGGTGACGTTAACTGCACTACAACTGCAGGAATACGTGGACGAGCAATTACGATTAAGACAAGCGTCCCATATGGGGTATAACGGCACGGGAGCCACCAGTTCCAGCCAAAATGGTGCAACCAATGCAAGTGGTGTTCTACCGACACACAGTCTCGCTGCTGTGGCTTTCAAGGCGCCGCAGCCCTTGTATAATCAGAATCCGGGAGTGTGGTTCACTATACTAGAACAATCGTTTCAACTGGCCAATCTTAGAACGGAACAGACGAAGTATGCTCATGCACTGACCGCATTGGACGCACGGCATCACGATTCATTTGCCGACCTGATTATAAGAAATAAAGGTACGGTCCCGTATACAACGTTCAAAGAGGAAGTAATTCGAGTGCTAGGTGAGTCGGAAAGGTCAAAACTAAACAATATACTGCACGGATTAACTCTTAGAGACCAAAAACCTTCGCAACTGTTAAACAAGTTCAGGTTGAACGCGGGGCGGGCTTTTGACGAGAACGCACTGCGTCAGTTATGGCTAAAGAGATTGCCGGCGCAGGTTCAGATGATCCTCACGACCTTCGAGAATGATGTGCCCTTAGTCGCGTTAGCAGCACGCGCGGACAATATAATGGAGACCATGACACAGTCCCATAGCTACGCAGTAGCCAGTATAGCATCAACAACATCTAACGTGACAAAAACGTCCATGGGCAACGAATCTGTACCGGACAAATCAGGAATGGAAGAGCGGTTAGAAAGATTGACGGGTATGATTGCAGAGCTGTGCGGCGCGTTCAAAAATTCACTCTCTCGATCAAGTTCGAAAGCACCGAGCAACAACAACAACAGAAATCGCTGGCGGTCGCATTCAAGGACTAGAATAAAACCTAAATACGAGCAATGCTACTACCACTTTAAATTTGGCACTAACGCTCGAAAATGCATAGCTGGATGCAAATTTTATAATGAACATACCACCGAAAGCAAAACGAATTTTTAGAGAACCATCAAAGAATCGCGGCGTCCATTGATGGGTATATCACTAGCCGTTTACTTATATTTGATGCGGGATCAAAATTCAAGTTTTTAATCGACACGGGGGCAGACGTGTCAGTCATTCCGGTGAAGTTCTTGCAGGGTTCACCAGTAGCAGTGACATGCAGATTGTTCGCAGCGAATGGCTCTCCGGTGCAAGCGTTCGGCACAAAGATCTTGAAACTGGATATCGGACTGCGGCGAGAATTTAGGTGGGAATTCGTGGTAGCGGACGTGTCGATGCCTATGATAGGGGCGAATTTTTTAAAGCATTCGGGTCTTCTAGTGGACATCCAGGGACAGAGGATTATAGATCCGGTAACCTCCTAGTTTGTGAAAGGTACTATTTCGAATGAGTCAAATTCGGCCTTATCATTTCTCGAGAAATCAATGCTGAACCCCCAAATTCAAAATTTACTGGCAAAATTCTCAGAGGTTACAAATAGTGGCCTTAGTTCAAAAATTATTAAGCACACTGTCACTCATCGTTTGGAAACAAACGGGGCACCGGTAGCTTGTAAGACACGGCGTTTAGCACCTGACAAGCTTCGAATTGCTAAAATCGAATTCGAGCATATGATGGCTCAGGGAATTTTTAGGCCCAGTAGTAGCGCCTGGTCCAGTCCGTTACATTTAGTAATGAAGAAAAATGGAACCTGGAGACCGTGTGGTGACTACAGGTCATTAAACAACATAACCATTCCAGATAGATATCCGATTCCACACCTTCAGGATTTTTCATTTCAGCTTGAAGGCTATAACATTTTTTCGACCTTAGACCTTGTCCA
Organism: Tipula helvola; assembly: GCA_963556165.1. Classification (NCBI taxonomy): domain Eukaryota; kingdom Metazoa; phylum Arthropoda; class Insecta; order Diptera; family Tipulidae; genus Tipula; species Tipula helvola. Next base: position 199,119,665 of record OY744483.1, read on the forward strand.
GGCGTACCACCAAATTCCCATTGAACCGACGGACATACCTAAGATAGCTATCACTATTCCTTTCGGCCTTTTGAATTTACTAAAATGACGTTTGGACTACGGAATGCAGCACAGACAATTCAACGACTAATGCATTCGGTACTGTTAGGACTAAAATTTTGTTTTGTTTATCTGGATGACGTTTTGATTGCCTCAAAATCAATGGACGAACATTTAGGACACCTCAAAATTATTTTCGAAAAATTTTCAGAACACGGGCTGATAATTAACGCGGACAAATGCGTATTCGCAGCAACGGAAATTTTATTTTTAGGACATAGGGTCACTGGGCAAGGTATACTTCCAAATCAAGACCGCATCCAAATTATTAAAAATTTCAAACACCCGGAAACGATTGATGGCATCAAAAGATTTCTTGGCACCAATAATTTCTATAGAAGATTTATTCCTCATGCGGCAGCTGATCAGATGGTCCTCAACGATCTACTGAAAGGCTACAAAAAGAACGCGAAAACCAAAATTGAATGGTCAGAGGAAACCATACTGGCTTTTGAAACATGCAAAGAAAAACTCTGTGACGCTATACGCTACTAGTACACCCTTCGTCATCTGCACGGCTCGCCATCATGGTTGACGCCTCCGATTCGGCACTTGGGGCCGTGGTTCAGCAGTTTGTCTCCGGCGTCTGGCAATCACTCAGTTTCTTCTCGGTACGTCTTAACGAAACGCAACAACGGTATAGTGCTTATCACAGAGAGTTGCTTGCAGCTTATTCTGGCATTAAGCACTTCAAATACTTGTTAGAGGGTCGTGAGTTCACCTTGTACACCGATCATAAACCCTTGATCTACGCATTCCAACAAAACTCGGAAAAAGCATCTCCGCGTCAATTCAGGCATCTAGACTTCATCGGTCAATTCACTACCGATATTCAACACATCTCCGGCATAAATAATGTCGTCGCAGATACCCTCTCACGCATTAATCAGATTTCTATTCATGAAAGTATTGATTATGCAAAAATAGCAGATGCACAAACCAATGATGACGAACTACGAGAACTTCTAGGTAACAACCTAAATACAAATCTACAATTGGTGCAAATTCCCATAGCGTTCAACACAAACAAAACCATATGTTGTGACGCATCAACTGGTATACCAAGACCGTTTATTCCAAAATTATTTCGGAAAACTGTTTTTGAATCTTTTCATAACTTGTCACACCCAGGTGTTAAAGCCTCCGTCAAACTATTGGCTAAAAACATCATTTGGCCTTCTATTGCTAAAGATTCAAGAATTATGGCTCAAAATTGTATACCATGTCAAAAATCCAAGATTTCAAGGCACACAAAATCACCTCTCGGCACCTTTAAAGTTACATCGCAACGTTTCTCAGAGATACATCTTGACATCCATTGGTCCACTTCCAATTTCCGGGAACAATCGTTATTGCGTAACGTTAATTGATCGTAACGTTAATCGATCGCCACGGTCGCATTTGCAGTTTTGTCAGTGTGGATAGCTAGATTCGGCGTACCAGAGTTTATTGTTACGGACCAGGGAGCACAATTCGAATCGCAATTATTTTCGGAATTAGCTAAATTATTGGGTTTCCAACACCGACGCACGACGAGTTACAACCCGAAAAGCAACGGCATGATCGAAAGATGGCATCGCCCCATCAAAGCGGCAATCATGAGTCATAACCGACCATACTGGGCAAACATGTTACCACTGATTATGCTCGGGCTGCGGACGTCATTCAGCGAGGAACTCAACGCCACACCGGCGCGGCGGAACTAGTTTATGGAGAATCACTACGTGTACCGGGACAATTTATTAATCAAACACTCGATAGTAAAATTTCCCAAAACGATTTCGTTCTATATTTAAAAAAACATTTTGACCAAATTCGACCAACACCAGCTTCAAGACATACAAATAACGTCATTTTTGTTTGAAAAGATCTAGGCTCTACGACACATGTGTTTTTGAGAACGGATGCTAACAGGAAAGCATTAGAACCCCCGTACACAGGGCCGTTTAGAGTGATCCAAAGAGACAAGAAAACTTTCGACATCGAGATTAAAGGCAGGAAAGTTAAAGTCTCGATTGACCGATTGAAACCCTGCCATTCGCATAGCTTAGATGATCCTACAACAGACATTCAGGAAAACGGACTCGAAATTGACACAACGAACGACGGAAAAACTGGTTCAACGCACAAAGTCTCTTTCGATATCGACGCCAAAATTCCACCGACACGACAAACAACAGTCACTAGGACAGGAAGAATCATCAAGGCGCCGACCAGGTTTAAATAATCACCAATATAACACAATCACACTCCGAAGGAACAACAAAACACGGGACAACAAAAAAAAACACAATAGTCCAAACAGAGTACGGCATATATACAACACAAATCACACACGACCTCAGCAGGTACCACCCACTTACATATGATACATTACGTGAATTATGGTTAACAAATTCACTGGAAGGGGAGTATTGTGGCGAGTAAACCGACGGGAAAGTAAATTTTTACTAAAGTTTAATCGTCAGTCGCAATATAGATCTTGACGTGTGAACATCTTTATCAAGCTGGTGGTCCCGGGTACTGCGCAATATCGTGAAAGGCCCGTTATATCGTGTACAATAGCGAGGGTATCACAAATAACAGCTTGATAAAATAGATAGTGGTACTGGGTACTGCATTTTTAATGTACAAGGCCCATATATCCGTGCTAGTCGGTGGTATCACAAAGTGCGACTCAATAAAATAAAAAGTAAATCTATAAAAATAAAAGTGAAAAAATAAAACGGGTCACAAATTGCGACTCAAAATTAAACTTGAAATAATATATAAAATAAAAAGAAATTAATAATAAAGAAAAATAAAGTATCTGTAAATTTTGGTGTTATAAACAGGAATGTTTGAACCAAACAAATAAATTAAACCATAAAAAAAAAAAAAAAAGTTTAAACGTCAAATGGACTGGGGCAAATGAACACAAAAAGGTAGTAGATTTGTTGATATTTTTGCATTTTTTCATCAATAAGCGCAGGAAAATTGTGGAGACGAGAATTGTTTTCCCCTAAACGCAGTGCACTCGAAAAGACAAAATTGCATTGGATAAAGAAAACATTTGTCTTTTCAAAAGAAAAAAATTTTCAGTTAGAATCGAGATATTAAAGCACTCACATGTTGAACAAAAGTACACAGCCATGTTCCAACTGGTTGTTCATAATTATCCAAATAAAAAGCTATTAAATAAATAAATATAAAAATACAGTTATTAATAAATGCATTGCTGTTTTAATCAAAATTACTACAGTCCGCATATCCTAATTTATTAAAGTGCAAGTGGTACGTGTGAGGACTCCTGAGCAGCGGACACGCTTACTAAAAGATTTTTTATAGTGCTCGCTGAGCAAGAAACTATAAAATAACCACAAACCATTTTGTATTTTTTTCAAATAGTAAATCTACCCTCTCCTCATATAACACCCTCTTCATTTTGTATTAGGAATATTCCAACAACATATTAAACATATAGACAGTTAATCTGCAATCACAACAACCGAGTAAGAGTTAATGAAACTGATACGCTTATAATATTTAGTTGTAACAACGAAATTCCAAAATAAATAATTCCAGTTTGATATTTTAGTGCAACGACAGAATGATATGATTACATTGAGCTACAATATTGTTCTCGCACAGCATTAGTCAGTTAGTTTTGTTCGCAGTTGACACAAAAGCCTCGTTTAATTGGTGTAACAAAATTACGTTTGTGGAAATTGAAACGAGGTTGATACTTTAAAAACTATTAGGCTCATTCGGTTCTGACAACGAATATCTACGAAATTAGCATCAACGGAGTTGAAGATTTGGAAACGAAGTTGTTGCAACTATATGTGCATTAGTGGCTACCGTATAGTTTATTTGTACCAAGCATCCGGTCTTCAGCGACCTGCAGAAATGTCAACATCTCTACAGTTAATTTTCCATCACAGTAACATCAGAGCCTCCCACTGATGAGAAGTCCTCTGAGAGCCTCTTTAATAACTCTAAAGACGATGACTCCCCTGAGTCCGTGGAGAGAGTTTTCGCTTGGCTGTCCGCTACTTCCACTCGCCCAAATGAGCTATCAAGCACAGTGGTAGTGTCTGAAGCTGACTTCGGAGAGCACCGCTTGTCCGCGCCCTTCTTATACACCTTGAGTGTGACTGCACTGAAACCATAGTTAATTAAACCGTTGGTCCCCCCCCCCCCCCAGTCTCTCCCTGTTTTAAATAATAACAGTTGAGCTATTGTTAGCCTTGTCTCTTCGAGCTTCGCAACTTTCCAGTTGTGGTCTTTTTGAAGGAATAGAAAAAGTAGAAGTGTCAATGGATGACATTATTATCCATGACTCCATACCAAAGCAAGACGTGCCAAGCAAAAACGGAAGAAGTAATCCAAATCATGCGGAAATTGGGTTTTTAACTAAATCAAGAAAAATGCCTATTGAGCTAAACTTCGGTCAAATTCTTGGGGCATAAGGAAAGAGTTTCCAAATTTAACGAAGAAAACATACCGGCAATATCAAACATTAAAATCCCAACAAAAGTGAAACAAGCGCAAAGACTAAAGGGCATGATTAGTTACGTCGCAAAATTCATTCCACAATGTTCTGAGGTAATAGATCCGACTTCAGAGAACTTCTGTAGAAGAATAGTGAATTCAGTTGAACTTGAACAGGTAACCAATTAACATAAGGAATGAGTTTTCTCTTTTCTGACTTCAATTACTGATTTTAATCTCTTGAGTAGTAGCTTTTCAAATAATTTTGAAATTTTAGGAAGTAGGGAAATCAGCCTGTACGTTTTTTTCTTGTTTGGCGGTTGTTAGGTTTTAGAATCATTATCACCTCTGCCACCTTTCACCTTCCACTGGTAAGGAACGTATTTTAATCTGAACGGATTTTAATCTTTGATTACTTGCAATAAATTTTCTAATCCTTTTTCTGGTAGTGCTTTAACTATAAGTGTAGTGATTATTTCATAACCAGGGGATTTTTTGAGCTCAAGTTATTGTTAATTTCATTTTTTAGCTTTTGTAGTGTTACAGGTCTTACCTATGTTTATTTTCTGGAATTATATTTTCTTCAACTGTCTGCTTTGGAAGGGGTTGAAATGTGTCTTCAAGATAGTCTTAAAGACCTTTAGTTGCTTTCCAAAGGGAATAATTAGTATCCTTGTTGCCAGAAAGGCCAGCTCGGTATTCGCTAAAACTTTTGTTTTCGATTTCTTTGATAGGCATTTTCAATTTGTTACTTAAATAATTAAGTCGTAATTTGCTTTATAGTGCTCGGTTCCTCTGCCAGATTTTTTGCGCATTTCGTTTTTCTCTAACCCTCACTTCTGCTGAACAGTTGATTTGATTTTCCGTTTGGTTACGAGTAGGAGGGGTACTCCGCCACGCTGCTTGTAATATACTATTGTTCAGCGCAGCTCTAATTGAACAATAAGTTGTGCCGGAGTTTTAATTGGTACTTGTAATTCTGTATTGTCTACGACTAGGTTCTGGAAGAGACCGCAGTTTGTTTGATTATTATATTTGTTAACATAGACAAATTTTCATTTTTGATAATGGTATCATTGAGTGTGGTCAGACGAAATGTTTTCACTGTTTTCGAGTATAACATGTAGTTTACGGGTATCCTTTTTGTTACAAAGAAATCTATCAAATCTGGTATCTTATTTGTATCCGCTGGAAAATATGTTGGTTTACCTCCAGACAGAAACTCGCAGTTTAAAGCCCGAGCAGCTGCAAATAGTTTATTACCCTTCTTATGGGTTGTTAGCATTGATCCCCAATATGTAATTTTGGCATTAAAATCGCCTCCGATTATGAAGTTAAAACCGAGCGAATTGAGTAACGTAACCTAGTTTTCTTTATTCAGATTATACCACGGAGGGTAATATATTGGAGACATGTTGATTGCCTTTACATTATTTAATCGAACATTAATGGTTTATACTTGCATAATTTCTTTTCAATTTTTACTCATTCGTAAATTCGTAATGTTTGACGTATTCCTTCACACCAATAGTTGAACCTCCTCTCGCTACCTTTTTTACGAAAGTATTTAACCACTGCACGTTATTCATTTGTTTCCATATTTAAAAAAAATCAAAAGTGTTATAAAGACTATAGTATGGCCATGATAGGCATACCATGTCAATTAAAAGACAACGTGTGTTTAACGACGGTCACACAATTAACAATAGGCATATGTGACCGATTTATTCAATTGGTCACAAAAGGTAATTTTCACAAGAAGTGATTGGCATCAGTTTGTGCTCTATGTCAATTGTTGATTTAATTTTTAACTGGAAAGTGACGAACGATATTCTCACTTCTAATCACATGTGTATATCTTTTTCTATTAAACTTAAAAGACCACCGTTTAAACCATACCGTAACCGGAAATTAACTGATTAGGATTTTTTCTCTCTCGAGCTCGTTCCTCCACTTGCTTTACCGAGCCCATCTCGGTCTGCTTTAGATATTGATTTACAAGCATCTTTGCTTACAAAGGCAATTTCGACTGAATTTGAAAAATCTTGTCCTCTGATCACTAACCAGAAGTCTCGGAACAAACCTTTTTGGGAGTTCTGAACTTAAAAGGTTAAGAAAATTCATTAGAAAATTAAAAAATAAAGCCAAAAATTCTAAACTTCAGGTTGATTGGGGTAACTTCTTAGTGGCTTAAAAGGATTATAAAAGAAGTTTAAGGCAAGCTCACAGTTCATCATGGATTAACTTCTGTGAGGAAATTAACAGCCTATTGGCTGTAACTAGACTTAATAAAGCTTTGGCTGAAAATGATGACTTATTGTTCTTCGTCTGCCGAATGGTAAGCTCACCTCTTCCAAAAGGGAGGTCGGTGAGTTGCTTCTGTCTGGCCCATTCCCCGGTTGTGACTTCAGTTCTGATTCTGTTGTCTTCAAGCCTGCTAACTTGTATGCTGAAACCCCTAATTGGGGTTTAGATCACAAGCTGATCACTCACGACGTTTTGCGTTGCAGTGTGTTCTCATTTGCACCGTACAAAGCAAGGGGTCCTAATGAGATTTCCCCTGCTGAATTACAGCATGGCTTTCCCTACATTCGGGAGCATCTACTTCATCTGTTCCAAGCGTGCATTGCATATAGTATTGTTCCACAATGTTGGACAAAACTAAAGTTCTTTTTATCCCGAAGGCTGGCAACTCTGATTATACGGACCCTAAGTCATTTCGGCCTATTAGTCTGTCTTCAACTTTTCTTCAGACTTTAGAAAGGATCGTCGACAGATTTATTAGAGATCATTACTTGCCGCTCTTTCCACTCAGTAACATGCAACATGCTTACAGAGTTGGTAAGTCCTGCGAAACTGCTCTACATGAACTTGTCACTAAGGTTGAAAGGTCCCTCAAGAATAAAGAGTTTCATATGGGTGCTTTTTGCTACGATTACTAAAGGCTGTACCAACCGAAAGCCTGTATTAAGCGAAACTTAATGAACTGCAAGCTACTGCTTGTAGAGTCATTACTGGAGCTATGTCTTCTACTCCACTTCTGGCTATGGAGTCTATTTTGTGTTTGCCCTAGTTGAACACCTTCCTTCTAGGAAGCTGCTTGCTCTGCGGCGTATCGATTGAGATGCATTGGTGCATGGAGTGCATTAGATACAATGGTGGGGCACAGACTAATCACGAAAAAATACCTTTCATTGATACCAGAAATTGTTAATGTTATGGTTAATGATAGGCTGCTGCCTGAGTTCAACTTCGACAATTTATTCTCGGTGGTTTATCCATCAAGAGATCTGTAGTCCTCGGAGCAATTTCTTAAAACTTTATCGGAGTCTCTTGCCTTCTTTTCTGATGGCTCTTGCTCTGAACATCTTGCTGGATTTGGAACTTACTGCTCTCTGATTGATTTCAGATCGTTTGGTAGTCTGGCTTCGTACTGCACTATCTTTCAGACAGAATTAATTGCTTTGACTAATAGTGTTATTGAGGCTATGCGTCTTACCATTAACAACAAAAATATTTTTTCTGTACGGACTAGTTCCAAACTTGTTAAGGACTGTAAACATTTTATCAACCTTCTTTGTTCTAACAATAGAGTTACTGTCTTATGGGTACCAGCTCATCGTGCAATTGAAGGTAATGAGATCGCCGATTGCCTAGCCAAGGCTGGCTCGCGATTAACATTAATCGGTCCCGAACCGGCGGCTCCCTTACCTTTCATTAGCGATAAGAAGCTATAAAAAACTTCGCTCTTAAATAGCTAAGGCTGAAGTGGCGTGCTACTTCTAGTTGCCGTAAGACGAAGCACTTTATTAATGAGCCAGATCCGAGGTCTACTAAGATTGATTTATCTTTAAAAAGAGACCAGCTCAGAATCTTCGTCTATCGAATGGCAAGTTTACTTCTTCGAAGAAAGAAGCAAACGAGTTGCTTCTTTCTGTTCATTTTCTGGAGTGTGCCATCCTTAACTCTGATTTTGCTCACTCTCTAACCAATAGGAATTGCAATGAATCTCCTGACTGGGATTTAGCGGATAGGATAGTTACGTCCGAAATTCTGCGTTGGAGTATTTTCTCCTTTAAACCATACAAATCAGGTGGTCCTGATAGGATTTTTCCGGCTGTATTACAGCATGGTTTTCCTATCATTAGGGTTTATCTGCTCCACTTGTTTAAAGCGTGCGTTGCTTTTAGCATTGTTCCTCAGGTTTGGTGCAAGGTTAGGGAGGATTGTAGACAGATTTATTAGAGATAAATGTTTATCTAATTACCCACTCATTAACATGAAACATGCTTATAGGGTAGGTAAGTCCTGTGAAACGGCTCTACATGAACTTGTTACTAGGATCGAATGATCCCCCAATAATAAAGAGTGTCTTGTAGGTACTTTCTTGGACATTGCGGGCAGTGGCGGATTAAGGTCGGCTCAGGCCCCGGGCGCAGAAGAAAAAATTGGGCCACTTAAAAATATAAAGACATACAAGAAAATAAAAATACATGTTAACGATATTTTTAAATAAATAATAGCTATTTACGCAACATGGGTGTTGATTCTCTAAAAAATTAGATAATGTGTAAACGTGAAAACTTGTAAAGAGCAAAGCTTACTTTCATCGGTTTCCAATTTTCGATTTGATTAATCGAATTAAAATTTTATTTCTAGTTGAAGGAAATTTTGTCTTCTTTTCGATACTGAAAACCGTTTTATTTTATTTTGTTTTTTGATGACTTTTTTGAGTAAAACAAAAGATGTCTAAAAAAAAAATTTGCTGCTGTTTGAAACTGTAAACGAACTTGCTCGAAATTTCATTGAAAAATCTAAATCGGCCATTTTATAAAGAATTTAGAAACATTGCAAAATGATACTAGGAAAATTTCTGTGCGACGACTCTTTGTCGTTAGTGTTTTTAGTGTTAAAGTGACTTAAAATTTTATCGTACAGTACTAAGTTTACAAGATAAAAAAAATTTACTTCTACGGTTTTTGATACGTTTTCTCTAAAACTTCAATAACTCGACAAGGAGTGGTCGCACAGAAATTTTCCTAGTATCATTTTGCAAGGTTTCTAAATTCTCTATAAAATGGCCGATTTGGATTTTTCAATGAAATTTCGAGCAAGTTCGTTTCCAGTTTCAAACAGCAGCAAATTTTTTTTTTTAGACATCTTTTGTTTTACTCAGAAAAGTCATCAAAAAACAAAATAAACTAAAACGGTTTCCAGTATCGAAAAGAAGACAAAATTTCCTTCAACTAGAAATAAAATTTTTTTTTTGAAAGGTGTTATTTCGCCAAGATATAAGCGTTCAAATCTGGGTATTTTTTCGAAGAAAATTTCTGTTCCGTTTTTTAATTGGCGCAGTGTATTAACGAAAAATTGCAAACTCATAAAAGTAGGCTTTGCTTTTTAGTAGTTTTCACATTTACACATTTGATGTTTTCTTTTATTCATTCTGGCTATTTTGAACATTCCGAAAGTGACGTAAATCTTTCTTTTATTCATTCCATTCCTTCTGTTCCTTTTTTAGTCCATTCTTTTATTTATTCGGAATATTCAGAACCCAAGTATGTGTAACAAAACTGAATTCATCACCAACTTTTTTCAGCAATAATGTCCGACTTATTATAAGATTTACTATGAAAATTGGCCAAAAAAATCGGAAAATGAAGAAAAAAAAAAGCTACAAACCAAATTTCATCTATTTCCGATTTTTTTGGCCAACATTCGGAAAAAAAATTCATGTTTTCAGCTAAATGTCAGAAAAATACAAAAATTGTCGAATATAAAAATATTTGGGAAGGTATTTTTTTTTACTACATCTAAAGGTGGAATAAAAAGAATATTTCATTTGACGTTTTGTAATTATGTTCGATGATTACAATTCAAATGACTAAACAGATACAGTTAATTGTTTAAGGCGTAAAATAATAAAATTTCGCAAAAAATATTTTTAGTTTCATTACACGATAATAGTTTTAAATAGAGCTTGACGGATACAAAAAATCGCCAGGTTATATTTTTTAAGATTATTATTATTATTATTACTTGAGGGCCATGTGGGGGCTCAAGCCACCCCGCACTGCGACCTAAAAGATCTTTTGTGCATAAGCTCTACTTAATTATCCGTCCAGTCAATATTCAGGCTCTTAATGAACCTGATAATACTGCCTAACGGTACGTGATACATACTATCTGGGCTCATTGCTCTCCCTCCTAGATGTTTTAATTATCCATCCAGCCATTATTCAGGCTCTTAATGAACCTGATAATACTACCGACCGGTACGTGATACATTCTATCTGGGCTCATTGCTCTCCCTCCTAGATGTCTACTGTAGAAAATACTTCTACACGCGTTACATACTATCTGGGCTCATTGTTCTCCCTCCTAGATGTAATAACATTTACTTCTGCTAGAAGAGCGGTAGCATTGGGACTCAAGGACTTCGAGGGGGCAGACCCACTCCCGTATATTCCTATCCGTGCCTCGTCTACCGTTTTGATTTTACTCTTGCGAGTTGCTGGGACATACTATCTGGGCTCATTGCTCTCCCTCCTAGATGTTGTAACGATAGTGCGATGCACGCTGTAATCGTTTTTGTTTTTGGGAAATACATGATCGATGAATGAATTGAATAACGTGAAATAATGTTTGTTTGGATAATCATTGCTAATCGGTTACTTTTTCTCCACCAAGAGAAGCAAAGAGAAATATAAATAGCAATTGGGAAAAAAGAATTGGCGGTTAATGGGACACGATAGAAGAAAAGACCGTAATTTTTTTTTCTTCTGGCTTGAGTAGTTGAGTGATACAGACATGAATAATATTTCATGGAATTTAAATAAATATATTTAAAGTATTTTTTTTTGGTTTGGTTCTGTTAAAAATCGTTAAGTGATTATAAAATATAGTATAAATAAAAACCAAAAGCAAATATTTTGCTAGATGTGATATAAAGGTTATTAGAGGCTTCACCTAAAAGCATCTTAATGTGTGAACAGAAAACAAAAAATATTATATTCATATGTTATTGTGAAAAATTGTCTGTGCATATAAGCGAACTTAATAAAAAAATTAAAGTATAATAAAAATAATGATAAATATAATTTAAATACTAAAGGGTTAACTGTGTATATGCCCTAACATAACGGATTTGTTGTTGTGTAATTTTGTAAACAGAATAATATGTGTCACTAAATCCGACTATTGTATAAAAAAAAAAAAAAAAGACATTATTATGTAAACTACCTAAATTCTAAAAATTTTATATCAATAAAACTTAAATTCGCTAATTTCATAAATTAAACCAAGATTGTTTATAATTCATTTGGTGCCTTGAAACAAACGGTGATAATAACGAGCCTCTAAATCTCGTGTATGTATAATTCTCAAATTAATTTACACCGCTACGTGGGATTAAATAATTATTAAATCGAGAAAACGGCGGCATTACGAACGAGAGTGGCATAACGTATACACCCGGTAAATCATTGAGTGCGGATCCAACATCGATCATCCACATGGGTTGCGCGATGATGTCAACTTAGCTGCTTGTATTTTTGTTAAGTACCATTTTTAGATTATATTTACTCACATTTGTTTACAGGCAATATTTTCTTATATTTTTAATATTCTTTCAATTTACGATTGTAAAGCCTTTGTATCACATGTGGTGTGTATAGACTCGTACAACCATTTTCCTGTACCGATATTATTTTGTGTGATCTAATCAACGTAACCATGTCGGGCTAAGCCATTACAAGAGGCTGGTGATAAGACAAATGGGCAACTGTGTGAAGATTCGGTCCAGGTGTACTTTAACAACGATCATGGTAACCTTTTGCGATTTACGACAAGCGACCCCCCACTGGCGAGTACTACCCCGCGGTATAAAATAAATCACCTGGACAGTCGGAAACCAAAGATCGTTACAATGTTTACTGTTGGAAGTACTTCTACACGTGATACATAATATCTGGGCTCATTGCTCTCCCTCCTAGATGTCTACTGTAGGAAATACTTCTATACGCGTTACATACTATCTGGGCTCATTGCTCTCCCTCCTAGATGTAATAACATTTACTTCTGCTAGAAAACGGTAGCATTGGGACTCAAGGACTTTGAGAGGGCAGACCCACTCCCGTGTATTCCTTCCCGTGCCTCGTCTACCGTTTTGATTTGACTCTTGCGAGTTGCTGGGAATAAAAAAGTCGCCTGTAGGTCACCCAGGTTTACTACAGGAAGGCTAAATAAAACTGGAGGGTGCCTGGTATCCAGAGTCCGCATATATAGACTGATGAACCTATCAGCCATTCATCCATCGACATATGCTGTTCCACCTTAGATTAGGGATTTTTTGTCAAGGTTTTCTCCTTTAGCGCCGTACTTTAGCCTGTCACAAAAGTCTATATTCAGCCTAATGGTTACAGTTACCGGTGGTTGCCACGAGGAGGCAGTACGTACACTTGCGCCTACTGGAAGGTTACGGAGCCCCTTCCAATAGACGCCAAACCACCATGTTTTTTAAGATACATCACGTACAAATTATTTGCAACTTCAATTAATTATAATGAAATTATTTATTTAATAAACTTAATTTGTTTCCTAATCTTAAAAATTAAAAAAAAAATCATACTATGGAAAATGTATTCTATTTATTCCAATATGTTCTTTTATTATATTACGTACGGAATATTGCGAGGTCACGTGATCAACATTTTATTCCTTCTGTTCTTTCTGTGGAATGAATAAAAGAAAGCACCCATTATCTTAATTTTTATAGAAGCACCCTAAGGGCACAGTTAGAAAATGCCTCATTTTGTGTAACGAGTAGGATATCTGCGAAGTGAGTGAAGCGATTTACGCAATATCCTAAAAGGTACAAAAAATGATATTTCCTAACGTGTTACATAGATTTTTTCCTAATTTTGTTATAAACAGTAAATTATTGAATTTTGAGAAAAGAAAGTCTTTGAATAGTTAAACTCCAAATTAATTTTAAAATTTTTTGGAAATCAAGTAGGCACAAACTGGTACTCCTCATTTCCTAACAGTTAAAGCTCAGTATGCAGCTCGAGCTAAGAGAAAATTTCCATACAAATTTGACGTAAAATTTAGCTAGCTAAATAAAATAAATTTTTTTTAGCTAACAATTTCGCTGAGCGGTATGCACCTTTGCGTGAAAAATTTGAAAAAATTTCAGTTGTTTCATTCAAATCTAGATTGTGCCACTATAAATTCTCCAAACATTTTAGCCGCAATTTATCTCACAAGGACAATAATTTGAAGATCAATTTTGACGGTTTTGAATTTTGATTCAATTTATAATTGAAGTAGGCGCGAAGGAAAATTAATTTATGATATTTTTATAGGTATAAAGAAGACGGAAGTCAAAATGGCCGACCAACATTACGAAGTCAAGTATTTAGAGGTTTATTTGGACAGAAACTTCATTCAAAAACAAACAAATAAAAGTCAAACAAAATCAACAAAATTTATCTGTACACAAATTATTAGCTTGACGATTTATCTATCTGTAATTAAATGGAGACTTGTGGAGACCGCGGTAAAATTTATCTTAGCTCGAGCTGCATACTGAGCTTAAGGCAGTAGTGATACATGCAAAAATGTGTTCTTTAAGGTAAAAAAATGCAGCGTGCTGATTGGTTGAAATAGCTGTCAATTTTTTTAAGGTTATGTAATTTTGCCTGAAAGGCAAAAATATTTGCCGTATATAAAATTGAACCATGTTCAATTTTCTAGTTTGGCCTTAAAGACATTTAATATCGCCTACTTGATGTGACTATTTTTATTGCATTAAAGGTTTCCTCACGAAACGAGATTATAAAGTTGAATTTTTTTTGTTTAAAGTGAAGATAGTCACACATTAGTTTTGCTTAATTAATTGTAATACATTTACGTATGGGTATGGTTGTCATGACTATGTTGTTTTGCTTTACTTTCAAAGTCTGCTTGGTTCCGTTTACACTTAATTAATTATAGTGAGATTTTCTATACGTTTTAATTTTTTTTATTGCTTTCTATAAGTCAAACAAAGCCACTTTTAATCCGAATCCACCGAAGAAAATTCATTGCGAACAATAATTATAAGTACAAATTACACGCATTTAGGCCCGATTGTATGAACGCGGATAGACGATATAACCTCGAAGAAAATAAATTCATGGATAGAGTTATATCCTCTGTTTCTATCTTCTCTTTTCGGTGGATAGAACAGAGGATACAAAATGTTGTTTTTTTTTGACATTTTAAAATGTTCACAGTTTGTTATCGTGTTATAGTGACGATAACATTGATTAATTAATAATTATACTTAAGAGATAAGATGGAGTCAAATAATAATCCACCGATTAAACGTTTAAAAAAGGAAAAATATGAAAATTTATTTTCAATTACATAAACGTCAAAGAAAAAAGTGTTACCATTCAAATAAAAACTGCTCTAAAACTGCAATAAAACAGAGCATAGAAAAATATTTTCAATTGTTCATACAATAGGAAAAAAATAAAATTCTCGGATAAAGATATATCTGTGCTGAGATGTTCTAACATCACTTTCGATTCGTTTTCGATAGTATTTTGTCTCTTGTAACAAGAACAAAATTGTACGCTATTTTCTTCTTTCTTTACAATTTTTCTAATGCGATCTCAGCCTTCTGTATACTTTCCTTTTCTTCACATCGATAAAATATTGCAAACAAAATGTTTGGTGATAAAGAGTGATGAATGAAAGTAGAAATAGAATGATGTTTTATGCAAGCATGCTGAGATCGCAATAGAAAAAGCTTAATTCAAAAGTCGAAATAGTATACAATTTTATTCTTGAAAAGAGAGACATCAATACTATCGAACATCGAAAAAAGTGATGTTAGAACATCTCAGCACTGTACTCTCGGATTTTATTTTTTCTATCCTCGTTCATACAATCGGGCCTTAATATTTCTAGATTGAAACCGACCAAACGGCGCAGTGGTTAAAGCTACGGCGGTTGGATCGGGAGGTACCGGGTTCGAATCCCTATAGGGGCGGGATGCAAAAGGGATTTTTCATCATCTGATTACGATCGGTGATGACAATGAACACATCTATGACCCCCTGTTGAGAGTGCGGAATCCATGGGCCGACCCACCTTTCATGTCAGTACTATAGGCTGGCATGAAGCAATGCAATGTGCAGGTGGTTTAAACGAAAGCGGGTCTATAGCCGTACGTCCTCGAGTTGGCTGGCAACGGCGTAAGGTAGGACGTTAAAAGGGAACTGCGAAAGAGTTGGGAGTGCCTTGAGCCCCAGAAAAAGATTGCAGAGATAGAGACAAAAAAAAAAAAAAAAAAAAAAAAATTCTAGATTGAAAATTTTATTGAAACATTTTGTATGTCTAAGGAGGCCTTGACTTTTATTCGTTTCTGTATTTTACCAGGTTATCACGTGTCAACTACTTTTAATATTGAAAACAGTATTAAAAGAATATTCACGCCTATGACTGTTCCAATTCATCTTCAAATCTACTTGAATCAACGCCATCTTTATCTTTATACAAATATTAATTATTAACCCATTTTTTCTTTTCTCTACACACAATGTAAACACGAAAATTACTTAGACACTTAAACATTAGAAAACTAGAAAGTTGGAGTTTTGCGGGGCCCTCCAGAAGTCGGGGCCCCGGGCGCGCGCCCGGTTGGCCCGCCGTTAAATCCGCCAGTGATTGCGGGAGCCTTTGACAGTACATCATTCTCGTCGATTATTAATGCCTGTACCAACTTCGGTATTGATCCCACCATTGTAAAATGGATTGATTATATGCTTAAATCTCGCATCGTTGAGGATGGAGTGGATAATGCTTCAATCTTGGTCGTAGTTACCAAATGTTGTCCTCAGGGAGGTGTGCTCTCAAAATTGTTGCTCAAAGCTACGCAGACGATCTTGTTATTACAGTTGCTGGAAAGCACCTGAATGTGTTATCCGACTTAACGCAGAATGCCTTACGTATTGTCGAGTCGTGGTGTTGTGGAAAGGATCTACGCGTTAATCCTTCTAAAACTGATATGGTTATATTTACCATTTAGGTGTCTTCTTGGACAGTAAACTTTCCTGGAAATTTCACATGGAGTATAAACTTCAAAAATCGACTGCCATCTTTTGGCAGTGTAGACGAGCCTTTGGGAAAACTTGGGGTCTAACTCCCAAAATGCTGTATTTCATCTATAAATCATTGGTTCTACCAATGTTATCTTATGCTTCCATGGTATGGTGGCCAGTGGTTAAATTAAAGGCTTCAATCATTAAACTTAATGGTCTACAAATTACTGCTTGTAGGGCGATTACAGAAGCCATGGCCCCCATTCCCCTTCTGACCATGGAATCAATTCTATTTTTTCCACAGCTACATTCTTTCATTCTTAGCACAGCATGTTCTGCTGCGTTTCGGCTAAGGAGCATAGGAATGTGGAACACTCTTGGTTCAGTCGTCATAGGTCATAGAACAATTTTAAATGATTTCGCATCATTAGTACCAGAAATTGATATGGTTAATGATAGACTGATGTCTGAATTCAATTTCTCTAAATTATATTTAGTGGTGCGACCTTTAAGAGATCAATGGAGATGGAGATCACTGATGTTTGATTTACATTTTTCACGCTGCCTGGGCTGGTACTGCACAGTTTTTCAAGCGGAACTAATTTCTCTTACGCTCTGCGTAATTGACGCATTGAATCTCGTTGTTACAAATAAAAATTTTTTTTTCTTTACAGACAGCTTATCTGTGCTGAATTCTTTGGATAATCCGTTAACTGTGTCAAAATTTGTTAAGGACTGTAAATTTTATTTACATTTTCCCTGTTCTAGCAATAGAGTGACGATTATGTGGGTTCCTGCCCATTGTGGCTTTGAGGGCACTGATGTCGCTGATTCTCTAGCGAATGCTGGGGCTGAGTTTAAATTCATCGGTCTCGAACTATTATTTATATTAATAAGCCGATCAAAAACTGCGCTGTAAGTGAATTAAAGCAGCAATGGCTTGATACTTGTACCTGCCGCATTGCCAAACTTTTTATTAGTGGACCTAATTTGAGGGCCACTAGGTTTGCTTTATCTCTTAGCAAGAAACAATTGAGAGTCTTGATCGCGACTCTTACTGGGCACGGTTATTTTAAGGTACACCTTCATTGCCTTGAAGACGATGATGATTGCATTCATTTCGTGTACAGTTGTCCGGCTTTCAACAGAGTTAGGTTGTAATTATTTGACTCTAGATCCATTGCTGATAATCAGCTGTATTCCTTGCCTTGGCCTAAATTATTTCAGTTTATTAAGGCTACAGCACGCGTTCGCGAGTTAGGATAGAATCACTGGTATGCACCATGGGCCCATCGTGGCATTGAGTGTGGAACCTCGGATGGTTCCAACCAATTTTAATAATAATATAATAATGGAACTATGGCCTATTTTTCAACCGGTTATGATGAAATTTGACATGTGCGTTGAAAGTGGGATTCTAAAATGTTTTTTGGATGAAGTTCTGCAATATGGCCAAGTATGATGGAAGTTGCCCATTTCTCAACCGATTATAATAAAATTCAACATGTGCGCTGGAAATGGGAATCTAACATGATTTTTAGATGAAGCTCTGGAATATGGCCAAGTAGGATGGAACTTGACTATTTCTTAATCGATTATAATGAAATTTGATATGTGTATGGAAATAGGAATCTTTGATATGTGTGGAATATGGCCAAGTAGGATAGAACTTGGCTATTCCTTACCCGATGATGATGAAATTTGACATGTGCGTTGTAAATGGGATTCTAAAATAATTTTTGAATAAAGTTATGGAATATGGCCAGTTGCACGGTAAGAAATATCAGTAAAATTGTAGAAAGTTCTAGAATACGATTGATCGTGTTAAATTGTATGTCTGTACCCATGTTACTGAAACTTTTGACCTGGTTGGCTGTTGTTGTATAAGTAAATAAATGTTGGTTAAAAAATAAATCAATACTTTCAAAACTGTTACACCAGCTTTATGACACAGGTGAATGCTATCACCATTATAGACACCAAAGAGACCGAAGATCTGGTCACCCCGTGATTTTTTAGCTCTTTATATTTTTCTTCTTTTTTCCTTTTTCTGTCCCGGGCTATGCTTAAAAAGGATCTCCTCCCTTCATTCCTCTTCTGTTTTGCCACATCATGGTATCCCGTTTTGCCGAAACGTTTTTAACAGTTGGTTGAGTCTCCTTTGCAGTTGCGACTGGTAATCTAGCAATTCCATGCGGACGTGTGTGTATGTCACCTCTCTTAAATATAGAAGTATACGCCTTCCTCCTGTAAATAAATTTTAAAACTATTATTTCTATTATATTTGTAATTGATCCAAATTTGACTGCAAAACAAATCCCATTTAAGGTAATTGCTTAATTATAAGCGTAAACTCTAAATGTTGATATTGAAAATCTGAATTGCGTTTTTTAAATTTCACGGCCAATGTAACTATTAAACGTAATTGGCTATCAGTTTTCAAGTTTTCACAAAAATCTGTAAATTAATTATCCATAATAAAAAAAAAACAATATAGGGTCACGCAATTAACTATACACAATAGCAATTAAAGTAATTTATTACAATACTAATAAGTACGATAAACTGTCAACAAAAAAACTATTAATCAAGTTATAAACTAGAATAATGTAATTTAAATACCCATCAAAATACATAGTATTATATCATCAAATTCACGCGATCATTCATAAAATTGTACCCATGTTCGTAACATATCAAACACATATGCGCATCGTCGTATACATACTTACATATGTGATCAAAATAACTTATAAAAATCAAATATCATCTGTGTAATATTGTAGTAGTACAACTGTAAAACAAAATAGTATTCTCTTGTGTATGTAATTAACTTAAATATTTCGTTTAAGATAAAGCAAACATTTATGTACATACCTACACCCAAACGCAAAAACTATTATTCATCTTAATCGTAAGTATGTATGTACTGCAATATGCAATTTGGTATTGAGAGTTGAGCTTGAGACACACATTAACTTATAAATAACAATTTATCTACACAACTGAACGGAAAAAAACAAACGAAACACAACTTAAAAAGCACAACGAGAGCGATGTGTTTCATTTTTTATCGCATGTGTATATATTTATATTTATATATACTCTCAATTAAGAGAGTAGTGGTGGGTGGTGGGAGAAAATACTATATAACCGGCATTAATTCATGAATTTATTTCAGTCTTTCTTTTCAAACTCTCCATATCCTACTTAAAGTGAAAACTTAATAAAAAAAAAAAATTAATTTAACGAAATAAATATAAAAATACATTTTAATTTAATTTAATTTTTTTTTTTTTTTTAATTGGCGAGAGAAAGAAGTGATGTTGAAAATAAATAAAAAATATAATTTATAAATTAAAACAAAAATCAAATTATTATTTTTTTTTTATTTATAACAGTTAATTATAAAACGGAATATTAATACACACACACACACACAAAGCGTGAATTAAGGAAGAAGCTAGGCCTTCCATCTGGAGTTAGGTGTTCGTACCTACCAAATCCAACTAAATAATAAAAAATTAAACAAAAGTTAAAAAAAAATTCGAATGGCAGTTGTTTTTCAAAAAAAAAATTGTTTTTGTATGTGGTTTTTTCATTTTTGGATTTGAGAAACTTTTCAAAGTGAAATTATTGTATTAACTTTTATTGCACAAAACAAAACAGAGTTAACAAAAAAAAAAAAAAAAAGAAAGTAAAGAATTTTTCTGGTTGAATTGTTTTCAAGTTGCGTGGCAAAATTTAAAAAAAAAATAATAAAAAAATAACAAAAAACATAAATAAAAAAATCTCTAAGAAAATTGTATTTTTTACAGTTAAAAAAAAAAGTTTATTATAGAGAAAGACATTTGCCGATTGAGTGATTTATGTTTTATATTTCAATTTTGTGAAAGTTTTAATACGTTAGCATATAACGTTAACATTTTTAATTTATGTTTAAGAATATTAATAAATAAACTGATAAGAATAAGAAGTGTGATAATTGGCTGTGCTATTTTTTTTTAAGATATATACTATTTAATAATTTATAAATAATTAAAGGACATTCACATACACAAAAATGTCTACTACTACTAATAATAATAATATTAATAATAATAATAACGATAGTAACAATAAAATTATGCTTAGTGAAAGTTCATCAATCTTAAATTATGCAAATAAATTAGAAAATTTACATGATCAGCAACTTCATAACAACAACGGTAATAGTAATACAAATGACATTGATGATGATGACGATCATAATATGAGTGAAATACCATTGCACGAGGAATTGGATGCTTTAAGTCCGCTAATCATGGACAATCACACAATGGTCGAGCACCAAGAGAATTTATATATCGGTGATTTAGATGATTTTAAATATGCAATGAAACATTCAGATACAAAGGATTCAATGAGCTCGGTCGACAGTGACCTCTCATTATCGTATGACATTCAAAATAATTCACCACACAAATTTAAAACCGACTACCATCATAATATGTCCTCGTCATCTGATCATGAGAATGGAAAAGACTCGGGATGTGATGAATTCGAACGAGGAGGCAATAATAATTTAAATCAAACAATAATCGAAGAGAGTTTAATTAATGAGGAGGAGATTGAAATTCCAGATGATGATATGTGCGAAAAAATATGCGAACAAGTTGAATTCTATTTTTCAAATGATAATATTCTGAAGGATGCATTTTTACTTAAACATGTGCGACGAAATAAAGAAGGATTTGTTAGTTTAAAGCTTGTGTCGAGTTTTAAACGGGTGCGTCAATTAACGAAAGATTGGCGCGTTGTTGGATACGCCATCAAGCAAAAAAGTCAGAAAATCGAATTGAATTCAATCGGTTCGAAAATACGACGAATCGATGCGCTACCCAGTTACGATGAAACGATGCCGTCACGAACCATAGTGGCCACAGATTTACCATTCGATAAGCTTACTATTGAAAAAGCATCCGATTATTTCTCAAAATGTGGTGAAATCGAATTGGTTCGAGTATTACGCCCGGGGCATACAATACCGTCAGATGTACGACAATTTTTCAATAAATATCCAGAATTACAGCAGAAAGAATGTGCTCTTATTGAATTCGTCGAATCACAATCGGCACGAGAAGCGCAAAGTTTAAGCGCCGATATACAAGTATTCGAAATGGTGGCGACCAAAAAGAAGACGGGCAAAAAACAATCTGTCACCAAAATGATTGAGAATTATAAATATTCGGAACATGATGCAGAAAGAAGTCGTGGTGGTGGTGGTGGTGGTGTTGGGCATGTTCATCGAAATATAATCGATCAAAATAATATTCGTAATATCTTGAAGAAATCAAATCCGGGATATTTTAATCAACCGATTCATCAATGCCGAAAAATTTCGTTCGAAAATCACATGGAACAACACAATCACATTCGTCGCAACAGTAATTGTTCAGAGGCGTCATCACGCAAATATTCAAACTGTTCGGAAGGATATTCCAGTTGCTCTGATGCAATGTCGCGCCGCACTTCATCGTGCAGTGACAATAGTTCACGGCGAACATCTAATTGTTCTGATTTATCGTCGCGCCGTTCATCAAATTGTTCGGAATACATATGCCATTGTGGTGCCATACGCCGTTATTCACAATGCAGCAACGAAGGCAGCAATTATCGTCGTTTATCCTACTGCAATATGGACCACCGTAAAATATCAACCGGGAGCGATATAAATCGTCGCCTATCAAACGATTCGAGCCAAATTGTAATCCCGGGCAATTTTGAACGTAAAATATCTTTTGAGGGTCCACGTAAAATTAGCTCGTCCGGTTTTGATCTAATCCGTAAATTATCCAGCGGCGAACAATACAATTATAATCGCAAAATATCGAATGATTCGGGATGCGGCGGTTTTGAGCGTAAAATATCAACCGATTCTGGTTATGATCGTAAATTATCCATGGAATCAAATTGCAGCGGTATTGTGAATCCTGTCCGACGACCAAGCGGTTCGTATATGAATCCAGAAAGTGTTGTACGTACACCGATTGGCCCGGATGGGAGCAAAGGGTTTGGCGCACGAACACGTAAAATTGGACACACAGTCCCACCTGTTTAAATTAAAACACTTAAATAATTTATAACAAATACATATATTTAAATTAAGACTCTTAAGTTTAGCGGCTATTTATTATATTATAATATTAAATTACTTTTGTTGTCTAAAACGTACAATATATTGGCTAAATAAATAGGTATGTAAGTCTTGTTTTAGTACTAAGTACTAAACCATGCCGAATTAGAAGATTTTTTTTATATAAATTATTGTAATTTTATATATAAATACATACATAATGTATACATATTTGGGTGTTGGTAAAATTAATTATCATATAAGGTATAATATACCTTCGAAAAAATACTTTGAAACCTTCATAGTGAAGGTGCTTTTTTCTGAAGAAACTATATAAAAAAAAAATTTACAATAAATAGTATTTATTTATTATTTTACAATGTTATTCTCCTCTAATGCCACATATATAAAACAAAACTACATATTTAATCCAATTACTTTTTTTGCATTTCTTTTTTAATTATGTGTAACAAATAACCGTTTTTTTCTGTTAGTTTTTCATTCATCCATACACAATATACATACATTTTACGTTGTTATGGATAATCTATGTATTTTCTTTTCTCTTATTACTCTGTAAGTAGCTATATACAATACATACAACAATAATTACCATTTTGTGTAAATTATGTTCATTACCTTATGTTTTAGCATTAAAAAAAAAAATCAAATAATATATTTTTGTATATAAACGTATCGTAAAATCGAAATACATATTAAATAAAAACAGAAACCAACAACTACATTATATAAATAAACTTTAAAACAAAATCATTTTTAAATATCATTTTTTATTATTAATTAGCTATTTAAAACATGCTCACTTTATTTTAAAATATGAGAATTTCTCCTTTTGTTTCTTATTTCAAATCACCATGTGCTTTTAAAATACTATGAACATGACATTGAAAAATAAAATAATTGAAAGTAAAAGTTAAACAGAAAAAAAAGAAATTACGTTTCAGCAATTGGTTTACAGATGTCTCATTACATTGGGTGATTTTTCGCATTTTAACAGTGTAAGTATAATAACGTAGTCAATAGATTAAGCTTCTCTCCACAATTATTAAATCAAGTTCACGAATCACGATTAAGAGAGAAGTGCGGAAGTAAAACCATTTATATATGTATTATATTTTAAAGATCATACTCATAATGATGAGTTACGCATACATCCGAAATTGATTTAATTACGCAAACTATTTTGTTGATCATAAATTTTATTGAAAACATAAAAAAAAAAAAAAAAAAATTATACAAAAAAAACAAGAATCAAGGTTATTGACATTAAACATGGACAACATTTTGTAAACACTATATCAAGTAAGCTAATAAGCTAAGCGTATTATTGACACCTTGAAATTGAAAAGTGATGATAAATTTATTGAACCTGATGAACCTGAAGATGAATTTAATGTTTCTATGTTTATTTTTATCTGTGAATGATCTGTGAGTATTAAATGATTTCACGTCTGTATAATAGGTTATATAAAGCCCAGAATAATCAGTGCTGGCGTTAAGTTCTATGGTGCTCTTCTTTTGATATTTATTTTGCCGACCAACCTCCATACTAATTTTTTAAACCATAGACTTGCTTATCCCTTTGAGCTCGGAACAAAATTAGAAAAAAAATTGCATTTGCGTTCGGTTAACACCTACTCTCCACCTGCCATTAGTTGTGTTGTGTATTATTTGAGATAAGACAATTAATAATAGCACGCCATAATATACCGTAAGTATAATTCAACTTTATTAATTCAAAAATGTTTACATGCGGAACGATGCTAGTTTTATATGTTCCTTTTCTTTGATGCCGGAAAAATAGAATGACCAAAATGTCAAAACTTATATTAGGTTATACGTATTTTTCTCTACTAGATTTTCGTGTTACCCGATATGCAATCACGATATTACAGTCTCCCACGCTAATAAAGAACATTGTTGTTTAAATATGATGGTGGACGACGAGTCAGTTGAGATCGTCTCTGTAACGGAGAATCTTGTACTCCACTGAAATTGGCTTGCCTTTGAGGAAGAAACCCAGTCGATGTTCTCTCTATTTGAGTTTCTTACATAGGTTCTTTTATCACTGACTCCTTCTTCGTATTGTCCGCAAATGTTCCTGTCTTCTCTGGTAATTGAGAAACGTCCGATCGATATAATTGTCAAGTTTGACTTTGTGGCGACGGGGCGTAACGTTGGGAGTGTCCTGATGTCTTTAGGGGTGCTTGTATGTAGAGCGCGTTGAAACGCAGAAGGACACGTACTGGACTAAAAATAAATAATATTTAAGTAGCCCGATAATAAAAAACAAAAAGAAAAAAAAACGGAAAAGAGAAATATTAAGTTGAGACGCCACATCTTGCGCCAGTATTAATTGTTTATACATATTAATAGAAACTAAAAGCATTTATAAAAATAAAATTTATAACAATAAAAAAATAAATAAAATATTAAAGCAAAATAATAAAAAGTGCTCGTAAAAAAGGCAGAGTTTCCCTTAACGTGTATTGCTGTTTTGGGAGCACTCAAGAGTTGGGGGCCACCCGTTATTATGGTGGGGTAAACATTACCAATATAGATAGTATATATGTATATAATATATATATATATATATACAGTCCGTTACAGTTGATTAAATCCAATGAAAACAATGTTGGAAATACCCTTGTATGATTTAATTTTAACCCCCGCGTTATTTGTGTTTTTACTAAAATTTAAAGAACATTATCACAGAGCATTCACAGTGCAAAAACTTTTTACTTTTGACTTACAGGTTTGTATGAATTTCCAACATAACGAGCAAACATTTTTGTTCGTCAAGTTGGAAATTCATATAAACTTGTAAGTAAAAAGTAAAAAGTTTTTGCATTGTGAATGCTCTGTACTAAAGTAAAAGGCTGAACATTTTTTTTTTGAGTTTTAAAGTCGTACAATTTGTTATTTTGTTGGGAAATACCAAAAAAATGCATTTTTTTATTGTTACATGTGAATAAATTCACGCCAAAATTTAAATAAATACACGAAATATTTTTACGAAATTTTAATTTTTTTTTAATATTTAAGTATATTTATTTATAATAATACATTATTTTATTTATTTTAATAATGAGTGCTGCCTCCATTTTTTTTAAATAAGAACAAATATTCTATTGGGCATTGAATCGTATAGCGACTTCAAATAATTCAAAGAAATGTCGGCCCAAGCAGCTTTGATGGTTTCAATAAGCGACTCCTTATAATTATACTGCTTATCACCTTCATAAACCTTGCGAGAAAGCCATCCCCAAACGTTTTCCATAATATTTAAATCAAGAGAGTACGGGGCTATTTAAGTAAATCGACGTTTTTCTTGGAAATCCAGCCTTTTACAATCCTTGCCGTATGGATAGGAGCGTTATCTTGCTGATAAGTCCATTTCAGTGGTCCGAACAGCTGTTGGAACTTTGGAAATGCTGAATCCAAAAAAAACAAATACGATTTAGCTGTAATTTTTTTATTTTGAAAAGCTAACTCAATCCCACCATAGTATGAAATAGCTCCCCAGACCATAACCCCTCCTTCCCTGCTGTGATGTCGATTGAGAGCTAGCTCTTCTTTGCGTAGGTCATGGAAATAATAGTTATTTATAACCATCGGGCCCGTCTAAATTGAATTTTTTCTCACCCGAAAATACGACTTTATACCACTGGTTATTCCATGTCATATGCTCTTTCCCAAATTGAAGCCGATTGTTTTTTCGAGCTTCGTTTAATGGTGGCTTTTTCTTAATTTTCATCCGTTTAGCTTGCCGTTTAGGCTTTTATTTTTTCCCATTTTTGTAAAAAAACAATTTACAACACTAATTTAATTTTTATTTAATATTTTTTATTTTAATAAAACTAAACAAAAGAAAGGAAAATGAACTGGATTTATTCACGTGTAACAATAAAAATGAAATTTTTGTACCATGTTTAAATGAAAAACAAAAAAAGGAACATTTCCAAAGCCAACTAGTAAACAAATTTTTAGTCATTTGATTAGTAATGAAATTATCTACCTTTCAGTATAGAAAAAACAATAGCGATAGAATCCAAAAGACATGAATTCGGGAATTCCCATTTTATTATTTAGTGGATTTAATCTGCTGTAAACTAACGGACTGTATATATAATATAAGATAACTACCAGCTTTGAGTATATATATATAGAGCAATCACCAAACCGAAAAAAAAGTTGTAATACTACCTCGCTGCAAGATGAGAGCGCGACAATCGGCATGTTTTTATAAATAATACAAGTAGAATGAATAATAATAATGAAACGAAGAAATAACCTTGAATGGTACACAAATCCATTTTTTCGTTTGTTTTTTAAATTTTTTTTTATTTTTTTTTCACAATACATTATACATGTATACCTATACATACTCATCCAAACATAAGCAATATTATTGTCGTTTCTCATTTTTTAAATATTTTTTTGGTTTTCCGTTACAATAAAATGTTTCATTAGTCATGAGACGAATAAAACAAAGTGTCTGCAGTTTATTGTGGTATTTTTTAATCTTGGGATTTGTGCGTAGAGCCTTAATAATTGCTTATAGATGACAACAAGTGAAATTTATTTTCTGTGAAATATAGAAATAATAATGAATACAATCAGTGCTTATGCTTAACATATCAGACTAAAGATGGTTTAGTAACAAAGAAAATACAGGGTATACTTGAATCCCAGCTCGAGTTGAAGATTAATCAAAATCACTTGTTAGGTAAATTTTGTTGTAATGAGTATAAATAAACCACAGAGTTGTTGCTGGATTTAGATTTAATTCGTGCTGACGGCGCACATTTAAATGGCTAGAATGACATTTTAGAAGACAGCTAATAAGTAAACTTTAGCGGCTCCACGAACTAAAAAAGGCTGAATTAAAAAAAGTGTTCATTAATGAAATAAAAATAGCGAATATTGTATGAAAAAGTATGAACACCTGTTACTTTTTTTAATTCATTTTTTTCACAAATTTTCTGAAATAAAAAATGTATTCTTTTTCATACAATATTCGCTATTTTTATTTCATTAATGAACACTTTTTTTAATTCAGCCTTTTTTAATTCGTGGAGCCAACTTTAGCACCTATTAAAGAAATGTTTTGTGTATATTATAGGTAATTTTAAAAAAAATTATTGTTTTTCAAAATATTTCAAATAAATTTATTTAAAACTTGATTAATTCACATGATTATTTATTGATTTATTTCATTATTTCATCTTTGTGAGATTCACAATGGAAATTTAAAATATTACGGAAGCCATTTTTGTCAATACATTCAGTTTCCTTTTAAAATTTTTGAAAAATTTATCAAATATTGAGACAATTTCCTTTAAATCTTTTACAATCATTGATGGTGTAGTCAAACTTCTGCAAGGTAGTTGTTGTTCCGTATAATTTGAATGGTAAGCACGTTTTATTAGTTTTGCTGTTTTTTTCTTGAAATTTTGCGTCTCTATTTTTAAGAATAAATTTGTGTGCCAAAAAACCAGCTACGTATGCATTTGCACAATTTTTTAATGAAATACATTTTATTATTGTATTTTCATTACTGATTTGAAGGATATCTTTTATGTCATTTTCTTCATCATCGAGCATTGCAGCTTCCACAGTTTCTAAATCAAGCTCTTCATCAATGTGTTCGTTTGCATCAGTTTCTGAAAGTGGTGTAGGTAGATGAGGTTTGTTCCAAAAAATTAATAGCATACACGGTGTTCCTGAATGAACTTTAAATTGACTTTAACATACTCGAAAATTTCACATTGGGTATTGTTTGGGGACCTTTCAAGAATCATTTAAGATCAAAATTAACATAATCCGCTTAGCCGTTTTTAAAAAAAGTGCTTTTCTTTATTAACAAAAAAACATTAGAAAACTTCAAAATATTAAAAAAAATGAAACAATCTTATAATTTTATTTTATTTAATATACATTTATTTAACATTACAAAAGAATAAACATTATGATTTAACATTATTTAATTGCCAAAAACTACTATCTGATGCATTAGTCATTGTGATGAAAAAATTTTAGGTAACTTTTATGTTTGTTGTAATATAAAACCAATGAAAATTATTTTTTTGGATTTTCTTTTTGTCTTATTTAATTTAATTATAAATAACGTTTTATTTGATATAAATTTCATAAATAAATTCATAATGTAATGCAAATAAATTCAATTAAACTTGATTGAAAAGCCTTTGTGATTCATATTTTTGATGCATAAGTATTTGTGATATGCAGAAAAATTTAAAAATAATTAGTAAATCAATTAAATTTAAAATTATTTTTGGCTAATTAAATAATAATTAAGTCATTTATAATTTGTGAACCATTGGAACATTTTTATTACGCCTCCATCACGTCTCGGAAGTGGCCCAAAAATTATGTAAAATCGCAGGGAATCTTATCCCACACAGTTTTATAAACACCCCATAATACATTTTTAGTCTTGCTAGGTTGCGAATATCTTCCGGGTTCATTTAAACCCCAACAAGGGCAAATAAAACTCTGCCTTTGCCTAAGCAACTAATTATGTTCAATATTTTTATATAATTTTGAGGCAATGTTACTTCTTTTGTATTGGAGCGTTATTGCGCTAAATAGCAAATTAAGGGCCGACTGATTTTTGAACAACTGGGAAAACTACCTCATTCAATAAACTGAAATTTAACATTGACCTTGAAATGTTGTGATTTATACAACCGTATACAATTTTATATCTTCCGAAAGAATACTACGGGAAGAAGTAAGCACCCTATTTGATATTCTCTGCTAATGTAATATCACATTTTTTATCCATATTTTCTAATTAATGCCAAAACACACTAATTTGGACATAACAGGGTTATCAGTTCAATTGTCAATCTAATATAATGAAGTTCACATTTTATTTTCTCACAGTAAATCATATTCTGTTTGGCTAAGTGTTCTATAAACTACAACTCTTCAAACCCAATGTTTGTTTGCCACCCCGGTGGCACAGAGGTTAGCATACTTGCTTTACGCTCCGGGGGTCCCGGGTTCGATTCCCGGCGGATGATGAAAAAATCACGGCTGAAACTTCTAATTCTAACATATAATTATAATGGGATGGAGATTTATAGTAAACATTTAAATATAAATCTCGTTCGACATTTTGCCAATGAGCATTAGCTTTATGATGCAACTGATACAAAATAAATTTTCTTACCGGATCCCTTTTTTGACTAAACATTTCATTAATTGTTTCTTTAACTAAATTATCTGAGCATAAGAAATCTAATTTCTTCTGTTTTGGTGAATTAAATATAAATCTAGGAACTTTCGTTGAATTTATTATATTGGATTTTTTTCTTCTAATATAAGGCATGATAGGAAATTGATCTTCAGTTCTTTCATCATTATCATGAAAATTAGATAAACAAATATTAGTTATACGGTTTGAATATTTCCTCTTAAATTTGGACCGGCAGGTGATCGATTTCCTTCCAGTGATAATTGATAGTCTTCAAGGAATGGCGAAATAGTGAGGGATATATTATCTATAACAGAAAAACATTGAACTTCTGGCAAAATCAATTTTTCTTTGGTGATATGAGTAGATTTTCGTTTGAATGTCTTTCTAATTTGTATATTTGGAACAATTGATAGACCTTCATATTCTTTATCGAACGAAACGGGATACACATTTTAATTTATAATTTTTTTTGATCCTAAAATACGAATATCGTTGTCGTAGAAATGATTTTCGCAAAATTTTATGGGAGTGTTCAACTTTTCTGTGGTTATTTTCAATAATTTGTTGCCTGAATCTTTAATCCACACATTTTTTATCACTACTTAGGAAATTGAAAAACGATAGAAAACTTCCATTTATACAAATATTTAAACATCCTTCGTATTCGTGTTAATAAACAAAAATACTTTTACTTATAACTAGAACCGCAGAGGTAAAAATGTCCCTACAAGAACGTTCATTTGATTTTTTATTCCAGAAATCTTAAAATGTATTTAAGTTCATATAGTTTCAAAATTAAATTTCAACAGATTTAAAAATCAAAAATCACATGACCCACACAATCTTTTTGTACAACATCAACACAAAACAAATATCACTCACACAGTCACACTGTTCTGTACGATCAAAACATTCAAAACGAAGAAAATAGGAAAAAAAAATTATTCTACATTTTAGTTTTTAAATCGTTTTATTGTTGTTTTTGTTGTATTTGTATTATACATCTACGATATACGAGCGGAAAGAGGAAAAGTTTAAATTATATTCATTTTCAACCACAAATCTTACTGTATACTTCGATACATTGCAACCTAAATATATTATGCACAAAAAATTAGAAAAAATTTGTAAATCATACAAGTAACGCTATCTATTGAGGTAGTATTACAATTGGGGTGATTCCTCTATATATATATATATACTCAAAGCTACCAGGGACCAACAATAATCCCCAAAACATTATAATGTAAATGGCCGTATTTGGTTTGAGTTATCCCAAACCGCCATGTAGGTTTATTACCAAAGTGAAATTCTTCCCAAATAACAAAAAATATATATGTAAGTGTTTATACAAATTGCATTCATTCAGGCGATGTTTTTTGCAACAAAAGTCGCATATGTATAAGGCTGTGTTCCAAACGAAAAAAATACCGCATAAAAAGTTAAAAAGTTAAAATTTTAACTTTTTATTCACCACAAATTTTTTAACTGGTCGCGGTGCAGTTAAAAATGTTAATCATATATTCCTTTGACGTTTTGTGCAACCACACAAAAAAATGGAAAAAACAATGCAAATCTAAATTTAAAAGATAACGAAAAGAAAATAAAAAGAAAATGGCAATTAACGATATTATTTTATAATTAAATTTTTTTACTTCACAAAACTAACAAAAATAAATGAAATTTAAACGTCAAAATTTTAACTTTTTAACTAGTTGCATTTGGAACAGCAAATCGGTTAAAAAATGAGGTAAGTTAAATATTTCTTACCACAGTTAAAATATTTATCTTTTTAACCGATTGGAACACAACCTTAATCCCAAAAAAGTTGCTTATAAAATAAAAATCACAAAAAAATTAATATTAAGGTTGGCTAAATGCCAACAAGCCTATAGGCTTTGAAACAAAAATGTCAAATGGTCGATAACAGGCAATATATGTATATGTATGATGCACCAAGTTTCAACGAAAAATGTGTTCAACAAAAGTTAAAAGAATCATATACGATAAGGCTTCTAAAATAACTTCTGTTTAGGTTTTATATAAAAAAAGTCTAACGGGGGATTGCTGGTGTCGGCGATATGAAAAAAGGCAATATAATATATATGGAATGTTGCAGCACGTTTCAATGAAGAAATCCCTTCAACAAAAATCAAAAAACCAAAATGCGAATATGGTTTCTAAGATATCTGTTGTATATTGGCTTTATACTGTAAATTACAAATAATCGATCCCTGGGGTCGGCGATATGAATAACAGGCAATATGTATACGGAATATTGCAGCATGTTTCAATGAAGATTGAATTGTCTGTGCAGATTTAGAGATTATCTGGTTTGCCAAATCTAGAACACGCAACGTTTAATTGTCCAAATGAGAAGCAATCCCTAAACCGCACAATTGGAATGATTGGCCCTGAGCTTTGTTGATGGTGATTGTAAACGCCAATCGAATTGGGAATTCAACCTCTTAAATTGAAATGGCATTTCCGTTGGAATGCGAGGAATGAAAACATCGTCACCTTTAAATGGTCCTGTCAAGATTGTTACTTCTACGATGTTGATTATTAATTTTTTTACTGCAAGCCGCCTGTCGTTGCGAAGCTTTAGCTGAGGTTGATATTTCGCAACATGTAAATTGGCATGCCGATTTTCAATTGCAATACGTGCGGTGGCATCCCTGGCAAATCCAGTGAATTCAAAAATTCTAATGGATAATTAACCGATTTATCTGCTTCCACAACAGTGTCAACCGGCTTGTATGTGACTGCCTCGCTTGGAATTTTAGACTAAATAACATTGTTAAGTTCGTAGACGTCTTTGTTATTGGCGGCAAGAATAGCGCGTTCACTGAGCCAATCATGATTCTTATAATTGGTCTCAATATTGGGAAATACTTTTTCAGCCAATTATTCTGCCAATGAAATTCGTCCTGGAGTCAGATGAACCGGCACCTTTCCGTTCCCAATTTCCAGCTATTGATGTGAGAATATTTCAGCTGATCGATCGTTTTGCAGCTGGACACGCATATTTGTAGTTAATATCAGCATCTTTACGTGTCGCCACAAAGTAGAGTATTTCAGGCAAGCATTTACTTCGTCCGCTGGTATTGATTGAGGAATTACAGGTAATGTTTGCATAAAATCTCCTGCAAGCAATATGAATGCGTTCCCAAATGATTTAATATTTCCACGCAAATAATTTGCATTTCTGCAACACTTTCCCATGCCGTAAGCTTTAAAAATGTTGCACTTGGGAGTCCATTTGAAATTCCCAGTACAAAGTCAATGCGACAGATATCCTAGAAACCATATTCGTATTTTGGTTTTTTGATTTTTGTTGAAGAGATTTCTTCATTGAAACGTGCTGCAACATTCAGTACACATATTGCGTGTTATTCATATCGCCGACCACAGGGATCGACCAAATGATGTTTTACAATGAGGCTTACACAATATATTGTACATCTCAGAACCTATATTCGAATGTCGATCTTTTGATTTTTGTTGAACGAATTTCGACGTTGAATTTTGTGCAACTGACGGTATGTAATATGTACATATGTTGAAACGGGCCTGTTATTGATTTAATTGTACATAAACTCAAGATGTACAGCCAATGTACGGTTTTTGCTTTAGTCATTTAGACTAATAAAAGCTGCCTAAATGGGGTCTTTTAAACAAAATTTAAAATTTGATTTCTCCGAAAAGAAGATTATTTGAAAAATGTATTTCTATAAATGGCATTTAGGCGAATAAATTACCACATATGTACATAAAATATATACGTAACGGAAAATTTGGGATTTTATTTTGGGAAGTATTTCACAGGAATGGTTTATTTCCTGTATACCATCTTACTTGCAGCCTTCAGCCTATCTCCGACGCTAAGACAACGAACGTGAAGATTCTCTCGTGTTGATTACATTTCCTTTTTATAGGGTGCAGTGCATCTAATTTGATTCTTAACTCCCGACCTAAATACAGCTGTTCTGGACTTTTACCACTTGATAGTGGAGTGGCTCTATATCGTTATAAGATTTCTTGTACCTTGATGTGTATAGGTAAATTTTCATCATTCATTGTGTTCAATTTTGCTTTTAATGTTTGGATAAGTCGTTCTGCTAGTCCGTTAGTTGCTGGGTGATCTGGTGCTATAGACTTTTGAACGATACCGTTTTCTTCACAATACTGCTTAAACTCTTGACTTTGAAAAATTGTGGCGTTATCTGAGACCATTATTTGTGATAAACCATGTGTGGCGAAAATCTGCTGTAGTAAACAAATTGTTTTTTCTGACGTTGGAGCTTCTTTTAATATTTTAAATTCAGGCCATTTTAACTTTGCATCAACAAGCATTAAAAAATGATGATTTTAAAAAGGACCTGCATAATCTATATGTATTCTTTCAAAATTTTCTGTTGGCTTCTCCTAATGATGTGATACTTTTGGTGGATTTTTCTTTATCAAAGCGCAATTGTTTCATGAACGAACAACTTTTCGATATCAAAATCGATAGGTACCTTTCCAATAGCAATATTTCCTTGCTAGTTGTTTCATTTTAACAACACCCACATGAGTGTGATGCTCTATTAAAATATCATTACGTAATTTTTTTGGAATTAAAACTCGATGTTGAATATTTCGTATCGATATTATATACTTTAATTAATTCTTCTTTCAGTTTTGATGGTTCTTGATCTTTCCCGGTTTCACTGGCAATAGATATCGCTGTAATATTATATGTAGAAATTTGGTTAACTGTTTGTTCTTGAATAATCCTAACTTCTTCATCTATAAAATGTGTTTGACTCCTTGATCGTTGCTCGTGATAAACAGTCGACATGCACATGTTCTTCTGCCTTTCGGTGTTGTATTTTGTAGTTAAACCCTTGAAGAAAAGATTCATGTCGCAACCGTCTTACTGTCATAGCTGGTGTCTGAATTTTCATGAAATATTCTTGTTAAGGGTCAATTATCAGTAATTAAGGTAAATTGTCTTCCATACAAATACATAAAAAATTTGTCAACGGCAAATATTATAGCTAACGCTTCTCTGTCTAATTAACTATAATTTTGTTCTGCTTTTGTTAGAGACCTTGATATAAATGCAATGGGAAATTCTTCCCCACCATTAACGTGTGATAAAATTGCAGCTATACCTGTTGGACTTGCATCACATGCTAAAGTGACTGGTAGTTGTGGATCGTAAGGCGTCAATAATACCCTATCTACTTTTTACACTTGCTGCCGTAGGCACTTGGCGAAACACACTTAATACACACATTTTTAAAATGTTTAAAATAACTTGTTAAATATTTCGCAAAATTACAAAAGGTTTAAAAAATCACTCGATCGATTTCGGCTTATTAGGCCATCATCAAAGGAAGTAGATACTCCTGATGATGGCCTAATAAGCCGAAATCGATCGAGTGATTTTTTAAACCTTTTTGTAATTTTGCGAAATATTTAACAAGTGTTTTTAAAAATTTTAAAAATGTGTGTAATACCCTATCTGTTGAAATTTCTTGACGCTGTCCATACGAATTTTTTATCCTTGTCTAGTAAGCATCGAAGTGGATAAGTTAATGTTGATGTATTTGGAATAAATCCAGAATAGTAAGTTATCATCCCCAAAAATCTTCAGACGTCATCGGACGCGGAATATTCTTTCTTGCTTCAGTCTTGTGTGGACATTTAGATATTTGATTATGACTTATTACGTAGCCTAGATATTGAATATGATTTTTGAAATATTCACATTTTTGTTTATTTACATGTAAATTCTATGTTTGTAATCTATCAAGGCAATTTATTAGACGTTGTTTACATTCCTCTAATCTTGATCCATGTATGATAACATCGTCGAATGATGATGTACCTTCAAGACCACGCAGTATTTGATTTAATATCCAATTAAATTCAGTTGGTGCTGTTTTAATTCCAAATGATAGCCTGTTCATTCGATAAGTGCCTCTGTGTGTTGAAATAGTTTGTATTGTCATACATTCTTCATCTACTTGAACATGTAAATTGTTTTATATAAATCTAATCGACAAAAATATGATGAATTTCGTATATTATTGAGTATTTCGTCGATTCGTTTAATTGGATAATGTGCTGCTTCCAGTTGTGGATGCACTGCTATTTTGTTATCAACACATAATCGCACATTCCCATCTGGTTTTGGTGGATTCTAGTGGCGCTCCCCAATTACTTGTACACATATGTATTAACTTTTGTTATTATTCCATCTCTTTCCAATTCATCGAGTTCGTGATCTACCTTTTTACGAAGGGCAAAAGGAACTTCCCTTTCTTTTAAAAATGCAGGTCTCGCTTTTGATTGCAGCTTAAGTGAACACTTTAAATTAGGAATACAACCTACTCTTGATTGATTGATTGATTCACCTTATTTTTCTGATGAACACTATTTACATTTCCACCTTCTGTATCAAGATCTTGTAGATTTATATTTATATAGATGACGAATCCATACACGACCGAATAATGGAGAATGTTTCGATGACATTATGGGTATGTTTTTTTTTATGTCGAAGTAACCAGAGAAATAATTTAGCTGTCAAAATACAGATATGCGTTTTTTTTTAGTATCCGAGCAAAACCAACACAAATGTCTTATACAAGCCATATTATTGCCATACAAACACAAAATAAAACCTACTATTTCTGTAAGTATAAGGCCTGTATTAGACAATAAAAGATCTTTGACAAAGATATTTTATAAAATATATTTGTCAAAGACTTTTGATAGTGTAATATGCATATTTTATAAATTTTTTTGTTTTATCAAATTTCTTTTATTATATTTAGCTTCTTGCGGCTAAATATGATAAAAGATTTTGACGTTGCATAATTAATATTGTTTTTAAAAAATTGCATTTTATTGTAAAAATGGCGGAAAATAAATTTAATTGGAGTGATTCAATAACCAATTGTTTAATAAGTGAATATGAAGCAAATGCATTTTTATATAATACAAAAAGCCTAGAGTATAAAAATAGGAGAATTTCCACTTTTTTCCATCAAATTTCATGAAAAAAATGATAAAATCTTTGACGTAGTGTAATATAGCAAAATATTTGTTAAAAGTTCTTTTATAAAATAAAATGCATGAAAATGTTTATCAAATATATTTGTCAAAGATGTTTTATAGATCTTTTATAGTCTAATACAGGCCTTAGCGTCATATTACAGTATAATCTTTACATACTTTGATTTTAAATTGTAGTTTGTATCAAAAACAGTATAAAATATCACTAACACTTATAGAAAATAGTAGGTTTTGGATTTAATAATATGCGTGCGTCACGGAAATAATATGGCTTGTATATAGGGCTGCCAGATTTTTAAAATTAGTTCGCGGGACAAATTATTAAAAAAATTTAAATATTAACTGCTATTTGCCCGAATCTGACTTCTAATATTTTTTTATGTTATTGTCATTCGACAAAATTTGTTTCAAACGAATTTATTTTAACAATAAAATAAATAATAAATTTAATGAAATTTGAATTAATAATTCTTTAGGTTAGGTTTGGGTGGCGGTCCACCAGAACCGAGCATAGACACAAAAAGGTCCTTAGCCATACCACAATTTAAAAATTTTCCTCCAACTCATTGAAACCACTTTGAGCTTGCTATAAAGCGCTGGATACTCCTGACGTCCCTCCCGCTGAGCTCCGCCAGGTCGTTGAAAAGGGGTGCCTCTAGAAAATTCAGTCTGTTTCGTGCCAGACGAGGACAGGTGCAAAGAAGATGAAGTACTGTCTCTTCCTCCTCTTCGTCCTCGCAACTGCGACATGTATTACCCAAATACATTCCATTGTATTTGGGTAATAATTCTTTACTTTAATATGATTTCTACTTAAATCAACGATAATTCAAATATTAAATTAAGATAAAATCACAAAATATCACATTACAAAAAAAAATTATTTGGTGTTACAAAACATTTCATTTCAGTATCAAAAAATGATATATGTACATAGGTCATAATTATTATTGAATTAGATTTTTGAATTAATTTCTAAAGATTCTCTGAATTTGTCCGTTAACAAACTTAAGCAGCTGAACCATTACACTTTACACAAAAAATTGTAAGATTTTCCATAGACAGGTTACTAGAGGAATTCGATTTTATAAACAATAGATTCAGGTACTGATTTTGAGAGTTCATTGTCTAGAGTATAAAAAGGTAGGGGTCCGTTTCTAGTACAAACTAGCTTATCAAAATATGTGAAAACTATAGAGAAAATGTTTTCAAATTACCATTGTTGGATGCATCGGTGTTAAATGAAAAATATTGTGCCGTATTTATTCCGTTTAAAATAAGATTTTTTGTCTCTGGTTGAATGGTTACGCCGAAAATCAATTTGTAAATTCTTTTCGAAAAATTTGTTTATAGCGGGACATAATCCAATCTAGCGTGACGGTGGGACTGATCTTTTCTAGCGGGACAATCCCGCCGAAAGCGGGACGTCTGGCAGCCCTACTTGTATAAGACATTTGTGTTGGTTTTGATCCGAGACAAAATATATTTCTCTGTGTCGTTTTTTTTCACGCTCGGACAATTTTCGAATACAATCTTTTTTCTCTGAAAAAAAGTTCGGATTGTTGTTTAAAAGCAGTGGGCTTTTTGATAAATGCAAACATCACGACTGTTGTGCATTTAGATAAAACATAACATTTTTTTAAACAAATAAAACGACATTTTTACGATACTAAAAAAACTGTCATTTATTTTTTATCGGATACATCAGAGAAAATATTTATCGGATTTTTCGAACAAAATTCTATCTGTTCTCTCTTATTTCTCCGGCATTAAAAAAAAACACGCCCTATGTACCATAGCCCATCTATTCCTAACCGGTGAAAATTTACTCTTGATTTTGATCTTGACTGTGACCTTCTATTATTACGACTACGACTATTTCTTCGTTGATTGTTGTTTGCTGGATGTCTTATCTGATGGATATCTATATTTATTGACGATGAATTTGACATTTCTTTGCTGTTGAGTTTTGACAATTAATAATAGCACGCCATAAAATACAGTGTAAGTATAATTTCTTATGTTGCTTTTCTTTCATGCCGAAAAAATAGAATGACCAAAATGTCAAAACTTATATTAGGTTATACGACTGTGGGTTATACGTATTTTTCTCGACTAGATATTCGTGTTACCCGATATGCAATCACGATATTACAAGTTGCTAGTGGAGACACGAAATTGCAACAACTTGCCGATTGGTTAATATATTTTTTTTATTTCATTGCGAGTTTTTATTTCGAGTGTCTGCTGCATGGTGCGTCGTTGTCCTTGTTGTTTTCTTCAATAAAAATAAAAAGTGTTTTCTGTTCAAGAAACAAATCGGAAGTGTATTTTATTCAATTGTTAATAGTATAAATTTCCTTTGCTTACTCTGTTATCATATTTGTTTGTACACTGTTAACAGTTAACACTCCGCCTCGAATTTTTGTTAGTTACAAAAATCGCACAATATACAAACTTGATTATAATATATAACAATTCTTTTTCTGGCGTGAAGCGCCCTACCAATTCCTCCAATAACACCTTATTGAATTATATCAAACCCAGCTTTCGCCGAAGTTCAACATGAGTTGCAGTTGGCAATGCCTTAGTCATCACATCTGCCAGTTGTTCTTTGGTTCCAATGTATTTTACTTCGATATCACCACGCTCAATTACATTTCGCAAAAAGTGATATCGAATATCGACATGTTTTAGCTTGTGTGATTCTTTTCCACTGGATGCAATTATAATACACCCCTGGTTATCCTCGTAGATGGTCGTGGGTTTATTAACATCTTCACCCATTTCGGATAACAAACCCCGGATCCAAATT
The DNA here is from genome assembly GCA_963556165.1 of Tipula helvola. NCBI lineage: Eukaryota > Metazoa > Arthropoda > Insecta > Diptera > Tipulidae > Tipula > Tipula helvola. The sequence goes on from OY744483.1 coordinate 199,159,579, forward strand.
GCCTCACATGTAGCCGAACTTAACGAAACATATTCGGCTTCAGTCGAAGATAACGCAACAGTTGTTTGTTTTCTTGTAGACCATGATATTGTGTTCCCGAATACCATAAAAACGTATCCAGAAACAGATTTTCTGTCCACGACATCACTGCCCCAGTCTGAGTCAGCATATCCAGTTAATACTGCCTTGTTGTTTCCTTTCACATATGTCAATTTAAGATTTAATGTTGATTTGACATATCGAAGCATTCGTTTTAAATGAGCCCAATGCTCATCACTGGCACCAGCTTGAAATTGACTGAAGTATCCAACAGACGCACATAAATCAGGCCGTGAAGTTGTTGCTGCATACATCAAACACCCGATTAATTCTCGATATGGTTGACATGTTAGGGTTGTACTCTCATCTGTTACTTTCACCAATTTCAAATTGCATTCTTTTGGTGTTGAAATACCATTGCAATTTTCCATTTTGAACCTCTTGAGCATATCTTCCAGGTACACCCGTTGGTCAATTTCCAATCTTCCATTCGCTCGATCACGTTTCATTCTAATTCCCAAGAAATGACGAACTTCTCCAATGTCCTTCATTTCAAATTCATTGGAAATTGATTTCTTTATTTTAATGATGTTTTTAAGCAATTTCCCAACCAGAATGAGATCATCAACGTACAAAAGTAGATATACTGTTTCATCTCCCATTCCTCGAATAAATAAACATTGGTCAAATTTTGATTGCGTAAAGCCAATGCTAATTATGAATTTTTGAAATTTCTCATTCCAAACACGTGATGCTTGTTTTAGCCCATAAATTGACTTGTTTAGTTTGCAAACGAGTCCATCCTTGATAAAACCTTCTGGTTGCTTCATGTAAATTTCTTCGTGAAGGTCCCCATTCAGAAATGCCGTACACACATCCATTTGGTGCATTTCATAATCCCGTTCAACAGCCATAGCCAATAATAAACGAACGGTAACCATTCTTGCCACAGGGGAATACGTTTCAAAGAAATCAATTCCCGGTTTTTGAGTAAATCCTCTCGCAACCAATCTTGCTTTGTAATTTGTTGGTCGCCCAAATTCATCACGTTTCCTGGTGAAGACCCATTTCGAACTAACAATTGACCGTCTCGGTGGTACTTCCACCAATGACCATGTTCGATTCTTCATTAACGAATTCATTTCAATATTGACAGCCTTCATCCATTCATCAGCATCTTCTCTTCCTTCAATGTCCGAAAACTTCTGTGGCACATCATCAACATATGCCATCGCATTCAATGCAAATACGGTAATTTCTTCATTTTCTTCATTCAAAAACCGATCGATAGCTGATCCCTCTATATAATCATCATAACGAGCTGGTGGACGACGTTCTCGTTGGGGTCGTGATGAAGATGCAACATGTTGATTTAATTCAACATCTTCTCTCACGATCTGATCTTCAATCTCCGCCTCGTCGTCACCACTTACCGATTTATAAGTGCTTGTGTCTTCCACATCAACATCCGACATGGACTCCGCCTGAACTTCACATTTTTCGACCTCAACAATGGAATGTGAATTTTTCTTGAATTTGCACTCATCAAATTTTACATCACGGCAAATAACAATCCGTGAAACATCCGAATCCCACAAACGATAGCCATTTTTCGCATATCCAACCATGGTCATTGGACTCGATTTGTTGTCCAATTTCGTACGCAATGCATCAGGGATATGTGCATATGCCGTTGATCCAAATACTCGAACATTTGATAAATTTGGTGTTTTTCCAAACCAAATTTCTGCTGGCGTTTTATTGACATTTAATGCCCGCGTTGGACTTCGATTTGTGACGTATGTTGCACTCAATACGGCCTCGCCCCAAAATTTCTTGTCCATTTGAGCTTCTGCAATCATCGAACGTGCCTTTTCGAATAATGTTCGATTCATCCTTTCTGCCACACCATTCAATTCAGGACTGTACGGAATTGTATATTCGATTTGTATACCAGAATCTTTACAAAATCGTTTATATTCGTTAGACTTGTATTCACCGCCATTATCACATCGCAAACGTGAAATTTTTCGCTCAAATTGTGCCGATACCATTTTTGAAAAACCTACAAAATTTTCCAACACCTCTGATTTCTTTTTCATCAGATAAACCATCGTGAAATGGGTAAAATCGTCAACGAATGTCACAATAAAACGATTTCCGTCCCATGTTGGTGGATTGATTGGTCCGCAGACATCGGTGTGAATTAATTCCAACACCCTCGATGATCTCATTCCACCAGAATTATTGAATGGCTTTCGTGTTTGTTTGCCAAAATTACACGGTTCGCATGTACCCCTCAAGTCGTTGTTGAGTAGACCAATTCCATCCACCATTGATGATAATCGTCGCACATCATTTGAATTTAGGTGTCCCATTCGCCTATGCCAGAGTTCCATACTTGCTTGATTTTTCTTCTTCCCACCCAGTAATGCTCGGCCACTTATTTTGTTTTTCACCTCACAGCTCGTAGCAGCTTCCATTTTGCTATCTTCTTCCAAGTTCTTGACGACACGATTAACTACCAATGATTCACGTAAAATACCCATTTCAAATTCATACAAATTTCCACTGCGCTTTCCGACAATCAACTCAATGTCATCTTTTCGAACATAAACTTGGCCTTGAATGAACATAACATCAAATCCAGCCTTTTCTAGCCGGCTAATTGAGAACAAATTACACTTCAAATCTTTCACATACAAAACATCGTTGATACAGCAATTTCTCTCAAAACCATTTACCAATGTTGTTCCACGAATCATACCAATTTTTGTTGCAAAAATCGAAACACCACTTTTGGCTACACCAATCGATATTGGTTTATTCAAAATTTTCGATTTAATAAACAATGACTCATCATTTGTCATATGCTCACTAGCACCCGAATCAATATACCATTTGATATTTTTATTTTCATGACATTCCAATGCATGGCTAACGGTGTTGGCAAAAAAATGAAATTTCATCGTCAGCAATATTTGCTTTTCTCATATTTTGTTTTTGGTATTTATTTTGTTCTCGATGCTGCTGATCACGGTTGTCAGTTTTCTTTAACTTCGGGCACTCGAATTTTCGATGACCAAATTGTTTGCAGTAATAGCATTTTGTTTTTCTATCGCTATACATCGCAACATTATTATTATCACATACACCATCAATAACGTTACTGTTATTTCGTTTGCTTTCAGCATCCAACAATCTGCTGCGAACCAGTTCCATTGTTAACGATTTTGGATCCATTGTTTCAAGTGCCGTTACAACCATATCGTACTTCGATGGAAGTGTTACTAATAATGTCACAACAGCCATACGATCATTTGTGTCTCCACCACATGATTTTAGTTCCCGTAAACACTTATCAAAGCGAAGAAAGTATTCTTGTAATCTTTCGTCTACACCACATTTCATCAACAACATTCTTTTTCTAATGCCAATTTCACTGGCTATACTCGCTCGTTGAAATGTTTCGCGAAGTGATGCGATTATTTGATATGCCGTTTCTTTATCTTTGATGTACTCTAAATGGCTATCGGCTACACGACGCACAATCATTGATTTACATGCTTTATCTTCTTTGTTGATTTTTGTCTTCTGTAATTCAGTTACACCTTCTTCATTTTTAGCCCCCAAAGCATCATTTTCAATCCATTGAACGAGTTCTTTTTCATCCAACGCAATTCGTAATCGAAAAAGCCAATTATCAAAGTCACAGCCATCAAATAATTTCACTTTAAAACGTTCTTCGTCTGCCATGTTATTGCTTTTTATTATAGTACAGCACAACCACAAATTATCACGATTTTTCAATCAATCCGTTATTTGCAAAATGCCAAACACAAAAAAAAATTTATTTTTATTTTATAAAAGGCCCATAACCTGTTGTTTTCTTCAATAAAAATAAAAAGTGTTTTCTGTTCAAGAAACAAATCGGAAGTGTATTTTATTCAATTGTTAATACATAGTATAAATTTCCTTTGCTTACTCTGTTATCATATTTGTTTGTACACTGTTAACAGTTAACAGTCCTGAGATAAAACTGAAAATGTCAAACATTTACATAGGAATTCCTATGCAACACAAGCGCAAATAAATTGTTATTTATGAATGATATTTCTTGATTTATTGGAATTTTGTACGAGGTTTTTATTTATAAAGTGTTAATGAATACATTTTAACTTTAATTGGAAGATATTTTTCTATTTTATTTAAAATAAAGTTAGAGGTGTATTTCTAAGTAAAACATGTCAAAATACGAATATTGTTCTTTTATAAAGATAATTTATTAGTTTTTGTGATGAGACCTTTGTATCTGCAATGTTACAAATTAGTCCAATTAATATTTATTTAATTGTTTTAGTCCTGGTTTCCACCGAACATTTCGTTGTAAATTTTACAAAGGGAATTTTTTTTATTTTTACGATTGTGTCAGTATTTCGCTTGTATATGTATTTATAAGTTTTAAGGTTTAATACTATTACAATTATAATTGTATTACAAATACATTTACAAAAGAAACATCGATACAACCGCAAAAAAATAATATTTCCCATTGTAAAATATACAACGGAATTGTCGGTGGAAACTAGGACTTAATACTAAATCCCAGACACACCATCTATATGCGAACTCTCTTACTACTTGAAAACCAAAACAACTCGATCCAACTCGCAATTCACAAAAGATGTAAATACTGCCTACATTTAGGCGTTTTATATATTCAAATTAGACTAAAATGGTCGAAACGAGAGAACCCCTATATGTATGTATTTTTAAAGAGATTTTTAGGTTTTGGTACATAAATAAAAAATAAAATTAATTTCTATGCATAGCAATAATTCATGTCTAGTTGTCAGTTTTAGTCGTGTTGGTTGCTTTTCTTTACATTTGTGCTTCGAAATAGATAAAAAAAAATGATAGAAAAAACTACTGTACTGCCCTAGAAATTTGCCATCAATATAATATATGGCCGTTTTTTGAAAGTGATGCCATTTACAGACATTATAATTTATTTGACACCTAGAACATTGATTGACTATGCTTATTGTTGTTTTTAGCCACAATACAAATTGACCGACAAAGGTCTAAAGCAGAGATGGTCATGTGAATTACACCCAAGAGCGGACATCAATTTTTTAAAAATTATATAAAAATGCAGTTATAATTTTTATAGTTCAATAAAAAATGTATTGCAAAAATGAATACACTGTTAAATGTTTGAATTATAAAATGTATAACGATTAATTTTGAAAATTTCTAACCAACTTATCGAAATCAATAAGCTGATTTAAGATAGTGCTGATGTCATTGCCGGCTTATGTCCTGGATTCGTCTCGTTACAGAGGCTCTTGACAAAGTAATACTGTTAATCAGAATGTACATGTTGTTTGCAAGTTCTCCCAAACAATTTAATATTTTCAGAAAAAATCCTTTATCAAAGCACCATCACATAGATACCGAAGGAACAGGCTGATTTGCATTAATCGGAAGTAGTAATTTATAGCCAGAAATTAAATTACAACGTTCTGCTCCTGGATTGCTTTAAAATCGCTGGGGGATGAGGTTATGATGGTAAATCAAGAGGATCGAGACCAAAACGAACAACTTAAAAATTATATCAAAATTAATGTTTTATAGGTTGTTACCGGACGGCAAACGAAACAAAAATAAATTCAAAATTATATACGCAAAATTGCAGTGTAGCTATCAATAAAAAGTAAATCAAAAATTGAATTTATAACGGAACAATGAAATGGAATTTATTGCTTTTGATATTTGTATTAATAATAAAGAGCGGAAATCCGCTCTTCTATTGTTTACAATTATTATAAATTATTTTTTCAAGAGCGTCTAGCCGCTCTAGAGCTTCTACGTGAGCATGTCTGGTCTAAAGGCATTGCCCCAGGCAACACCACGTTTCAAACCGTCAAATTCAATTTTTGACAAAACTGTTTCATAAGTAACATCGAAATTATTTAAAAAATGGTTCAAATCTATAAGTACCACCTTATTCTTAGATAATTTTATTTAAAATGATTTAATTTCATTAATAAAACCTCAATTTTAAATTTTGCTGGCCACAGGCTAAAATCCGTCCGTCAAAATATATAACTGGGCTTTTTTGAATGAAATAAAATAATTTTTAATTAATTTTTCTAAGAATAAAGTGGTACTTAAATTTATAATAAGGTTATTCAGTCTATAAGATTTGATATTAAATATTCCTATGAAATAATTTTGTCAAAATATGGATTTGACTGTTTGAAATGCCGGTTTGTTGTTTGTGCACGGGGCATCGCCTTAACTGCACAATCTTAAGTATCAAAAATTATATTTAATTAATTTACTTTAATTATTTATTACATAATTTTACGTTTAAAAAATACACAATATAAAAAAAACACACTCTGATACCAATCATGATCTACAATCTACATACAATCAGCATCCCTAGACTCTGCCCAATTCATACAAATAACCAGCAAATAATTTTGTCTGAAACAAATAAATTCAATATTATTTTTATGTTTATCACTTTAAATAAAATAAATACTTACTCCTTCGATGTAATTTCTAACATCGATTTTTTCATTTTGAGAATGTGCACCATCGTCACAGGCCCCCATGGGCAGTAAGCATACATTAGTGTTGGTCGCTTGTTGAATGTCCAACACGACCGGAATTGAACCACCTTCGCGTGTCATGTCGGGTTCAACTTGGTAAACGTATTTCGTGGCTATCCGTGCGGCTACGAAGTTTGGATGGTTAGGATCCTCAGTCCACGAACTACCAGGATGTCCGTTCGTAATTTTCATTTTATTCGGAGATCCGTATTCACGCCATAAATCATTCACATAGTCTTTTACTTTCTTAATAACCTTCTCCGGGTCTTGATGCGGAACAACACGGATTGAGAATTTTCCAATAACTTTTCGTGGAATAACAGTTTTAGAACCTTGTTCGTAAAATGCGCCTTCAATGCCGTGCAATGAGAGTGATGGATAGCGCCAACGGTGCATTAAAATATTAGTCTTGTCCTCATGAAGTAAACGTTTGGTGCCGATATCTTGACGAAAAGCTTCAGGGTCGAAATTAATGTTTTTATACAGATCCAATTCAGTTGTTGTAATCTCGGCTACATCTTCCATTATGCCGGGCACCAAAATTTTACCATGTCTATCGACCAGTTTATTCATCATGTAAATTAAATCGGTCATAGCCTCTGGTACAGATCCACCGAACACACCACTATGCAGATCCTTTTCAGCACCCTCGATTTCTAGAAAATAGTATATTACTCCGCGTAGACCATAAGTTAAGCAAGGTTTTTCCTTGCCCAACCAATAATTATCTGAAACGCATGCAAAGTCTATGTCTTTGATGAAATCGGTTTTTCGAGCATACAATAATTCGGATAATCCAAAACTTCCAGTTTCTTCTAATCCTTCGAATACGAATTTTAAATTGACCGGAATTTCTACTCCCTGCTTTTGGAACGCCTCAATTGCATGAAGCCAACCCAGAACAGGCCCTTTATCATCGGTTGCACCGCGGCCAAAGAGTTTACCGTCAATCTCAGTCATTACAAACGGTTCGGTATTCCAACCATCTTCTTTCAATGCCGGCTGTACGTCTAAATGACCGTATATTAGAACGGTTTTCTTATTGCTTGGATTATTGGCTGGTAAACTGCCAAATAAAACTTTTGGTGATGGAATTTCTTCTCCATTTGAATTTTTACGATTTGGTATATCGACTATTTCGGTTGTACCACCTAGTGCTCGCAAACGTGCTGCAGTCCATTCGGTCATGCGATTAATCTCATCAATCATTTCCCATGCTGACACCGACTTAATAGCAACAGCTTCTCCAAGTGCATCAATAAATTTGCGTTGGTTAGCATCAATGTATCTTAATATTGTGAGAAAAACAAAATTTGTTTAAGCAAAAATATGAGTAATTACGTTAAAATATTATTTAATAACAGTGGTTTCTGATAATCGTTCGGAAAATTTTTGAGTACTTTATTTTCCATGAATGCTTATCAACAACAAACACAATTATACTGTATAAACATCGCCTGATTGATAAAACTGACCTATCTTGATTTACACATTTTTATAATTGAATGAGTTGCTATTGCTACTATGTACATACATATTAACAAACACAACGTACAAGGGGAAAACAACTTCTCTACTGATAAAGTTTAATGACACTTTGAGCTTTGATTTGGCATTTCAGTAGGCGTATTTCAATCCACGTGACTTAAAATTTTATAAACCATTACAATAAATATGCACTCAACAAATTAAATAGCCCAATTGTATTTGAAACGATTACATTACTCAATGAACAAAGAATTTATTGAAAAAATTTCCGATAAAAAAATTATGTATGCACAGTATTTTTATCGACGTGGATTATTTGCAAATATGTATATGTACATGTATGATGACATTGGTTTTTATTACACATTACACAATGCAATTGCAATTTGACTTATTGCAAAGTGCACTGCCGGTTACAGTGTTTATTAATGATGATACGGTAAATTTATAAAAACAAAAACAAAACCCAGAAAATTTACAAACATAACCTCAACTAAATAATAGAAACAAAAATCTTCTATTTTACATAATTTATAAAATAAAGCTTACCCGAATATTGATTGTAAATCTTTTGGAATCTCCATACTTGCCATTTTATATTAAATTAAACACTTCCGTATTAAAAAAAAAAAGTTAAGTGTATTTATTGATCAATTTTCTACTGTCACAAAACAACCACTTCTTTACAGTAGCGAAGTTGAATGAGAACTGATTTAACTGAACAAAAATTTGTTAAAAATTTTGCTTTATATGTTATATTGGATTGGAATATTAATAAATATTTGTATTATAAGATAAAAAATGATAACAGATCAGATATATTAATTTCGTTTAGTATCTTTCCATTGTTCTTTTCAAATAACGTATTAAGTTTTGTTATTTGTTGAAACAAGTAGATAATTTGCAAAAAAAAAAAAAACGTCAGTGACATCTATCACGTACCACACTTAAGTTATGGAATTGCATGTGGATACGATTATCGTTATACATAATTTATAAATTAGCGGTTAAAAGAGTAATTTTAAAAGATAAGAATTAATTTGATATAATTTAATGAAATATAAGTATAAAATTGCATAGGTAATAGCTACATACACTTTACGGAAACAATGATAGGACCAAACAAAGTAACCACATTTATTTCATAAAAATAAAATAATTAATGTTCTATCATTTGTTTTTACATCATTCATAAATAGTTTTAAAAACTGTAAACATCGTCATTTTACATTTCGTCTGTGCTCGGCGTTAGTAGTAATTGAATAAAATTGCAGCGCGAAATAATCATAGGACCAAACGTCGTTGACTGTTAAAAAAAACTAAAATGGGTCGAGGTAAGGAGTTGACGGATAAGGAGCAAGGACATATTTTGGCATATCGGGAATCTGGAATGACAACCAGGGAAATAGCAGCCCGAATTAGGAGAAATAAGACAGTGGTAATAAATTTGCTGAAATTGAGAGAACAATACTGCCAAAAGAAATCTACAGGAAGAAAACCAGTTATCTCTACAAGAAACGTTCGAGAGATCAAAGATTGGCAGTCCACAAATCGAATAGCCCTGCTGACGTTAAGACGGGTTCAGCAAATTTTAAAAGCTGATTGTAACTTGGAGTATACGAAAAGAGTTGCAAAACCACGACTGAAAATTCACCACAAACGTGCGAGGTTAGGTTTTGCGGAGAAACACCAATTTTGGAAAAAGGAGTGGACCCGGGTTGTTTTCTTAAATGAGAAGAAGTTCAATTTCGATCGTCCTGATGGGTCGCAGAAGTATGTCATGTGCAAGACAGCAAGAACGAATGTCTCGTAATTTTGGTGGTGGATCGTTGATGATTTGGGGGGCTAAGGGATATTATGGAAAAACCCCTATATGCATTATCACAACAAAAATGAATGCCACAAGATATGTGGAATTGTTGGAAGATTTACTAACCAGCTGTGGAGACGAAATTGGTGGTACAGATGTAGCAAAAGTTGTTGCATACGATTGTTGTATGCGGTGAAGTCGGCTGTCATTGGTGTGAAGGACCATTTATGGGTATGTTGGACAACCCTGTTTTTAATGAATTTTTTAGAAGAAGAAGAAGAACAATTTGGCAGAGTGGTTGGTGAAAATTTATATTCTTTGTCAAATCGAAGTGCAAATAAATAAAGTAAAAAATAACCGTAATTTGTTTTTGTTAATAACGTTACAAATTGTCGTTCCAACATGTTGCTCGAACCACCACTCTCATTAATTAATCAGAACTGCAAAATAAATAAATTCGAGAAGGAATTGCGTCATTCGCTATTTTGGAAGCCGAGTGAAAACCGATATCAAAAACGGAAAGGAAATCTCGCTCCCGGTTATCTGCAAGTACTAAAAAGGAAAGATTATCCAGCGGAACACAATTATTTGCTCGTCGTTCTGGCAGACTTCAGGATAAATTAACTACAAAGACCGTGTCAAATCCACCAATTTTTAAAACAAAAATTTGGAAAAAGGAAATTTTCAGTGGGGCACTTTGTCACATTTATAGTAGTGAGTCTGAATCGGATTCCAACAACACTGCAGTACCAGACAACAAAACATCTGGAGAACAAGAATTTTCAACAACGTATGATAATAATAATAATCCAGCTACGGTAGATGACGTAACCTCAAATTGTACCGCGACCACGTATTCATCTAGGCGTGCGTACGAATCCAACCATCAATTGAAGATGAGTGACGAGGAGAATAAACTTAATTCAAAAGACTGTAAACCTCCCACTCTGACTGCCACGTTTACCGAGGACCAATTCACAACATTGATGGATCGAGTGTTTAGAACACAGGTAAGTCCAGCATATTCTTATGTTGATGGTGTTTCCCAAGGTGGACCGACTGGTATAACTTTGCGTATTGTATTGTAGTAGCCGGTGGACGCATTTATAAACACAATTAGGATTTATAAAGACACGACAGGAATGTCTGTTGCAAATGCTTTGTTAGTAGGAAGGTGTTAAGTCATCTGAAAAGTCATTCAGTGAAGCCACAAAACTGCTGTTTGCATTACTCCCTGAAGGAGACTTATCCGAAAAGGTGAAATTGGACATGACATATGGTTTGTTATTATTCAAAATACAAAAAAAAAATAAAACGCGATGATTGCGATTCGTTCAAGAAGTTATTAATTCTCGCGCGAACAGAAGAAACATTTTATTTGGAAAAAGAATATTGTCGATCGATGGAAAATAAAACAGAAAACCAATAGTTTATTGTAAGTTTTGTAAATCTCGCGAACACAACGTTTCGAGTTGTAGCAAGTAGGAAAAGAAAGGTCACTTTGATGACAAACAATACAAAAGAGCTGGTAATCGTGAAAGGTCTCAAGTAGCAAACCCTAATGTTCAGTCTCACGTCATTACTTCCAAAAAGGAATTCGAATGCTATTATACGGATGTGGGAAAAAGAGGTTTGAACTCAGTTGATATTGATGTTTGTGATTCGTCACATCTTGTTGAATTTTTGTCAATTAACCCAGAATTGAGTTAGTTTCAAGTTCGTCCAATATTTTCCATTTCCATTTGCGGTGAAAATGGAACGGCATTGATTGATACCGCTGCGAAATTATCAGTAGCGAGTGGGTCATTATTTGAAATTCTAACAAAAAAGGGAATCAGGTTTCAAACGTGGATGAATGTAAAATTAGCTGGCGCTTCTCATAAACTGGAATCGATACAGATGTGCACAGTTGATGTCGGTGTGAAGGGCTGTTGCATTCCCACCAGATTCTTTGTTTTTCGAAAATCCACAGAAACACTCCTTGTTGGAATAGAGTTTTTATTGGTTGCGGGGATTCATTTGGATTTTTATGAAAGGGTTTGGTCGTTTCATGATTCAACAGAGAACTTTGTATTGCAATTCGAGAACGCTACTAAAAATAAAATCATTTCTGAATGTTCAAGTAACTTGTCCTATACTGAGCAGGTCGTTTCCCTGTCAAATGAAACAGATACGGAGACAAGTGCTGAATTATTGTCTGATATTGTAATGTCTGATCCAGACCCAGAAATGGGACGACATGAAAGTACAATTACTTATAGTAATAATTTTAATGGAAAGAAAGTGATATCTTCAATGGATATATCGTCTATGGAATTGAGTCTTAGACCAGAAGAGGGGTCTAGACTTGATGGTGACCAAAAACTGATAGTACAGAAACTCTTGGAGAAATTTGAGATGACTTTTGCTCCAGGGGGAGATCCAACCGGATTTGTTAAACATCATATCGAAACTGGTGATAGTCGTCCTATGGCTGTACCACCCTATCCATTATTTGAACCAAAACGAAACATCATCCGAGCCGAATTGGATGAAATGTTGAAAGACGATATCATTGAAGAGTGTGAATCACGTTGGGCAGCTCCCGTAGTGTTAATTCAAAAAACAGATGGCTCTTATCGCTTTTGTGTGGATTATCGCAAACTGAACTCGGTGACTGTATCTGATAAGTACCCCATGCCAAGAATTGCCAAGCAAACTTTGTTCATGTCAAGTATAGATTTGAGAAGCGGGTATTGGCAGGTCCCAGCTTATCAACGCGATAGAGACAAAACGGCATTTATTTGTGTTTATGGACTACATATACCGATTCAAGCGTATGCCATTCGGCGTGGAAACGTTCCTTCTACCTTCCAGAGACTCATCGACCGTATGAAGGCCGAAATATCTGGAGTGACGAGTTTTGCATATCTAGATGATTTGACCATTATTTCAGATTTGTCCGATGATCATCTGAATGGCTTGGAAATAGTTTTCAATCAATTAAACAAATTTGGTTTGCGCGCTAATCGTAAGAAGTTTTCATTTCTTCGGGACACAATCACCTTTTTAGGACATGTGTTGACATCGGAAGGGATCCAACCAAATTCATCGAAAAAGATATTTGGACGGATCCGACGTTATTATAGGTACCGATCATCAACCACTTAAATGGTTGATGTCCCTTAGATCTCCATCAGGGCGACTCACTAGATGGGCATTATATATTCAGGGGTTTAATCTCATGATCGAATATGTCCCGGGAAAGGCAAATGTGATCGCGGATACATTGTCCCGGCCCCCCATGTGATGATGAATCTGAATGCGGTATGTGTTCTATCCAGGTGGATTTCCCATCTGATTCTCCATCCACGATCCGGCAAAATCAAATCGAGAACCTCGAAATAAACAAAATCATTAATTGTTTTGAAACTCATGATCATCCTGATATTCAAAACTGGATGGATCGTGATTACATGATGTCGTGTGGAGTTTTGTATCGATTTACTCCGGGAACTGATTCCGAGGAACCATAGTTGGTCCTCCCAACTGTGAATCGATTGGAAACTCTGAGAGCATTTCATGATGATCCTAGCAGTGGACACCATGGAGTGGACAGGACTTACCAGAAGATTAGTTATCGATATTTTTGGCCTAGTATGCGATCGGAAACTTCGACTTATCTAAAGAACTGCACTGAATGCCAAAGGTACAAACCATCGAATTTAAAACCGACTGGACTTCTTCATACCCCAGTCCTCAATCAGCGATTTGAAGTAATTTCCATTGACCTTTTTGGCTCGTTGGTTGAAAGTGAGCAGAGTTTTCGTTGGGTTTTGATCATTGAGGATACGGCAACTAGATGGGTTCAAATAATTCCATTAAAGTCAGAATCATATTCGATAATGGATCACAATTTATTGGCGGAATAATGCAACAAGTGGCATACGTACTTGATATTCGACAATCCTTTACTCCAGTATATCATAACTATCAATTCTCGTAGATAACGACCATTCAGATTGGCCGAAATATTTACCATCGGTACGATTCGCGATTAACACCATCGTTTGTGAAAGCACCAGTTTCACCCCCGCTTAGATTACCTTCGGAACAGTGACACAAAATGAAAACTTTATACCGGAAATTACTCCTTACTGGCTGAGAATAGGGAAAGTTATTGAAAGAGCACGAGAAATCCACGAAAGAAAGCAGGATCAACGACAGGGACATGTTGATGGGAAAAGACAAAATCGACAGTTTGACCTTGATAGTCTGGTCTTTGTAAAGACACACCCCATTAGTGACGCCTCCCGTGGCCGTTCTGATAAATTCGCCCCTCGACGCGATGGACTCTATATAAGATCTCAGAAATTAAGACTCCAACGACGTATGTTGTTACAACTTTATAGATGGTTCGCACATTGGCACTTACCATGTGCCAATGCTAACTGAATATAATGAACCGAATGACGTAGAACCGGTACGACCTTATGAATGGCGAACTGCCCGAACTGACAATCCTGGTGACAGCGACGACACCGATCCTGGACCATCGATACGTACTCGTGGGCAGCGGTTAATAAGGAAGCCGTTACGTTATCAATGATTTTGAATTTTATCCATACTTTAATTTTGTTACTCCTCGTTTCTCTGTACTTTCTATACTTCTTCTCGAGACGAGTTGTAACAAAAGTTTTTGCATAGGATTGTTGTATGCGGTGAAGTCGGCTGTCATGGTGTGAAGGACCATATTTATGGGTATGTTGGACAACCCTGTTTTTAATGAATTTTTTAGAAGAAGAAGAAGAAGGACAGTTCGGCAGAGTGGTTGGTGAACATTTATATTCTTTGTAAAATCGAAGTGCAAATAAATAAAGTAAAAAATAACCGTAATTTGTTTTTGTTAATAACGTTACACAGATTGGATATTTCAACAAGATAATGCCCCTATTTATTCGGCTAAACTAACGAAGCAGTTTTTTAACTCTATACTAGCCGCATTTCTTGAGGCATTAGTGATCCGGATCAGATCAAAGTTTCCATTGAAAACAACAACAAAATTTAAATTTTTGTTGTTGTTTTCAATGTAAACTTTGAAGCCGCATTTCTTGAGGCATTAGTGATCCGGATCAGATCAAAGTTTCCATTGAAAACAACAACAAAATTTAAATTTTTGTTGTTGTTTTCAATGTAAACTTTGATCTGATCCGGATCACTAATGCGTCAAGAAATGCGGCTACTGGTATCCCATTATTGGACTAGCCCGCCTGCAGTCCAGATCTTAACCCAATAGAGCACCTTTGGGCAATATTATCGGAACGTGTTTTCAAAAATGGTCGTCTTTTCGACTCTGGTCGGCAACTAAAAGAAGCTGTAAAGACGGAATGGACCAAAATTGATCAGGAAATTTTAACAAAAATTTAAATGTTAAATTTGGGATCAAAATGATTGTAGTCTTATTATTATTTCGTTAGGATGGAATATTTAAAGTTAAATAATTATTTGTAATAGTACCGCACATGAAGTTCCTACTGGTTTAAGTAAACTATTGTCCATTACTATTAAGTTATTTTTTGATATAAATATTTCTTTTTTTAGTACTATTATTCAATTAAAATATTAGTTTTTTAATTTGGTTCTATCATTATTTCGTATAGTTGTATTTCTATTTTATAACTTGTATACATAAAGTTTTATAGAACGCAAAGGAATCACAAAACCATTTAATCCAACTGTTAATTTTAATTAATTTCTAATTATATTTGACAAAACTTACTCTGAAAACCATGTTCAGCTAATGTTCAAACACTACTACATATTCGGTTTTGTAAAATGCAGCAATGTTCATATCATATTGTTTAATGTCTGTGAAGTTAGCCCGAAAATTATCCCGGAAAAGTGTGTTGGCAACACTAATATATCATGATATAACAATATCACGATACTTTATTTGCCATCCCAGAAAAAATATGTCTGTCATGACATTATTTAGTGTCTATCTAAAAAACTATCATGAAATTTTTACGTCAGCCCAAAAAAACTGTCATGACATTATTAATCCTGAAATAATATTTTTACAAGATATTAAATCATGGGTACTTTTATGTGTTTTCTAGCCAAAAGCTGCACATTTTCAATACGAAAATGATTCAGCTATAGTCAAATGTAAGTTGTAATCCCCTGAATTGGTGCAAGAAACTATCTTAGAACAAGTATAAGGATCCTAGATCCCTCTAAGATCCCTAGAAGTCATACAAGATATCAATTAATGAGCACGGCTTGCTATAGGTTTTGTAAGCCATAGATACAACTTGCTTATGGCCAAAGTAAAAAAAAAAAATCTACACGGAAAAAACTAGAGTTGTTACCACGAAGAAAACGGAATTTTAATTGAAGAAAATGTACTTTTTCTTCATTTAATAGCTCATTTTCTTATTTCTTTCGCGTTTTTCTTCATGTAAGATTTGTGTTTCTTGAAATGATAAAAAAATTCTTGAGTTAAAATTTGTTGCTTAATTGTAATTTGAGATTTAGTTTCTTGTATCTATAACTGCTCAAAATTCTTGATTGAAGAAAAAAAAACAACGAAAGGAGAAAAATACGATTGTTTTGTTTTCAATTTTTCTTGCAAGTAGAAATTGACTGTTTTCTCAAACTATATTGTCCAATTTTCTTGGAATTGGTTATTTTAAAAATAAAACAATTTCTTGATCAACACAAATGCAATTTCTTAATTCAAGAAACTATTGAAATGTTAATGATAAGATTGAATTTTTCTTAAATCTAGAAATAGAACCTTTTCTCAAAATGTAGGTATTATCCAATTTGCTTCAAATCATCCATTTAAAAATTTAATATATTCAAATAAATAAATGAATTTCGTAAAAACATTTTTATTTTTTTATTCAAATTTAATTATTTATGGTTTGCAGACATGTGTGGAGAGTATGCAATGAGACATTAGGATATTTTGTACACATTCTGCTAACTTTTTCATTTTTATAGCTGAAATAATTGGGTTACAATACACAACTAAGTTGGGTGTCTAGAAATTTGATTAGCCGGTGTAATAGTGTGGTTCAGAATATGGAATAATTTGGACAAATATAGTACAGTATTCCCAATAATTTAGATTATTTTTAATTAGGAAAAGTTTACTCTCTCTTCGAAACAACCAATTTTTTTATGTTATTCTTGAACTAAGAAAAAAATCTTCAATTGAAGAAACTATTCTTTAATAAATTCTCTTAACAAGAAAACTATTATTTTACGTCTCTCAGGACAAGAAAACATTTTCTTCTCTTAAACGATCATAATTAAAAATCGCATTTTTCATTTGAACAAAAATTTCTTAATCTGAGAAAATATTTTTAATTCAAGAAATTATTTCATAATATGAAAAGCTTGTTTCTCATATCAATAGAATAAAGTATTTCAACTAAGTAAGCCTTTCTTGAGACGAGAAAATTATCGTTAAATTGTTATAATTGTACGTATATAAATACCATTATTAATGGATGTTCGTACCGAAAAAAAGCATTCTATCGCGAACCTTCAACAGTGAGAAGCGTGAAAAAGTTATGTGATTTTGAAAGTAGGATTTTGTGAAAATTTTCTTTTGTTAAAAGTGAAAAACTTAGATTTCTTAAATGGTGGTGTTTCCGCCTCAAAGTGGTGTAAAGTGACAAAAGAAAATGGATTTCTTAAACTAGACACATTTAAAAATGTTTTTAATATTTTCTCTCGCCTTGCTCGATATTCAAAGGTCTCAGATGTTGAAAACATATGTAAGTATTTCTGTTATTAAATACAATATAAATAAATACTTTACAAAAATCATATTTCCTTTATTTTACAGAAAAAAGAAACTGCTAAAAATTATTGGCATACTAAACACTACTAACAATTTTTTCTTATTAGTACAAAGTTTTTGAATAGTCAAGTCATTATGTTGGCACAGGAGAAAGGCATATATGAATTTATTATATGTAAAGACAACATACATTTAAATCATTTGTTTTACACTTCCAAATGGAATTAAAATATTTAAACTAAAATTATTATCTATTTAAAATCTACAAATTTTTTTCATATATTGATACTTTTTCTAATAATGATTGATAATTAGATTCATAGTTAAAAAACAAAAATTGAAAGTCTAAACTTAATATTAAATTACAACGATCATAATATTAGTTCTAAGTGAAAATTATTTATAAAATTATAATTATTTATATTTAAATTTAATGAAACAAATAACAATCGAAATTATTAAATTTGTGAAATAAAAAAACACAAAAATAAATTGTCATATAATTGTATTATTTTATAACCAACCATTTCACAAATTGAAGAAATATTTCTGAAACCAAGAAATATTGCGTAACCATACCTGAAAAAATATTGCTTTGTCACAAGAAAAGCGTTTCTCTAGTGAAGAATATTCAAGTTCCCTGGAAGAAAAAAACCGATGCATACAAGAAAACGCAAACAATAGATTGGTAAATGTTCACTCTACTCAAGAAAATATGTGTTTTCCAGCAAGAAAATATCTGTTTATTTACAGAAAATGCTACTTAAATAAAGAAACGAGATTTCTCACCATAAAATTTCTAGTTTTCAATCAAAAGAATCGGTTTCTACAATCAAACCGATTTTGTTAAACTTAAGAAATAAGAATTAACCATGAAGAAAAACCATATTCTCGATGTAATCACGTTTTCTTGTATCAAGAAATTAGTTTTCTCATATCAAACAAATAAAGATTATTTTAATATTTTAGCAGAATTTCAAATTGAGAAACGTAAAGTTTGTGGTGAGAAAAATTTCGTTTAGCTGAAAAATGATGTACAAATTTTCTTGAACTAATCGATTTTTTTTTCATATTAGAAATTATTTTTTTCCGTGTATTAGGCATACGGCAGATACAGTCCCTAGAAGTCATACAAGATATCAATTAACGAGCACGGCTTGGTATAGGTTTTGTAAGCCATGAATACAACTTGCTTATGGCCAAAGTAAAAAAAAAATTCTATTAGGCATAAGGCATATACAGTCCCTAGAAGTCATACAAGATATCAATTAACGAGCACGGCTTGGTATAGGTTTTATAAGCCATGGATACAACACGGAAAAAAATATCTTATAATATGAAGAAAAAACGGATTAGTTCAAGATAATTTATACATCATTTTTCAGCTAAACGAAATTTTTCTCACCACAAATTTTACGTTTCTCAATTTGAAATTCTTCTAAAATATTAAAATAATCTTTATTTGTTTGATATGAGAAAACTAAATTCTTGATACAAGAAAACGTGATTACATAGAGAATATGGTTTTCTTCATGGTTAATTCTTATTTCTTAAGTTTAACAAAATCGGATTGTTTGTAGAAACCGATTCTTTGATTGAAAACTAGAAATTTTTATGGTGAGAAATCTCGTTTCATTATTTAAGTAGCATTTTCTGTAAATAAACAGACATTTTCTAGCTGGAAAACGCATATTTTCTTGAGTAGAGAAAAAATTTACCAATCTATTGTTTGGATTTTCTTGTATGCATCCGTTTAATTCTTATAAGAAACTTGCTATTTCTTGACTATAGAAAACAATTTATAAATCTATTGTTTGCGTTTTCTTGTACGCATCGGTTTTCTAGAGAAACGCTTTTCTTGTAACAATGCAATATTTTTTCAGGTGTGGTTACGCAATATTTCTTCGTTTCAGAAATATTTTTTCAATTTATGAAATGGTTGTTTAAAATAATATAATTATATTACAATTTATTTTTATGTTTTTTATTTCACCATCAGATACAGAAAATATTTAAATACAAATTTGATAATTTCGATTGTTATTTGTTTCATTATATTTAAATATAAATAATTATAATTTTATAAATAACTTTCACTTAGAACTAAGCTTATAATCGTTGTAATATAATGTTAAATTCAGACTTTCAATTTTTGTTTTTTAACTAAGAACTTAATTATCAAACATTATAATAAAAAGTATTACTATATCAAAAAAATTTGTAGATTTTAAATAGATAATAAATTTGGTTTCAATATTTTAATTCCATTTGGAAGTGTAAACCAAATGATTTAAATGTGTTAGATTTGTTTTCTTTACATGTAATAAATTCATATTTTGCCTTCTTCTGTGCCAACATAATTAATGCCAATAATGTTTAGCAGTTTCTTTCTTCTGTAACATAAAGTAAATATAATTTTTTTAAAGTAATTGTCTTGTATTTAATAACAGAAATACTTACATATGTTTTCAACATGTGAGACATTTGAATATCGAGCAAGGCGGGAAAAAATATTAAAAACATCTTTAAATGTTTCCAGAAATCCTTTTTCTATTTTCACTTTACACCACTTTGAAGTGGAAACACCACCATTTAAAAAATCTAAGTTTGTTCACTTTTAACAAAAGAAAATTTTCACAAAATCCCACTTTCAAAATCACAAAATTTTTTTACGTTTTTCACTGTTGAAGGTTCGCGATAGAATGCATTTTTTGGTACGAACATCCATTAACGATAATTGTCTCTTCTCAAGAAAGGCTTACTTAGTTGAAATACTTTATTCTATTGTTATGAGAAGCAAGCTTTTCATATTATGAAATAATTTGTTGAATTAAAAATATTTTCTCAGATTAAGAAATTTTTGTTCAAATGAAAAATGTGATTTTTAAATAAGATCGTTTAAGAGCAGAAAATGTTTTCTTGTCCTGAGAGACGTAAAATCATAGTTTTCTTGTTAAGAGAATTTATTAAGGAATAGTTTCTTCAATTGAAGATTCTTGCTCAGTTCAAGAATAACATAGACAAATTAGTTGTTTCGAAGAGAGAATAAACTATTCCTTGTTGTGCCACCTAATTAAAAATAATCTAAATTATTCGGACTGCTGTACTATAGTTTCCAAATTATTCCATATTCTGAACCACACCATTATACCGGCTAATCAAATTTCTAGACACCCAACGTAGTTGTGTAACCCAATTATTTCAGCTATAAAAACGAATAAAGTTAGCAGAATGTGTACAAAATGCCCTAATCTCTCTTGCATACAGTACTCTCTACAAATGTTTGCAAATCATAAATAATTAAATTTGAATAAAAACATAAAAATGCTTTTATGAAATTCATTTATTTATTTCAATATATGTATTAAATTTTTTAAATGGATGATTTCAAAAAAATTGGATAATACCTTTTGTGAATTCGACCCACAATGTTTGTAGGGCGAGCATTGCGTTTTTTTCCCCCACCATTTTTTGTTTCTTTTTGATTTTTTTAGTACGTTAGTTTTAATTTGTGTGAGTAGTCGTTCGCCATGTTTTAAAAACGAAATAATATGATACATGTGGTGTTCATTAAAAATAAAAATTAAAAACCAAAATTATTTGTTTGAAAAAACGTTTTTGTCGTTCGAACCGGATATTTAATTGGAATATAAATCATTAACAGGTTAGTCACAAACAAACTGGTCCTTCGAGCCGGATATTTAATTGGAATATAAATCATTAACAGGTTAGTCACAAACAAACTGGTCCTTCGAAGCCATTCTTGGAGCGGCACTTGAGATATCTGGCAGACAGTCCAAACAAGTCAACAGCCTTGTAATGTCTCTTAAGAGTAACCAAGATCATACAAATGATTTACGCATGAAATTGGCACGAACTAAGACCGACGACTGGTTAATCCAAGACAAGACAGGATTACCCAGTAAAAATGCGTCCAATAATGAGGTAAATCGTCCCGTCGAAATCGATACATGCGCGGATCAGACACATAGTCGCGCAGTCGAGAAACGTTACGAATTAAATACAACACGATCCAGTGGAGGATCGAGAGCTTCAAAGCGGTCCGCTGCCAGCGATCGCAAAATTAAACAAATTGAAATAAAATCAAAAATGCAACTTCTACAGAACGAGAAACAAATTAACATAAAATTCATTGAGTTGCAAAGAGAACTTGACATAACAAAAATTATGGAAGAAGACGACAACAGCAGTCAATAAGATGATTTACCATTAGTCACAAATGTTTCAACAAAAGTAAATAATTGGATTAAACGCCAACAAGAATATAATCAACAGCTGGATGAGACTGTTGAAAGTGTCGAACAACATAACCTCAAACCGCGTGTCAATTCAGTTATCGATAATGCAGTTCATCCAAGACAACAACCAGAATTTGATAATAAAAATATCGATTATCGACGTCAACGCGAGTATGATGCGAATCCCTACTATTTGGCACAGGAAACGAAACGAAATGAAAATTTAATGGGAAAATTCATCGCACGACAGGCAGTCAGCCGCGACTTGCCTATTTTCAGTGGATAGCCATTGAAATGGCCTCATTTTATTGCGGAATTCGAAAATTCAACGCGTGATTGTCAGTTTTCGGATTCGGAAAATCAAGACCGACTAAGGAAGTGTCTTCGTGGCAAAGCCAAAGATGTCGTGGATCATTTAATGATTTTACCAGAAAGACTCAACGAGATATTAACAATATTACGAAATCGGTTCGGACGGTCCGATTTTATAGTGAATCATTTATTGGATAAATTGTCAGACTTTCCAATTGTGAAGGAAGGCAAGCCAGAAACCTTAGTTGATTTCTATGATTTTTTAACCAGCTTTATTTCGACGCTAAAACTCTTGAAAGAGGATGACCATCTGCGAAATCCAGTGCTTTTCCGTGATGTTTTGGGAAAAATTCCAACCACTCAAGCCGTGCAATTCATCGAGTATTTCGACACTCTCAACAAAGATCCTCCAAAGATAAAAATTTTAGAATTCATGAATTGGATTGGGAAAAAGGCCAATGCATCAAGTCAACTAGCGATACCTTCATTAAAGAAACAGATGGAATCCGACAAGCACAGATTCAAAGGTGTATTCAAAAAGGATATGACGTACACTATTGTCAACGACAGCGTGCAGACGCCGTGTCAGTTTTGTAAAACCGATAATCATAGATTAAATGACTGTGGCAAATTTCAAAAGACCGACGTCAATCAAAATTGAGATTTTATCACAAAAAATCCACATTGTTTTTCTTGCCCCGAACCGGGACATATGTTGAAGTTTTGCAAAAAGCGAAAAAATTGTGGCATAAACAACTGCAGTCGACCACATCACCAACTGCTTCACAAACCCGACAACGTTAATTCCAGTAAAGTCAGTGAAACACCGACAGCCAAAAGTTGCCTCGTAAACCATTCTATACACAAAGTATTACTCAAAATAGTACCCGTAAAACTTAAAGGCCCCAAGATGACCATTGAAACATTTGCTTTATTAGACGACGCATCGACAGTGTCGCTCATCGACGAAGACATCGCCCATAAATTGGGGTTGGACGGCCCTATTCAATCTCTTAAAATACAATGGACGAATAATCAAGTAAAGCAGCAGGATGATTCTAAAACTGTTAGTGTATCTATTAGTGGAAATTACGACCAGGCGAAACCCTATATTCTACGTCGTGTCAAGACGATGAAGGGCCTTTCATTGCCGACTCAGTCAATCGAATTCGATAAAATAGTGAAATATTTTAAATATTCACCCAACATCACAAAGGTCTCATACAACAATGGTAAACCATTGCTCCTAATTGGACAAGACAATTGGCCCATCATCGTAAATCGTAAAATCATCTACGGGGACTGGAACGGTCCTGCCCTCAGTAAAACACTATTGGGTTGGGTGGCCCACGGAAATATTGACGAACCGGTAAACGCTCCGAACTACCTTTGTCACGTTTTCCAAACTGACAAGTCTCAAATGGAGAGAGACGACATCAACGTTTTACATGAGTTAGTGAAAGAACAGTGGAAATTCGAATCGTGTGGAACAAAAGCCAAGACAGAACTTGGATTATCTCTAGACGACAAAAGGTGCACCGAGATCCTCGAAAACACAATTCGACGTGTAAATGATGGGAGTTTTGAGTGTGGACTTTTATGGAAAGATGACCAGCCATATCTTCCAGAAAGTAAACCTGTAGCGATTTCTCGGCTACATTGTTTAGAGCGTAAAATGGACAAAAATTCAAATTATGCTACATTGTATTGCCAAAAAAATTAAGGAGTATATCGATAAAGGGTATTTGAAAAAAATATCATCAGACGATATTGACCAGTCAAATCCAAAAACTTGGTATTTGCCTCACTTCGGGGTAATTAATCCGAACAAACCAAACAAGCTGCGGATCGTATTTGACGCGGCGTCCAAATCCAACGGAAAGTGCTTAAATGATTTCTTGTTTTTCGGACCTGACTTGTACAATTCACTACCGAATATCTTGATTAATTTTCGAATTCATCCAGTAGCATTCGTCGCCGACATCAAAGAAATGTTTCTACAAATTAAAGTTCGAAAAGAAGACCGACCAGCACAGCGATTGCTATGGAGAGGAATGGATCGAAATCGAGAGCCAGACATTTATGAGATACAGGTGGTATTTTCGGTTCCACTTGCGGCCCCTGTCTGGCTCAGGAGGTAAAAAATCAAAATGCCCGCGATTTCATATCAGAATATGAGGAGGCCAGTAACGAAATAATCAAAAATCATTATATGTATGGATGATTATTTGGGTGGTGCAACTGACGAACAAAAAGCGAAGCAACTGATTAAAGATGTCATTGCCGTTCATCAGAAGTGTAACTTTGTGATCTGCAATTGGGTTTCCAACTCAAAAGCTGTTTTAGAAAGCATCGACAGCAATTTGCGTGCCATCAACGATGCCAACCTAAATTTCGAAAAAACCTACAAATAGAGCGAATTTTAGGAATGTGGTAGGTTTACAAAAGCGACAATTTTGTATACCCACTAAACTTTAACAAAATACAACCGGACGTCATCAATCTATCAAGACGACCGACGAAACGAGAAGTGTTGAAAATAATCATGTCCGTCTTCGACCCACTTGGACTCCTGTCAAATATTCTAATTGGCGGGAAAATTATCATGTAAAAATATGGGAAAGTAATATCAATTGGGACGACGAAATCAGCAACCGACAATGGGACATGTGGAAAACTTGGATTACAAATCTTCAGAAGGTTAAAACTCTAGAAATTCCACGAAGATATACATCATTTCCGATAAACGACAGTCAAATCGAACTTCATATTTTTTGTGATGCGTCTCAAGACGCATTTGCTGCTGTCGCATTTTTACGGTTCAAACATGGAGACGATATAGAGTGTACATTGGTTAACGCAAAATCGCGAATCGCACCACTCAAGCCGATGTCTATTCCAAGACTTGAGTTACAAGCTGCTCTTTTGGGTGCTCGGCTGGCCACGTCTTTGAAAAAATCGCTGAATCTCCAGGTGAGCGCGACATACTTTTGGAGCGACTCGGAAAATGTTCTTCGTTGGATTAAGTCACATGCTAAACGGTTCAAAGTTTTCGTTGCTCAAAGAGTTGGTGAAATTCAGGAGTTGACAAATACATCCGATTGGTATTACGTACCAACAGCTGACAATGTAGCAGATGACGCAACAAAAGAAAAAAAATACCATAATTTCGACGATAATTCAAAATGGTTTAAGGGCCCCCTTTTTTTGTACGGTCCTACAACGACATGGCCAAAACAAGACAAGATTCGATCGCAGATCAACGATTCGGAAGTTGAAGAATTAAAAACCGAGTATATCAATGTCATCTCTGACGATATCGCCAATCTTCCAATTCCTGATGTCAACAAATTTGGAAAGTATTGGGGAATTGTACGATCGACAGCCTGGATGCTACTTTTCATTGACAGATGTAGAACTAAGCAGAGTGCGCATGGCGTTAGGTACGCTCTGCAACCCGATGAAATAACCAAAGCTGAAAAATTATTATTTCGACGAGTGCAACTCGACTGCTATTCTTCCGAAATAAAACTCTTCTCGATCGGTAAGTCATTTCCGAAAAATAACAGTTTGGGACACTTTCCGTGTATGGTAGATACGGATGGAATTATTCGTCTGAAGGGTCGTCTAGAAAATTCGAACCTTAATGATGACAAGAAGAATCCGATTGTTTTGGACGCGAGTCACCCCATCAACAAATTAATCATCAAATGGTACCATGTTAAAAATAATCATATTGGAGTCGACACAATCATCTAGAATATTCGGGAAAGATTTTGGATTCCTCGATTGAGAAATAACCTCAAGAAAATCTCCCGTGAATGTCAACATTGCAAAAACAAAAGGGCAATGCCAGAAATCCCAATTATTGGACAACTACCTATGTGTCGGTTGGAACCAATCGCCAGACCGTTTATCAAATGTGGGGTTGATTATTTTGGACCCTTTGAAGTCACCGTTGCTCGAAGTCGAATAACACGTTGTGGTGTAATTTTCACTTGCATGGTCACACGCGCCGTACATCTGGAAATAGCTGAGGCCATTTCCAGTTGGGATCACATCGATTTGCAGCAGACATTTACCATGAAGAACTGCAGATGGTATTTTAATCCACCAGCCTGGGATCACATCGATTTGCAGCAGACATTTACCATGAAGAACTGCAGATGGTATTTTAATCCACCAGCCGCACCACATATGGGAGGTGCCTGGGAGCGTCTCATACGGACAGTTAAACAACACCTATTCGAAATGCTGAAAGAGAAGTATCCGCATGAACATGTTCTTCGAACACTATTCTGTGAGATCGAAAATATCTTAAACAACCGGCCATTGACAAATGTGCTATTGGATTCAGCAGATGCAGAACCATTGACACCCAATCATTTTTTGATTGGGTCGTCCCATGCAAGTTTACGTTTTGCTCAGACGTGCGACAAAGACCTGCATTTTTTAAATCGCTGGAAAGCCACTCAACAATTGTTGGAACAATTTTGGAAAAGATGGGTAAAAGAATACTTATCACATATCATCATTTCCAACAAATGGACAACTGAATGTCCGAATATTAATATTGGAGACCTTGTTATCATAATGGATTCCGAAAACCCCCGAAACTTTTGGCCAAAGGGAATTGTGGTGCAGGTCTATCCCGTGGACATCAGGACAAAGACCGGTGTGTTCAAGCGGCCAGTAGCGAAACTGGTAAAATTGGATGTTCGACGGGAGTAATTCAATCAACCAAAGTGAATTACAGGGGGAGGGATGTTGTGAATTCGACTCGCAATGTTTGTAGGGCGAGCATTGCGTTTTTTTCCCCCACCATTTTTTGTTTCTTTTTGATTTTTTTAGTACGTTAGTTATAATTTGTGTGAGTAGTCGTTCGCCATGTTTTAAAAAAGAAATAATATGATACATGTGGTGTTCATTAAAAATAAAAATTAAAAACCAAAATTATTTGTTTGAAAAAACGTTTTTGTCGTTCGAACCGGATATTTAATTGGAATATAAATCATTAACAGGTTAGTCACAAACAATACCTATATGTTGAGAAAAGGTTCTATTTCTAGATTTAAGAAAAATTCAATCTTATCATTAACATTTGAATAGTTTCTTAAATCAAGAAATTGCATTTGTGTTGATCAAGAAAATTTTTTATTTTTAAAATAACCAATTCCAAGAAAATTGGACAATATAGTTTGAGAAAAGAATCAATTTCTAGTTGCAAGAAAAATTGGAAACAAAACAATCGTATTTTTCTCAATTCGTTGTTTTTTTTTTCTTCAATCAAGAATTTTGAGCAATTATAGATGCAAGAAACTAAATCTCAGATTACAATTAAGCAACAAATTTTAACTCAAGAATTTTTTTATCATTTCAAGAAACACAAATCTTACATGAAGAAAAACTCGAAAGAAATAAGAAAATTAGCTTTTAAATGGAGAAAAAGTATATTTTCTTCAATTAAAAATTCGTTTTCTTCGTGGTAACAGCTTTAGTTTTTTCCGTGAATTTGCTTATGGCCAAAGTAAAAAAAAAGTTCTATTAGGCGTAAGGCAGATATATTCCCTAGAAGTCATACAAGATATTAATTAACGAGCACGGCTTGGTATAGGTTTTGTAAGCCATGGATACAACTTACTTATGGCCAAAGTAAAAAAATATTCTATTAGGTATAAGGCAGATACAGTCCCAAGAAATCATACCAGATATCAATCTGAGGGTGAACTCGCTCGTTGTTTTTTTTATTTTAGTATGTGAAATACAAACGTAAATATTTTTATAAATATAAATGGTTTTGAAATTTTTCTGATGCTTTCCTGCCATCTTTGGGCAAAGGATCCAATGCTAAGCGGCTTTGGGGAGTTTTCTATTTTAGTATGTAATTTTAGTATTGTAATTATTAAAAAACATAAACTTTTTCAAAAATGCTCCAATTTTTAAGAATGTTAGATTTTCAAAAAATCGCCAAAGTGGTGGTTTGGGTTCGGCAGCCCCCCCCCCTCCCTCCCATCTTCTAAAGTATAAAACGAATTAAAATAATACTTCAACAACTTATTATATTTAAAAAACTTGATTTTTTGGGATTTTTTTTATTTTGGATAACGATATCAACCCCAATTTCTATCATTACTAACTAAACCTCTCCAAATCTTCTTTATGTCGAACACGGTCAACTCGGCGACGACCAACTCGGCGACGGTCAACTCGGCGATGGTAAACTCGGCGACGCCCAACTCGGCGACGGTCAACTCGGCGAAGGTCAACTCGGCAACGACCAACTCGGCGACGTTCAACTCGGCGACGGTAAACCCGGCGACGACCAACTCGGCGACGACCAACTCGGCGACGACCAACTCGGCGACGCCGACGGTCAACTCGGACGACTAACTCGGCGACGGTCAACTCGGCGACGACCAACTTGGCGAAAAAAAATCCCGATTTTCAGAAAATCCCGATTTTTATTTTTATTTTACTTTAAATTAAAGTTCTCCTTCATCAGAAAGGGAGGCTCGAATTAAAAAAAAAATACGTGTTTCAAAACCAAGATTTTGAAAAGCTGAATTTTAAAAAATATCATTTTTATATCTTTTTTATTGCTTACTGCTGAGCTGACCGTCGCCGAGTTGGTCATCGCTGATCGCTGAGTTGTCCGTCACCGAGGTGGTCGCCGATTGGCCCAATTTGTTTTCGCCTAGTTTACCGTCGCCGAGTTGTCCGTCGCCGAGTTAGTCGTTGCCGAGTTTACCGTCGCCGAGTTGACCGTCGCCGAGTTGGTCGTCGCCGAGTTTACCGTCGCCGAGTTGACCGTCGCCGAGTTGACCGTCTCCGAGTTGGTTTCGCCGAGTTGTTGCGTACCATCTTTATGTTGGGTGTAACAGGGGTCGGACACTCCAATCAACCAATCATTTATTTTTAAAGGATAAGTATTATATTTTAAAAAATTGTAATGATGAAAAATAAAAGGAAACAAATAAATAAAAATAAAATAAAAATATTTTTTTTTGTTCCCAAAATTCTTCTCATATATTTAGTTAAATTGAACTAAGTTACAGTTTGAACTGGATCACCAAAAGACTTATTTCATACCGCCATTCAAATCAAATAAGCAAACTTATTGAAAATAAGTCGCGAATTGGAACTCAGCCATAGATACATTTTTTTATTTCATACTATACCAAAAATCAATGTTTACGTGATTGATTTCAGTCCGGGAAATGAATCATTACGTCAGAGAACAAAAGTGTCCGGAAAACGAGCTATTACAGTTGAGTAGACTGTAAAACCAAACAAAAAAAAAATAACTAGGGTAACTTGATAATTTGAAAATCATTTGGATTGATTTTCTCTAAATTTCAAACTCATGTTTTTACTTTAAAATTTAATTTTAAATGAAAAAATCGAGTTAATGTCACATATAGTATGAAATAAAACGTTGTACGTTACACGTACGTTAAATGATCGTTACAGTACTCGTTCAAAATTCTGGACTCGGCTCCTTCGTCGCCTCGTCCATAAACGTCGAACTCGTACTGTAACAACTCATTTACCGCCCTTGTGACGTAAATAACTATTGTATCGTTGTTTTATAACCCTAAAATACTTTACGCGACTTAGTGCTCAACAACATTAATCATAACACACATTATCAATTATGTAGATATTAATGATTTGCAGACACAAATAATTCACACGCTACAAAATTCGAAAGTAATTTTCACAGTTTCATGAATTTCTAAGATTTCCAAAATAGCACACCGCCGAATATTATACTAAATCACCGTTCATTTAAGATTTTCCAACTTTATTGTACATAATTCATAAACAATTAATTTAATTAAAATTTAAAAAAAAATTTTGTTTTAATTTTTCTTTTTTTTATCGTCAATATTACTGTTATCATTCTTATTATTTTTCCGTTTATTTTTCCCTGACCTCTTATTGTTATCGTCTTTAAGGACAAGATTGTTGGTATCACCGGACATCTTCACACCATTAATATTATTATTAATATGATTACTGGTATTATTATTATTATTATTATTATTATTTATAGTTTGAATAAAATTATGTATTATCAATTTATTTGAATTACTGCAATTTAATTTATGGCCGAACAGATTATTCCCGACAGCTCCAGTAAATCCACTGCCAAACAAATTATTATTCTCATTATTCACTTTAGTTTTAAAACTTTTCAAATCCATTAAATCGAGTATTTCCGACTTGATTTTACGTGAATTTACCAGAATATTATTTGGATGTCGTAAACCGGCAGGATCATTCGGTTGTGGTGCTATCATCAACAGATTATTTCCATTACGATCATATTCCTGATGTTTTGATGTCAATTTTGAGCTAATCAAACAATTTGCATTCAATTCTTTTCCGGGTTTTTCACGTTTTATTAAAGAATTTGTACAATGGTTTGATACAATTAAATTGCTTCCGTTATTGTATAAGTGTTCTGATTTGAGTTCCTGCTGTTTTTGCCATTCCAGTACGTTTGTTAGTAGATGAATATAACGGATGGCCATTCGTAATATTTCATTTTTCGATAGTTTTTTATCCGGCGGATGAGTTGGCACCAGTTTTCGAAGTTCGGCAAATGCACCTGATACATTTTGTTGACGCCATCGTTCTCGGGTGTTTGTAAATATTTTACGTACAACTACTTGCTGGCCATTTTTATTGGTAGTCGTCTCAGATGTGATTGCGATTTGATCGAATTGAGATGGATTCGAACGGGAGTTTGACGAAGTTGGCCGAGGAGTTCCTATATATGTATATTTGTTAATAGAAAAACGTATTTTTAGTTAGGGCAGACAATTTCAATTTATATACGTTTTGGGGTGTACATACCTCGAAATTCTTCATCTTCACTGTCATTTAGAGAAAAGTCCGATAATTCCTCGTCCGATAATGAATCAAGATTGTGATGGCCATTTCCAGTTATAATCACTGTATTGGCCGAAATATCACTATTAACATTGTTATCACTTCCACTCATTTTATTATTACTATTATTTACACTTAAACTTATTGTTGTCCCAACAACAGGATTAGTTGTACGACCACTCATTTCATGTAATGATGACGAAGCAGTTGATAATGATGATGCGGTCGATGACAAGGAGCTCGTTTCAATATTTGTTGCGCTCAATTCAATTACGGACACCGGCTGGTGTTGAAGATCATCATTCCGATCGATCCAATCCATATTATTTCTTCGACGGCAAACAATTATAACTACAAACTATGCACGTATTCTAGTTTTTGATTTATTAAAAATGCAAAACAGGAAACAGCATCCACCCACGATAAGATTACGTAATGTTTTGTTATTTTTACTTGTTTTGTGAAATGGTTGAAAGACAGCTGGGTAATAATGTATATGTATGTATTTAGCTTTGTGATAACACAGTTAATTTTAGCTAAATTTTAATCACAATAAATATTAAGAAATTCTAGGACAGCAACATAACTTGCCAGTGTCTAAATATATACACACGCGAATTACTTTGTTGTGTTCTAGAGAAAAATCTATATCAGACTAAAATTAAAATCGGGAAAAGTATTTTGATTGTTGTGCAAAAGGAGAAAATAATTTGTACAAATGTACTGTTTCTGTATTAGACACTCCCATTTAAAATTTCAAGAATATTACGGTAAGGGTAGGTGCTATGAAAAAATATTAAATGTTTATGGATATTTAGATGTTGTTGAAAATATAAACAAATGTAAAAATCAGGGGTTGTAAAATAACAAATTTCTTTAAATAATTTTGCCCTGTTTTTGCGCTAAAAAACGTATACAAATATTTTAATATAATTCTCACACCAAAAGTCACGAGTTTTCAACTTGTCCTAAAATTTTTCGATTAAGGGGTGTATTAACCACACGTGTTTAATATCAAATCACTTCTAATTATGTTTCCAGTCAACCATAAATCGGGGCAATAAAAATTAATTTCAAATTCATAAGTCATCAAAATAGATATTTTAGGATGTATTAACTTTAGATTATGTGACACGCGACCTTCAAGAGATAACAGATTATATACATAAATGTTTGCGTAGAATCACTTGAGGTGCCGTGTGAATTTTTTATATTAGTTTTGTTTACTTTATATTTCATCGCACCCCTTAATATTTTTTTTTGGGAAAATTGATTTTTTATTACAAAAATTACGAAAAAAGATTCAATTTAGACACGCCCCAACATACTTCTCTAGAGAATAACCTCCAACCAGTTTACCTTAAAATAACAATAATTTTTATCCAGGGTTGTAGTATCTAGTATAAAATTCGTATTTCACATCTTGTTTTAAAGCACAAAATTCAAATCAGACAATACTAAATTTAACAACTCTTTTGTACGCATAAACCTGAATAAATCCCACCCATCCATATAAATATAACGAACGAATTATATATCCCTACTTTTATGTACCTGCAATGCCTGCAAAATGCTGATAAGAATATCATTGTAAAACAAATGTTAACAATTTACCAACTACAACAAAAAATGATTAGAAAGGTTCCCTTGCCACAGAAAAAAACACAAATTCATGTGGAGGAGATAAAATAGAATCAGCGACGGTCACAATCGAAGGAAAATTAATTAAAAATTCAATTGGTGGAAAATTTTTAAGAAAATATTTAAGAAAAACAATGGAAAAGGGTATTTTGGTGGTTTATAATCCATAAAAATGGATTTGTTATCGCTTATTAGCTTGATATTTTTTAATCCTATACATTAAATGGTCATTGCTGGGATGAAATTTACATTAATCGCTTTCCGGTATCTTTATAAAATGAAAAGGATATTTAAAAAAGGAAATTTTCAAAAGATCTTGGCTCTTTCTTGCGTTCCTATAATATTTCATCGTTTCTAGTTAGTACCTGGGCATTTTTTATTTTATTTGCTTCCTTATAATGGAAATCTTTTTCAGTTATTATGAATTATATATATTGAGAAAATAATTTCATTTGCACTTTTATACATATATGTGTAGCTTAGAAGCAAACTGATGCCTTTGTCACTATACCTTTACAACTTCAAATTGGGACTAAACAATTTGCAAATGAGACATAGCAAAGCACACATGTTAACATAACATAAGCTTTACTATAAAATAATTAGGCTAATTTTTTAATGAAATTCATAAATGAAATTTGGTCTTATTTACTAACAATTTTGTTAAACAAGTTTTATATGTACAGTGGTTACTTATTGTATTGACTAAATAGGGTGAAGTGTCTTGTTTTGTGGAATTAGGTAAGTATATATTGATTGATGAAGTTACTTTTTCATCTCCGGTAGTTTTGTTTGCCTATAGGAATGTATAAGTGGATCGAACTTTGCAGCCCAGTTCTGGAAAAGTTCGATCTGAGGTTTTTCGCATTGGTTTTATTGCAGTTTACGCAATTATATTTTTTTGTATTATCTTTACCGCAGCCGAAACAGAATACTTGTGGCAAATCCTGTGGACAATCCTGATAGTAGTGCCCTATGTCTCTACAATTCCAACAAATCGCTAATTGTCCTCTGTTTGGTGTAGAATTGGGCACCGTATTGTGCTTGCATTTCATTAACGGAAAAACGACGTGTTGGAAAATGAGTACATGGGTCATTCATAAGTCATAACCATTCTGATTCCATAAATTTTCGTATGGGTGAGTAAGTAAACTTATGTAATTCGTACATTCATAATTTTATCACGGTACACCTGGTAACAGATTGTTTGTTATTACGTAGTCTGTTGTTATGTATTTCTACATCTAGTATATGAAGCTTTGAACCGTATCACGCCCGTTTTGTACCCTTCGATATATACATTTGTATGCGTTTCATTAGACATAATCAAATATAAAATTGCCAAGAGTGTCAACCTTATACCAGCAACACCTAGCTAATGCCTCAAAACGGAGATGAATTCACCAACGTTACTATTTCTCGACCCATCAAATTTTAAATTTTTGAATTTAGGACATTTGTCTTGTATCGAAGAAGTGTCTGGACGAATTTCTGGCCTAGTGTTATTTCGAACTGAATGTCTTTCCCTGGTTTCATTATAAGAGTCGTTGTCTAATATGGTTTTATTTAAAGACTCGATAACTTGATCAAATTCTGACAGTAGTTCGGAATAATTTGGTGGAAATTCCTGGAAATTTGTTTTGAAGTTGTCCGGTAAAAAGGTTGGGTTTGAGTGCGACTGAGATCTGAAATTGGATTTGGTATTATTCACATATGATCTCCGGCGGATGCTACTTTAACGATATTAGAAGATGTTGTATTATCGTCTACCTCAACAAAGTCATCAGTCGATGGTTTACGTTCTTCAACTAATGGTGCATTATTATTAGTAGTACTACCTGTGGCTAAATTTGCGACTGTTAACTCAAGTTTAGATTGAATAGCGTATTGAGCAGTAATGTTACGTTTAGGTATTTTACTGGTCGTCTTTGATTTTATGCTGGGTGAGTTTGGTTGTTGATTAAAATTTATTTCTTCAATTTGCTTATATCATTTATATAATTCTCTATAGCAACTGCATTGTCCTTCGGAAAGATCCTAATATTTTCGTGACTTCTCCTATCTCTCCAAAACTACTTTTTACCCTACTAGCTCGATCGTTCCAGTGTCTAGCTTGAACTCGCGAAGATTACTCTGTCAATCTTTTACAATCGTATCCTATTGAAATAGCGTATGTATGACACTCATTTAGCTGTAAGTCTGGCGCAATGGGTTCATGTGTTAGTTTTGGCTTTTGTAAAGTGCCATTTCTTTCTTTTATCATTTGATCCAGTAGATTATTTTTGGAATTCGGCTAGTTGGAATGCAAGTTTCGTACCCTATATTCAATCTCTAATTCTTGATCATCGCCCGATTTCAGAACAAAATAACAATTCTTCAGTTAAATAATATTTTGTCTTTCTTCTTTTATGAAATTGCAATTTGCTTCAAAATTCAAAAGCAATGCTACTGTGCTGCAATCTGCTTGCAATGCAAAATCACGGTGGGGTCCAACGGACCCCAGTGTGTCATATCCCCGCTGCTAATATCTAAACAAAGTAATTCGAAAGGTACTTATCCGATTTTCAAGAAACAAAGACAGAGAATAGACCTTGACTAGACAAGAAAAATGTGATATGACTAAGATCTCTAGGTGATCGGATTTGATAAAAATTAAATGAAAATATTTGTATTGTATACGAAATAATTTTTCAAAGTTGTTTTTGCCATTTTTTGTATTATTTTATTGTTTTTGGTCGTGAATAAGACTGCGCTCGATGTTAAAATTTGTTTAGTTTATCATATTTCTTTTGATTTTGACGTATTATTAGATGGCGTATAATTTGCAGAGTAGAACCGTTCGAGAAGATAACATGTTTAAGGACAGTAAAGACAATGATTCAGACTTTTCGATGTGCAGTGCTCCAGAGAGTGCCATGGAAGTAGACCAGCAAGATATGGAAGAGGGTACTTTAGATCAACGGCTTTTGTATGTAGGAGAGCGTCAAGCGGCTGGCCAGAGCCGTGGTCAGCCATCTTCGACGATAAGAAAAGAAGCAACTTTGATATTGCAAAATAAATACCTTTTTTTAAAGATTCAGTATCGGACTTATTGTTATCTAAAAAGATACTATCTCAAGAGTGTACTGCTAAACTTTTAGCTAAAAATATTGAAATTTAAAAAAATACGGTTATTTTATATATAAAACAAGCCATTTTCTTATTTTTTTCACAAACCTTTTTTTTTTGGTATCATAAAATTAAAATTTCATTAATGTAATAATTTGATCTCCTTTAGTAAGCTTTAAACTATATTTGGAAAAATTGTGAAAGCTAAATATAGAAAAATTCAAGAAATAATAGACAATTTTCATGCTGGGGTCTAAAAGACCCCAGTGTGGCATTTATGTGATTTTTCTTAAGTGTGTCATTTAAGGGTTAATTTACTCCATTCAGAGAGTATCCATAATGTTCAAAAATTTATTATTTATTATATTTACAATATTATGTGAGCAACGGGAGAATTGGCCGATATAATTCTTTATTCAGTGTTTCAGTCTGGACGAGGCATCGCTGTGGACCATTCGAAAATACAAAATAATAAAACACAAACAGTACAAAATCAGAATTAACGTTAATTATCGTTTGTTACCGAATCCCACCTCCTTGTCATATAGAATTTCATTTTATATATCTTCCAGCTCTCCTAAACTTCCGCCACCCTAGTGGCATAATATTATTTTAAAGCCTCTCATAGTAATTTTCTATTAGAAGTTATATACGACTTTGAATACCAAGAGAATTTATTACTCAGAAATAATACCTTTAAAGGCGATTTTATTCACAAATTCACAAATAATGTATCAATCAACATTTTTTTTTTTTTTTTCATTTTATTTTATTACGACTGAGACTGCGCTCATCTAGCAATTTTTCTTTCAAATACAAATTTTTATATATCTAGTAAAATTCACGTTTGTTGGGGTGTAACCCACTGGTTAGCCCCATAATCAATTAAACCTATTTACTAATTTTAGTTTGGTAAGTTCACTAGGTCAAGTGGCCTCGTTCTTTGGAGTCTTCTTTCAACGACAGGGTTATCTATCATATGGCGAATATAGGGGTTTCCATGTTCCTGGAGCCTTATTTCGTGTTTTGCGGCATGCATTTTTATTTCCTCTTTGATGTATTCCATCCGTAGGTCCCTGTGAAGGTCTTCATTTCTTGCGTACCACGGAGCATTGACGATGCTACGAAGAACCTTGTTTTGAAACGTCTGTATCATTTTGGCGTTTGTTTGCTTGGTACATCCCCAGAGTTGTATACCGTAGGTCCATATCGGCTTCAAAATTTGCCGATATAAAAAAAAAGTAAGCTCAGAGCCTCTACCTATGAGCCAATACATTTTTCTGAACTTTATGTTAAGTTCTTCTTTTTTCTTTTTGACATGCTCTCTCCACTTAAGCTTGGCATCGAGGGTCATGCCAAGGTATTTAGCTGTATTTGCATATGGCACGAGTCGCGAGTTAATTTCTATAGGTAGGTGGTAAGCCTTTTGATAAGTAAAGTTAATATGCGTGGATTTTGTCTCATTAAGTTTGATTCGCCAACGCTTTGTCCAGTTACAAACCGCATTGGTCATCCTCTGGAGTTTGCTCGTTGCATCAGCGACATTATTTCCAACTGCCATAATTGCTGTGTCATCTGCAAAGGTGGCTATGGTTCCTTCATTTGTGGTTGGTATGTCCCTTGTATATAGTAAATACAGGATTGGTCCTAAGACACTCCCCTGCGGGACACCGGCAGAGATTTTCTTTAGCTCAGAGTATTCATCCTCATATTTCACTCGAAAGTGTCTATTGGATAAATAAGATCTTAGTATGGCATAGAATTGTCTCGGTAGATCTCTATGCAGCTTGTATTCCAGACCACTGTGCCAGACTTTATCGAATGCTTGCGCGACGTCCAGGAATATGCTTGAGCATACTTTTTTACGTTCTAACGTTCTTTCAATTATGTTGGTGATTCTATGGACCTGTTCAATTGTAGAATGCTTTTCTCTGAATCCAAATTGATGTGGAGGAATTAGTTGTCGGTCCTCAATTATTGGTTTAAGTCTCTTTAGTAACAATTTTTCAAAGAGTTTTGACATAATTGGCAGCAGAGAAATTGGCCTGTATGATTTTTTATCGTTAGGTGGTTTATCAGGTTTTGGTATCATGATTACTTCTGCTACCTTCCATTGATTCGGAACAAATTTTAACCGAAAGCTCGCATTGATTATGTGTATTAGCTTACGAAATCCTTTGTTAGGTAGAGCTTTGATAATTTGGCAAGTAATCAAATCATACCCTGGGGCTTTTTTAATATTCATGTTACTTTTCACTTCTTCTTTTAATTCTTTGAGAGTTACTGGCCGTATTTCAAACTCATCCAGCTTGTGAATAGATATTATATTTTCATTGGCAGTTTGTCTTGGTAGTGGTTGGAAGGTTTCCTGGAGATACTCCGCAAATAGATCAGCCTTCTCTTTGTGACCTCTTGCCCAGGTTCCATCATCCTTTTTAAGTGGAGGCACTTGTATTTTGGGTCTTTTGAGTCCCTTCGTCGCCTTCCACAGTGAGTAATCAGAATTTTTTTCATCAGTTAGGCTAACTAGATATCTGTTGATTGATTCATTTTTAACTTCTTTAAGAAGGGATTTGAGGCTGTTACATAAATTGTTAAGAATTGTTTTGTTCTCCGGTGTTCGATTAATTTGCCAGGTTTTACGAGCTCGTCGTTTTTCTCTTACCAACTCTCTAACTTCCATTGGGTAGGATATGTTAAGCGTCTTCTTATTTTGTAAAATGGGAGTGCTTGCCAATGCAGCATAGTGAATTATTTCATTGAGTTTATCCAATTCGTCTTCCAACTGTCGAGAATTTCTTATCGGTACCTGGAGATTGATTTTGTCCTCCATTATTTCACGAAAGAAATCCCAGTTTGTTTTTGAATTTGTTAATCTGGGTGCACTTTCCCTTTGAATTACAGTTTCACTGACTGTCATGATAACCGGTGAGTGATCCGATACTAGAGAATTGCTGTTTTCAATGTGAATATAGTTCTGAGATATACCTCTTGCTACATAAAAGTCGATTAGGTCCGGTATCTTAGCTTCGTCACTGGGCCAGTATGTTGGGGAACCACCAGAGTAAAATTCACATTTTGATGTCTGGGCTGCTTGAAACAATTCTTTACCCTTTGACGTCGTAAGTCTAGATCCCCAATAGGTGTTTTTTGCATTAAAGTCTCCTGCAATAATAAAATCACGTCCTAATCATTTAAATAGTTTAATGTAGTCCTCCCTTTTCAAGTTATGCCGGGGAGGACAGTATATTGCGGAGACAGTAAGCTGTCTGTGTTTAATGTGAACCCTAACAGTGGTGACTTGCATTGTTTCTTCTTCGATTTCTGTTTCTACATGGTGTTTTATATTTTCTTTTATTAGTAATGCTGAACCACCTCTTGCTCTTTCCGCTGGATGAATGGAATGATATAAGTTATAACCCCGGATTTTAACAAACGAAGATTTAACAAAATGGCTTTCGGATATTAGAAAAATGTCGATTTTTTCTGTATTTAAAAATATTTCTATTTCTGGAATATGTTGCATAAGTCCATTTGCATTCCAGATTGCTATTCTGAAAGTTGTGTTCTTACTTAACATTTTTTATCGGATTGCGTTGTGGGAGTTGCATTTTCTTCAGTTGATCAAATATCATGTTGTTCAGGTTACTTTGGTCATCTAGCCGTTTTGTAATAGCTTCGATGCTGTTCATAATGTTTTCCATAATTCGATTATTTTCAGAGCTCATATATTTGGTTGAACCCGAGCCTTTCACTACCTGAGCAAATGTTCTTCTTTGCCCTGCGTTGCTTGGTTGTGGATTTTGATCCATCTGATTTGATGGTTGAATCCTTCGAATTTCATGATTTTGCGATTGATTTCGTGATTTATCTCTTAATTTTTGTAGGTGTTTAGCAACCTCACAGCCCCGATAATTGGCCGGATGTTGGCCTTTACAATTTATACACTTAGCTGGTACATCTCTCCCTATTGTACATGCCTGGGTAAAATGTTTACCTGAGCATTTTACACATCTCGGATCCCGGCTGCAATATTTTTGGGTGTGATTAAATCCCTGACATTTCTTGCATTGTGGTATGCGTGTAGTGGTTCTCCTCATTGGTTCAATTTTTACCTTCATGTGAAGAATTGCTTTTATACCATAAATATTTTGAACATTTTCTGAGTTATCAAATACTAGCATAAAAAGAGGGAGTCCCCTTTTATTGAAAGTTGGGTTTCCTTCTTGGTTTTCTATTCTCTCTTTTTTAATCATATTCACAGCATCTAGTATTTTAAGACCTTTATTTTTTAATTCTTCCATTATTTCTTCGCTTGAGCAAGTGTGATGCAAACCTCTTGCCATAACTTTTATCGGTCGAGCCTGTTTGTCCTCATAGGTAAACCACTGATACTTTTCAGCATTCAGCTTCATAGATAATGTTCTATAGGTTTCTGAGTCCAGAGTATTAATTTTCCAAACGTCATTGTTTAGCGCTGTTACCTTATATTCTTTGTCAGTAACCGATTTCATCAGTGACTGAATTATTGGGTAACTGGTTACTCCCACGATACTTATTGGTGGTGGGGGGGGGGGGTTTCTTTCGGTTGCACCAGTTTTGGTGAATGTTCTTGGTAGATTTACTACCTTTCGGTTGATTGGCCCCAGGTTGGCAACTTCCGGTTCGGTACTTGTAGTTCCACTAACATTTAGTTGTTCAACCTCAGGTGACGATTCAGCTTTTCTTTTCTTACCCTTCCTGGAATGTTTTTTTTTCTTCTTTAGGATCCAGTTCGTCTCCCTTTCTAATTCATCCTCATCAGTGAGATAGTTGACTTTCTTTGGTTCAATACTCTCTAATTCGCTTTGTTCTTTAGCATCCCGATTCATTTTTAGAAGTTCATTTTTTCGCTTTAGATACTCAATTTCTTCGCTTAGCTAAGCAAATGATTGCTCCATCTTCTGTAGCCTCTCAAAGAGATCCATATTTTCCTTTTCTAGGTCAACAGTTCTTTCACTGAATCCTACTGCTCGCATTGTAAAATTTCCACTGGCATCACTTCTTTCATAAAGTGTTTGGCCCTCCTCAAAATCCATAGGGCCAGCCTTCGAAGAGGATCGATCCCCCCCGGATGCATTGTCCAGTCGACTGATTAGAGTACCACTTGGGGTAATAACTTTCTCGGACTTATGCATTGCATAGAGTCTTGCTGGTGATCGTGGCACTATGGAACTTCTTCCAAATGGATTTACAGAACTTATCACCTCTGAAGTATTGCGGTCATTGGATAACGACGACTGGGAGCCCGCTTGCTCACCCCTCAAAGTCGCCGGCACTGGGTATCCGTTTCCCTGCGCCGTAAGGTTTTCTCCATTAGAGTCCCCCATATTGGTTATTATATTCAGTGAACCACCCCTACCTAGTTTTGGTCCACGAATGGTATTTTATTTCCCATTTACCCTCCGACAAGTCGGTTAGGGTTTCCCCCTATCCGCCACCTCGGGACGCGCCCGATGGGAGACTAGCAGCTCCACACGAGATCAATCAACATGTCGTTGATATTTAAATCATTAAAATGTCAATAAACCGTCACAGAAATGTCAATGTCAGAAATGTCAGTGCTATAGAAAGGGAATATCTTGCTATCTTTAAAAGCTCACTAGATATAATTAGTTTTAAGTGTTGACGATTTGCCAACAGCAAAGTATTTTATGCAAATTTAGAAACTTAAATTCCATATTACACGTTAATCTTTTCATATTATCTTTAAGACACCTAGGGAACAATTGTTGGAATTTACAAGGTGTATCAACTGTAGAAAATATTTTTTTGGAAAGTTCGACATTAGCTCGGTACACAGATAAACAAATTTATATTACTCTTTTTGTCAAAATGACACCCACGCAATGCTTCAATCAACTTCAAATTTGCTGCACAAGTAGATGATGAATTTTAAAATGTATCATCAACATAAGAAAAAAATCGTCGGTCTCGTTTTTGAGAAAATCTGTTTGGCAGTTT
The DNA here is from genome assembly GCA_963556165.1 of Tipula helvola. Classification (NCBI taxonomy): domain Eukaryota; kingdom Metazoa; phylum Arthropoda; class Insecta; order Diptera; family Tipulidae; genus Tipula; species Tipula helvola. The sequence goes on from OY744483.1 coordinate 199,201,555, forward strand.
TCTCTGCCACTGCAACCTCCTCTATTTTATACTCGAATGGACCTAAAAGTTAACACAAACTGCTTATTAATAAAATCTATCTTTAAACAATATTTCGACCAAAACTATCAATATTTGTGAGAATGGGAGGCAAAACAAAAATAATAAAAATGTGCGACTGGAAGGACGGACGGAAGGACGGACACGACATTTTTCTGATCGGTGTTTCGGAGTCCTGGTAACCTAATTCGTCGAGAAATGTGAAAATGTGGAACAAAATTTTTTTCGCGAGTACAATACTTACCCAATATAACTTCGTTATAGTGGGAAAAGTAAAAAAATATGATCAGGTTGCATTGATTTTGAATTTTGAAACAAACTGCAATTTCATAAAAGAAGAAAGAGGCGAAATATCTGTGCTCAAAAGGTTGTAACAATTCGTGTGAAATTAAGCTTGAAAACTTGATTCCACTTGTTACATTGAAATGTTATCTTACTTGTTTGTTGGTGAGTACCGGCGGCATGATCCCTTCAGCTCGGTCAGGTAGAGGATGTGGTGCGGGTAAAGGTACTCACAAGTAAGATCTAGTTAGCCGCATGAAGTTTGGGATGGGGTTTGAGTGAGCAATTGCTCAAAGTCGGTACGAAACGTTTGGTGGGGCTAAAGCTCCTCAAATCATGAGCTGCCAATTGCAACTAGGCAGGAGGTGAAAACAATGTTAATTAGCTTAGAGTAACATAAGGCTACTCCAAGCTATGTTTAAACGTAAATTGACTTCTGGCGGTGTTTGTTATTGCCATTAGTCAATTGTTTTAGGTGTTAGTTTATTAGTTTATTAGGGCCAGTGGACGTTGTTGGCAGAAGAGCGGGTATGGTGGTTAACACCATATGCTCCCCTTGCTGCCTCTTGCGAGGCTGCCAACAGACCTCCAGCGGTCATCACCTGGGGATTATAGTAGGTTGCTATTTTTGTTAGTTATATTTACCTGATTGTCCGCGTATATGTCCCCTTATTGGTTGTTATCACAAAAACAAAACGTCTAATTTTTTTATAATATGTAATTATTTCCTTTTTATTTTACTTTTTTTTTTATTTTAAACGTTTAAACTTAAACTTAAAAAAAATTTCCAATCAAAAGGAAAACCGCCGAAAGAAAAATAACAAGAACCCCAAACAGCAAATTGTTCAGGTTTTTATACAATTTTCATAAAGAAAATTCCATAATTCCCCCTCCAATATTCTCTGTTTGGTTTCATTGAAAAAGTGCATTATTGCAATGTTGGACACGTTGGAGTTAACCCACATTAAAAAAAACCTTTTTACGCTTATTCACCGAATTATTGCATTCACCCCGTTGGTAAATGTTCCCAATTCAATAAACGTAAATGAAAACAAAAACAAACAAAAAAAGTAAACATAAATGCAATGGAATTTTATGGGTCGCGTGTCAATGCGGGACAGATAATTTACGTTAAGTTATTTTAAACAAGATTCCTTCAAATTAATTCGCGTAATTGAAATGGTAACTGCATCCGGATTTTATCATGGAACTTTAATTGTTTAGAAGAAATTATCTTCAAGGTTGGGATGCAGTTTTTATATATATAGGATTAATATAGATTGGGTAACGGGTAATGACATGTGCCCGTTACAAAGTAAACTATCTTAAGTCGACTTAAGCTGTTTTACCTTTTTTTAAATTCAACGTGCTCTATCTCTCCTCTAACCTCACTTAGTTTAACTTAAGTGGTAACACCTTGTGGCCAAAGGCTTTGGTCGCAAAGCCATAGCAACTTTAGTCGCCATAAGTGAAAAATGAATATAATATTCAACTTTTTCTAACTCTCTAAAAAAAATTTGAAACTTGAAATAAGATGTTTTACCTTTTGACCACAGATATTATTTAACTGAAGAATTGCTTTTTTGTTCTGAAATTGGGCAAGAACATTAATAGTTATTTACGTCACAAGGGCGGTAAATGAGTTTCGACCAGAATTTTGAACAACTACAGTAACGATCATTTAACGTACATGTAACGTACAACGTTTTATTTTGTAAGTTCCATAAAGCAGCTTATTATAGACAAAATTAATTAATTCAATAATCTATAGTTTTTATTATTTTAAAAAACGTCTTATTGTTATTGTTAACAATAAGACGTTTTTTAAAATAATAAAAACTAGATTATTGAATTAATTAATTTTGTCTATAATAAGCTGCTTTTTGGAACTTACAAAATGATTAAAAAAAGACAAAACAAAAAGAAAAATATTTCAACGTTTTATTTCATACTACATGGGACATTAATTCGATTTTTTCATTTAAAATTAAATTTTAAAGTAGAAACATGAGTTTAAAATTTAAAGGAAACAATCCAAATGATTTTCAGATTATCAAGTTACCCTAGTTATTTTTTTTTTGTTTGGTTTTATATTTTTCTGTACTGTAATAGCTCGTTTCCCGGACAGTTTTTTTCTATACCGTAATGAGTCATATTCCGGACTGAAATCAATCTCGTAAACATTGATTTTCGGTATTGACACTAGCTAATATGACATCTACCGGATTTTTAATGCAGCGCCATTCTAATTCTAATTTTTTAGTAGCTGTCAAATCGTATGTTGTAATTGGTTAGCTTGATTATTAAACAATCAGAATATTCATTTAAATTAGCTTACTTATTCAAATTGTAATCTCTACGTTATAAGTGTGTGCAGGCATCTTTCTAATTCCGAATATCTTCATTGATACATTATCAACACAAATGAAATAATAACATCACAAAAACTCAGTTGCCTAGTTCAGTAACATAAAAGTAAACAATTCAAAAAAAATAAACATTGAATTTAACTCTTAAATTCAAATACTGCCACTTTTTTTGAATTGGAATGCAAATATGAAATAAATATTTTTATTTCATACTATACCGAAAATCAATGTTTAGGTGATTGATTTCAGTCCGGAAAACGACACATTACGGTACAGAAAAAAGTGCCCGAAAAACGAGCTATTTCAGTACAGAAAAATATAAAACCAAACAAAAAAAAAATAACTAGGGTAACTTGATAATTTGAAAATCATTTGGATTGTTTCCTTTAAATTTTAAACTCATGTTTCTACTTTAAAATTTAATTTTAAATGAAAAAATCGAATTAATGGGCCACATAGTAAGAAATAAAACGTTGTACGTTACATGTACGTTAAATGGTCGTTACTGTACTCGTTCAAAATTCTGGTCGAACTCGTACTGTAACAACTCATTTACCGCTCTTGTGACGTAAATAACTGTTATTGTGGCCATAAAAAAATGACCTGACTAAAGGCTGATTTATATTCAATCTTATCGCTCTTTTTCAAAAGGTAAAAGATGTACGATAAAACATGAGTTTTAGGCTGGCGACACACCAAATTAGTCAAAACGTTTTTGCTTTGGATAGGCAAGACGATTTGCCTAAACATAGCCCACATACAATCAAACAAATTGTTTTTAGTCAAATTGTCTCGTGTTGCTTTATAGTTTGGTGTAAATTGGTTTGATAAAATGAATACAAAATGTTGCCAGCAAAATAAGAAAAAATGTTTCCCCATCAACAAAATACGACCAAAAAAATATTAAATAAATTAAACATTTTTAATTAAAAATATTAGTTTTGCTAAAAATATTAAATTCCTATTTATTTTGATAATTATTTATTTCTTGCTTTATAAAACAGCGACCACGAAACGACGTCAAACACTGTTTTTTCTTGATTCAAGCAGTTTTGTCTTGTTTTGCTTTGTTTTGTTTCACTGTGTGAAACAAAATGTTTGACGTTCACGTAACATTGTTTTGCCTGGCTCAATGTGCATAGCGCTATACAATCGTATATTTTGACCGCAAGGCGCTTTAAGACAAGAAAAAAACGTTTTGACTAATTCGGTGTGTTTCCAGCCTTAGATTGATTTGATTGTATTAAAATGAGAAAGAATACTCAAAAAGCAATATTCAATACTACATATTTACTGCAACACTCAACTTTTTTTAGTGAAAAAGAACGGAAAAATCTGAAAAAGATCAACTGGTTTATCTTTTCTCGAGAAAGTTGCTCAAAATTTATAAATAAAGTAACATTTTGAAAGGAAAAAATGAAATTTTGCGTATGCCCGTCTCATTTTGATATATGGATAAAATATATTTGGACTTTTCTTTATGATTCTGTGGCGTTCACTATACGTACCTGCACTTCATTGTGCGAGTCTCCATCTGAATGGCGACGAGTGCGAACCTTGGGTAGTTTGGTGAATTTTAGAAATGTAGGTTTTCGTCATCATGATTGTCGCGAAAAAAACAATCGCGGATATACTATAAGAAAATATGTAAACGTAAATAAAAAATAATCGCAACCATTTTTTCAACGAGCCACAACGTAGTACATTGTAATTCCCCAACTATTGGGACTAAATAAACTAAAGCCTTAAGAAAAATTAAGATCTAAATAAACAAATAAAAATAGTTAATTAAAATTAAAAGAACTTGTTTATGTTGAACTGGTAACTGAATATTTTTGTGACAACCCGCCAAAGGAACACTACAAACTAGTGACCTCAACGTGATTGGTGGGGTAAAAGGAACATGCAAGCCGCCACAGCTAAACAGATCACGTTAAGTGCAGTATACCACAATAAATAACGGACGTTTTCCTGTAGAGTGCGACAAATGTAAAGGCCGCCCTACACATCGTACTGGTCTCGGAACGCCAAAAGAAGAATCCAGAGCTACGTAACTTATCCCGTCCTAGCCGATACTCCCACACGGCATTGGGAACATTAAGTTGGTCAGTTTGCAGATCCTTCAGTCCTAGACGATACATCCAAACGGTATTGGAGCATCAAGTGGCCAGTTAAAGTGTAGACAGTTCATATTTGTACAGCCGCAATAAAGCCAACCGTTCAACCAAGGCGGACAACCCTGGAATCCAGATCCGGACGTCAATTCGACATCCAAATAGCAACACACGAGCAGCACTACGCCAAGCGCACAATCACAATGGTGTCGGTTCAAGAATAATTCGGGTAAGCGATTAATTGTTATTGTAAATTTGCCTTATAAATTTTCTTATCGGCCTTTTTGGCAATCCACCGTTTTAAAAACAATATAATAAACTCACCAAACTACCGAAATTTTCCCAAATTTTTATTTTCACTTCGTTTCGCTTTCCGTGTGTATAGTATTACGTTCGTAATTTCATTACATATTTGTTTCGTTCGTGAGTTATCGTCATTTCGTTTATTTATTTTTGTGTGTTCGTTACACCATTATCACTATTATTTTTGCGGCATATAAATGTTTTTTGTGCAACAAGGGTTAGTGAAACATTTATAGATACAGTGAGTCACCGAGTGAAGGAAAATCGCCAATCAACATGGCAAACACTACAGAGAGCACCGTAAACGAAAACCACCCAGTTACATCGGATGATGGAGAGGAAGGAAGCTCTCGAGCAATGATGGAAACTAAGCTAGAGCGTAGAATTCAGGAGGAAGTCAGGCGAGCGTTGACTGGGCATTCCCACGAACAAACCCCGACGCCTTCGACCAGCCAGGCACAACAAGCTACGGGAGCAACGCAGCGCTAACAAAGAAGCTGATACCGCTTACCACGCAAGACCCTCGAATTTGGTTTCACGTCGTCGAATCTCAGTTCGCACTGGGTAAAGTGAGCAGCGAAATCACCAAATATCACCACTTGTTTGGCGCGCTGAACGATCGTGTTAGCAACGACGTTAGTGATATAATCATCGGACCTCGGTCGGGCACGCCCTACACGGATTTGAAGAAAGCGATTCTGGACAGATTATGTGATTCGAAACAAACGCGGATTCCTCGCCTCCTGCAAGGCATTGAGTTGGGTGATATGAGGCCATCTCAATTGCTGCGAAAATTGAAAGCCAGCGGGGGATCTTGTTACGGTCAGTGAATTATTAAACAAATACTTTTGTGTCGTACTGTATATGTATATCTTTTCGCTATTCAGAAGCATATTTGTGCTTTATATAAATTGGCATACCTGTGTTAGACGAACATTTGTTTATTTGTATAATTGTAAGTACATAGCTCAAGAGAGAAAAAAGGGGACAAATGTTTTGGTCCAAACTGCAATAGCATAGTATTGGACATTGGATTAATTGTTTTTTTTTATTAGTGTGTCGTATACTTATGAAGAAAAATGGTAATGGAGAGGAATTTTTACTTGAACATGGAAATGTTTAAGTAGAGAATATCAATGCTTACATATACTTATTCCTCAAACCTGTGTTACCACCAATAGATAATTTTGTACATAGATGTACATACATTGTTACCAAAATAGAAAAGTATATAGCTGCACAGTGCACATTTAGATTCATTTTTGGTGAGGCAGCCGCAGTCGAATTATTAAATTTAAGCCAATTTAATTTGAATTAGAATAAATAAGAGGAAATTTAATTTAATAATTTAAAGACGGGCCATTAAAATTCAGGCGCTAATATTTATATTATACGTATTTATTTTATAATCCGAATCGGTGAGTTTTGTTGATCCGTTGCGTTTTTATTCTATGTAGAATAGATTTAACTGTTAAATTTATTTAATAGGAAAATATCACATATAAGTAAGGCATTTTGTCTGTACCGTGCCAGATTCCACTATCTAACGCCTACCGTTAGAGTGGATGGTATATAGATTAGCGGCAATTTATCAAGCCTTTGGACTTCAATAGCGGAGCCTCATTTATCCAGAAGGAACAATAAAAAATTGTGTATATCGACGGACAAAATTTATCCGTCTCTCGTGGTCAAGGAAACGGAATTTATCACCTACCCAGTGAAATAACTTGTCGGAACAATATTATTCCGCTAATTAATTGAGTGATAGTGACTATTTCTGTCTAGTTGTAGCTAGTTATTAAGCTTATTTAAATAGTTTTTTTGGTTATTAGTTAAATTTTCATATTACCCGATAGAATAAACCGAGTATACTCGTAAATTTCAAATAAGATTAATAAGCGGTTGAAATAATCTTTTTCATTTAAAATTAATTTAGTGAATTTTGTTACTATTGGTCAAATTGCTCTAGTTCAAGTGTTTTGTGTGTACAAAGTGCCAAAGTGGAGAAAACATAAACTATTAATTTTTCAGAAAGCCATATAGCCCTGTTCATCATCATCCGGGGAGTACTCTTTGACGGTGTAATGAGTGGGTGAGTTATTTTTTTTTTTTTTTAATATATAAAATTTTACTTGTTGTTGTTTGTTTCACTGCGGCATACGTTATACAAAATTTTTTTTTTTTTTTACGGTAGATTACATATATTTGGGCTATTAGTGAATCACATAATTTTATACTTGAAAATTTCATTATAGTGAATTTAAGTTGCCCATCTTATTCGAAATTCCTTAGGATAAGTCATTAATTTTAAAACTACAAATCATGTCAAACTATTATTTTTCTTTGGGCTAATAAACGTTTCATTTGTATAATGGGACTTAAAATGTATTAAGAAATTCTTTTTATTGGTGATGATGTGTGGGATTTGTGAATTAGGTATGAGTGCTAGCCTTTCGAATGTCCTAATTAACACGATAGATTTTATGCATTTTTTAACATTTTCGGTGACAAAGGACCTCCCTTTTTCCACTGCAGCTATCAGGAAGATAAAACGTGTTGGTTGCCGAAAGAAGTGTAACAATCTGACGTCAACGATGAGTTCATCAAAACCATCTGGCTCAAACGCCTTCCGATACGTGCTCAAGAGATTCTGGCACCCACAGCCGCTTCATTATCCGCAGCACAATTGGCTGAACTGGCAGACCGCCTGCTAGAAACAATGGCACAGGCCCAAGTAATGTCCGTCGCTGCAAACCAAGCAACGGTGCAAAATAACGATTCAGCATTATCTTACCAAATTGACAAAATCATTCAGCGCCTTGACAGCATGGATCGGAAATACAAGCAAAATCGGTCCCAGAGTAATAGTAGGAGGCGGAGTCAGACACTTAGGAGAGACTCCTCAAGCAATCGAGAGGCAACATCGGCAAGCGATAGCGGGCCGCATTTGTCTTTTTTTCATTATAGGTTTGGGGATGACGCCCGCAATTGCTGGCCGAATTGCCCTAACCGGACAATTTTCAAGGAAAAAAACTAAATACACCGGCGCAAGCGGCGACTTGCAACGATAACACTAATAACTGTCGCCTTAAAATATATGACAAAACATATAATCGTACGTACCTAATAGACATGGGCGCCGACATATCAGTTATTTCAGTAGCAGCAGAAGACCGGCAGAAACACAACTCGGATTTTTACCTATATGCGGCCAACGGTACACAGCTTAAGACATACGGCAACCGGCGAATAAACCTAGATCTGGGCCTCAGACGGCAATTTACGTGGACTTTCGTCATCGCGGAAGTAACAATACCAACAATTGGGGCTGATTTTCTAAACCAATCGGGTTTGCTGGTCGATATCCAGCACATTCGATTGTTAGATCCGTTAACTTCGTTATTCTCTCTAGCGGCTAAAACTCACGAAGAGACACCTACGGTTCGGGTAATTAACTCCAGAGCGATCGATGACCGAATTACACCGCTATTATCGAAATACAAAGCCATAACACGCGAAACGCACGAATTTAGGCCAGTCCAACACCAAATTACACACCATATTCTAACGCGGGGGCCGCCGGTGTTTGCAAAACCAAGACGTCTGAGCACAGAGAAACTGGCGATAGCAAAAAGGGAATTTGAGATATGGTTCAACAAGGCATCTGCAGGCGTTCCGATAGCCCATGGGCCAGTCCACTGCACCTTGCGGAGACTATCGAGCGCTTAACAAGGTCACAGTGACAGACCGGTAATCAATTCCCTACTTGCAAGATTTTACGCACCAGTTAGAAGGGTCCACGGTCTTTTCAACCATCGATTTGGTTCGTGCCTATCACCAGATACCAATCGAAGAGTCCGACATCGCGAAGACGGCCATCTCCACTCCGTTTGGATTGTGCGAGTTTACCCGTATGACGTTCGGGTTGAGAAATGCAGGAAATACGTTCCAACGCTTCATGCATTCAGTGCTGCAAGGTTTGGAGTTTTGTTTTGTGTATTTGTACGATATACTGGTGACATCCAGGACGACTGCGGATCACATGGAACACTTGGAAATTATCTTTAAGAAGCTAAACGACGCAGAATTAATGGTCAACACCGAAAAATGCAATTTCATAAAGAATCGAATACATTTTTTGGGCCACGAGGTTACGAAAGAGGGAATCAAGCCACTTCCCGAGCGCGTCGCTGACATTATAAAAATGACACTACCAAACACAATTAATGAATTACGACGTTTTTTGGGTATCTTAAATTTTTATATAATAAATATAAATAATAAATTTTTCCAACGCCAACAGGAGCCAGGCACGGTTAAACGATGTTGTGAACCAAATTATGAAATATCGTATGCATAAAAATATATAATAAAGTCTGGTGATAATGAAATATAAGGAAATACAAAATTGTCAAAATTAAAATAAAACGTCTGGTAATAATAAAATGTGGGACATCAATAATAAATAAAATATATGATGTAACCCAAAGTAAAGTAACGAAATTAATATATAATGACCTAAAATAAATAAAATATGAGGAAAAGAAATTTTATGATAAACAAAAATAATTAAAAATATGAATATGGGGAAATGATTTTAGAATATCAGCAATTATATTTGTATATGTGTTGTTGTTGGAAACACACAATATTTTAGTATATAAGAACCAAAATTGTAACTAGAAATTCATTCGTAATTCACATTTAATTCATATTTGGTAATTCATAATTCGTAATTGGAGACACTGTTACCTCCTTAGAAAATAAAAGTAGTTTAAATAAAAAGTAAGAAAAATAATAAATTTGTATCACTACTCGAGAATTTGGAAGCAGCTTATTAACAACACCAACAAATTGGTAAGTATAAACTAACGTGCAACTAATAACAATCGTGGTCGAGGTTTCTTTAGACCAACTAATTGAGAGAAAATCGGCGTAATTGCTGTAATAATTGATTAGTTGAGAAGGAGAAATTTCTTAGTTTAAGATTATTCAACTAACATAAAATATCTCCTGTGAGTCGGTTCTCTATAACTAACCATAGAAACCACTCACCATCTATAACTATAAAACACAGATAGACATCAAATCAGTAGTTTAGGTTAGGTAAAATAGGTGTATCGAACAATAACCATCGACAACATCTATAACAACGATTACCTTAAAGGAAGCAGGAAAAACGATACCCGAGTTATCGATTGGACCACATAGGCAGAAGAGGCATTCGAGCTGTCAAAAAAGCAACTAGGCGAAGCCACGTTGTTGGTCCACCTGTGACGACGCCTACTTGCTTCGTCCCTGCTCACAAAATCACTCCGGTGCACAGCTCTGTTTGACGGGCAACTGAACGAAGAGAGAGAGGGGAATCGATAATTTTTTTTGTTATCGATCAGTGATAAGAAGATGATGGACAGTCAAGTTTTTATCTCCATTGTGGACGTTTGGTTTTATTTTAAAGTCTCGACTCGAGATATTTGAATTTTTTTTATTATTTAATTTTTTTTTTGGTATGATGACGAAGAGTCATTTTGTGTAAGCCCAGAATTGGGATATTTGATAAAAAAATAAAAGTGGCAAAAGAATTAAAACAAAAAGTGCGATATAAATGATGGATAAAACTTTGGTTGTGAAGAAAATAAATAATGTAATTAATGTACAGTTAATTTGTTAAAATCAGATAATCGTTAATAACTAATCTTTCAATAAATCAAAAAAAATAATAATATGTTGTTGTATCAAAATTAATAGTAAGAATAAATAAAACGTTAATGATTTCAAGATGTGCAGTTAAAAAAAAAAAAAAAATTGTAACGAAAAATAAAAAACTGATTATCTGTAATTCAAATATGTATACAAAATAAAAATTCTTGTGGATATCATTTTGTCAATTCATAAAAATAAACTTTGTTATTGGTTATGCTTATAAATAAATATTATATTTAATTCAGTGAATGAAAAAAAAAATTAAACATTGAGTGATTGTTTTTTTTTATTATAAACCTAAAAGTGCAGCGCTGGGCAAAATCTTGTCTATTTGGTCCGTATTGCGTGCAAGGCTGTATTTTGCAATGGAGTTGGTTAATTAATTCTCACATGTGAGATTGTTCCGCAATTATTCGCAGTATATGTTCGAGAATGTTCGAGCAAAGTTTTGTCTACGGTACGTCAAGGCAATGCTAGTTTTAAAAGCCGTTGGTTGCCTGTTGTCATGTCATCACTAAGTACTACAAATTATGTGCTATGAAACAGTACTTGGTGAGCTGATATATTGAGTGGTGCTGAATGTCGAATTTATATAAACGTGTAGCGGTTTCATCACAGTTCTTATTTGAATCCATATGGTCTTATTATTTCTGGAAGATTGTTGGTGCAGTTAACATAAATTTGAGGGTCATTTGTAGCAGCCGGGTGCAGTTAGCGGTAAAGTTCATTCATAATTATTTCATAAATTTTATTTTTTTTGTTGTTGTTTATATAATTAATTTTATTTCGATAACCGTCAATAATTGCATTAATTTCTTTAATTCTATTTTCCTAATTAATTTTGTTTTGTAATTAATTTCTTGAATTTCAATTTCTTAATTAATTTTGTTTTGTATTTGACTTCATTAATTTCTTTAATTTTTTTATCTTAATTAATTTTCTTTTTGCTTAGTTTGGTCAATTTCATTGTTTCTATCAAAATAATTTTCTTTTGTAAATTTATTTTCATTCATAATTCTGGTTTTTCTTGTTTATATGGTTATCATTTTCCTTTAATTCTTTTGCACACGCGTAGGCGCATACCAAGTTTTTTTTTTTTGCATGTTATTATTTTTATCATTATATAAATGTTACTTTTCAGCTCTCTCTCTTCGTTCATTTCGTCAACGTTCTTGTGAAAGGGAATGATAAGTTTTCATAAGGTTTTCTTTAAAATTTGGCTTTTATCCATTAATTTTCTTTTGTGTTTTTTTTTGATATTATTTTGAAACTTGTAAATTCTTAATGATGGAGTGTTAGAGAGTTGTGTGGGATGATGCTGTGACTGGGATGATATTCGGAGCTCACTCCAATCTAGTGCTGTTGAGAAAAAAAAAAAAACCCGGATATAATGCTTTCAATTTCTTTATGGTCGATTCTTTAGTTTTTTTTTCTTCGTACGCGGTTAGACAAGCTCTCGTCATGCTTGGGAAATTACCACGCCCTAACCCTGAAGCATAGCCAGCTAGAATACCGCGTCCCAAGCCTCTGACAAGAGATTTCTGTTAACGACATTCTAGTATGACCTGGAGTTTAAATGGTTGGTGCTATTTCTGACTAAGTTTTGTAGCACCGCCAAACCCAAGCATACTAGGGTGTCGTTACACACCCATCACCATCGGCCAAATTGGCACTGATTGTAGACGCATCCGACACAGCAATCGGAGCAGTGATCCAACAGTGGGGCAAGGGTAACGTCAGCGGGTGGCAACCATTACAATTTTACTCAGCAAAATTAACCAGCACACAACAGCGTTACAGTGCCTACGATCGAGAGCTATTGGCCGCCTATTTAGCGGTCAAGCGTTTCCGGCATATGCTGGAAGGGCGGTTATTTATATTGTACACCGACCACAAACCCCTAATGTATGCTTTTAACCAGAATCCAGCTAAAGTAACTCCAAGGCAGTTCCGTCATTTGGATTTCATCGGCCATATCACCACTGATATTCAGCATGTTTCGGGATGCTCAAATGTTGTGGCGGATGCACTTTCACGGGTGGATAGCATCAGCATACCCGAGTTCATTGACTACTGCGCTGTAGCCGACGCGCAACGGACATATGAAGAATTCAGCGAATTGCGAGAATCATCAACTGAGTTGAGATTAGAGGAACTTCCGATTTCTTTTGGTTCAGTAAAATCATTGTTTTGTGATGTATCCTCAGGTAGGGTGCGCCCCTATATACCAATAGATTTTAGAAAAACAGTTTTTGAAGCAACGCACAACCTACCGCATCCAGTTGTCCTAGCTTCCGTGAAGGCAATGACAGATAAGTTCGTTTGGGTAGGCATCAAGAAGGATGTTAACCGAATGGCGCAGTGCTGTCTAGCTTGCCAGCACTCAAAAGTAACAAAGCACACGAAAAGCCCGTTGGGAAACTACAATCCGGTAACCCAACGATTTGCATAGGTTCATTTGGACATCATTGGTCCACTGCTAGTTTCCGAAGAACAAAGGTATTGTGTCCCTCTGATCGACCGATTTACTAGATGGACCGAAGCAGTTCCAGTCCCAAACATCAGAGCGGAGACCGCCGCCGTAGCAGTATTAAACAACTGGATCGCTCGTTTCGGAGTGCCGTCCGCAATAGTGACGGACCAGGGAACCCAGTTTGAATCCGATCATTTTGCGGAGTTCGCAGCGAGTGGACGCGTGTTTTACCGACTGTGTTATTGGGTCTGCGCCCAACCTATCGTGAAGATATGAAGACTACGTCGGCCGAATTGGTTTTCGGTCAACAAATTCGTGTCCCAAGCTAGTTGTTGGTGGAGAGACAATGCATCACGAACTAGCCCGATTCCGTTAAAGAGTTGCGGGAACATTTCGGCAAGATTCGTCCGACTCCACTCTCACGTCACTGCAAAAAGAGAGTGTTTTTTTCGCAGGAACTGAACACATGCACACACGTATTTGTACGAACGGATTCGAGTAAATGATCATTGCAGCCTCCGTACGAGGGTCCATTTCGCGTTGTCAATCGGAACGAAAAGTCGTTCATCTTGGACATCAAAGGGAAACTCGGAAACATATCAATCGGCAGGTTAAAACCCTGTTTCACTGAGGACAACCCAATCGAGGCACCACCAAATGGCAACTATCGAAGAATTGATGTCGCAGAACCAACGGAGAAATGTCCGGACAATGCGCGCAGCACCAACATTCGATTCAATCTGGAAATACAACCATCCACCGGCAGTAAACCAACCGGTGCTGTTAACAGAACAAAATCATGTTTGAAGACAACAGCTTCAACCACAATTATGCCCAAAACAACGGTGACCAGAGCAGGAAGACATACGAAAGTGCCAGCACGTTTCGCGTTTTCGTTCATCGAAGATTCACTCGTAAGGGGGTAATGTGGCGTTCACTATACGGCGACGAGTGCGAACCATGGGTAGTTTAGAAAATATGTAAACGTAAATAAAAAGTAATCGCAACCGTTTTTTTCAACGAGGCACATCGTAGTACATTGTAATTGCTCAACAATTGGGACTAAATAAACTAAAGCCTTAAGAAAAATTAAGATCTAAATAAACAAATAAAAATAGTTAATTAAAATTAAAAGAACTTGTTTATGTTGAACTGGTAACAGAATATTTTTGTGACAAACCGCCAAAGGAACACTACAATTCTATTCTTTTGAAAAAGAATGAAACGATTTAGCCTGTTCACACCATGTATACAGCGCATCGTAACACTTCCTCGTTTCATACCTCTCTGCCTACAAACTTTGATTTATTTATCAAAGTTTGTAGGCAAAGAGGTATGAAATGAGAAAGTGTTGCGATGCGCTGTATACATGGTGTGAACAGGCTAATTGAATGTAATTCAGCTTTAAGAAACTTTTTTCTTTCTATTTTATACTACTTTGATTTCGCATAAAACAGTCGAGTATTGCAATATTTGGGTACAACTAACGATTGTAAATTATAATTATTTTTTTTTTTTAATTTAAACTTAATTTTTTTTTGTGATAGTATGTAAAGAAGCATGGGAGTGCTTCTGAAAAATGTGTGAGACGGGAAGTATGTATATAAAAAAAAAATTGTATAAATTCAATTTACCTTAAAATATGTATAATTTGCAATTAGGCATCAAATGCTCGATTTAAAAGTCCTCCGTACTTTGTCCAATTGGGATTCTCATTGGGATTCATGCGTGATAACTGTCATGTTCATATGACATTTGTGTTCAGTATTCATTGACATTTCACCATGAATAGACTTACGCGAGAACAACGTTTACAAATTGCGGAAGGACAGCGAGTAAACGTCAATGGCGCAAACTGCAGAGCAATGATTAATGAATTTTTATTGCCAAAAATTCAAGAAAGGGACCCGTAAATTGGCCTCCAAGATCTTGTGATCTGACGCCGTTAGATTACTTTTTATGGGGGTGTCTGTAGGCACTTGTTTATATCGATAAACCGCAATCGATTGCTACATCGCATTAGAAGCGAATATAACACGCGTAATTAACGGAATATCGGCCGAAATGTTCGAAAGAGCGCTCGAAAGTTGGACGCATAGAATGGATCATCTATGTAAGAGCCAGTCACGGACAACATTTAAAAGAAATTATTTTCAAATATTAAATGTCATAAACTCGCATTAAAATCAATTTAATAATCAAAAATTGTATATGTGACGTAAGTTCGGTCACAAATACAATTTTTGATTATTAAATTGATTTTAATGCGTTTTATTTCAAAAAAACTTCCGGAAGCTCTTATTGGATCACCATTTAGAAGGAAACCCCGAATCACTATTAAAATCAGACTAATACTACAGTGAAAACTAAATAAACCACAAAAAAAAAATGTTTGATACCTCATTATTCAGAATACTTTACTTAGGATAATGCAAGAAAAATGGACTCACCGTTAAAATCAAAATTTCAAAATCATTAAGTAAATAGCCAAATGGCACAAAGCCGCATATATGTATAATGAATCAAGGTTTAGCTCTTAATTTTACAACTTTAGAAAATAAAATCGAACAAAAAAAATTAAATATATGACTGTAGAAATTATTTAAATATAACGGCACTTTATGCACTCACCAATCTAGCAAATTCAACAGTTCATAAGAGCTATAGAGTCACTGATAGATTAAAATTATAAACTGAATAGAATTACACCAGGTAATGCAAAAGTAACCGTATTACGAATTGAATGATTTCAAATGAAGCTCGTTGGATGTCTTTTTAGGACTACCAACGAAAAAAAAATCTTAAATGAAAACACCTTCGGTGGTGAATTTTTCTTTCCAATCATTTTGTACGCATATTTCCGGATCGGAAAAATGTCGCGAATTAACCCTTTATTTTTATTTATAGTTAAAATTGTTATAAAATTGCATAGTTTTAAGTTGTATTGCTTTTAAGTTTGGAATAAGCTTGTTTTGCTTCCAATGACTGGAATAAGCATGATTTGCAATTGCAACTAACCCGATGGGAATAAGCTCACTTTGAAATAAAAATGAATTAAAATATTTAATATAGAAATATTTAATAATTCATGAAATACCTCTAAAAATTACATTTTCAATAGAAAACGGGCCACCCTAAAAACAATTGTTTTTTTGATGCGAATATCTTTTGAACCGCATTAGCTAGACACATGAACCAAAAACCAAATTCAAGGCCATTCAAAGCAATGTGACTGAGTTTTTTTACTTATCCCACAACATGTTTTATAACTGAATTTTCAAATGTGAACACGGCTTGAACCGCACTAAGTAGCTGGAAACATGAAACAAAAACCAAATTCTAGGTCATTGAAAACAATCTTAGAAAATGTAGGATGCCATGGAAAATTTAAATGTATCGGTAAAATTGAAAATTTTTGAAACTGTTTTTGCGATATTCAATCGTTTTATTGTGAGTTTATATTTTGCTGTGTCAGTGTGTAAATTTTTAGTATGTCGCTAAAGTTAGAAAGTGTAGCGGCAATAGTGGCATTGTTGGAAGGTGGAAGAAGCCAACGCTACATCGCTAATAAGGATTTCCCGTACATCGTGTTTTGTCGCGATTTTTCGAGACAGGGTTGAATACCAGGCGACCAGGTATGGGCAGACAAAGAGTAACAAACGTTCAAGATGACCATTTTGTAGTTTCATCAGCTCTTAGAAATCGCCATGCAACCGCGGAGCATGCAAAATGTGCGAGTTTATGATTTCCGAAACTATCCGTATGGATGAAGATTGCAATCTGTTGATAGACTGAATCTTGAAGATATCGACAATGAGCAAGTTAGTTCCATGGCTGATGCACTCATACTGAGTAACAGGGATTGCTTTTGTTAACCATTTTACGGGCCGCTTTTATGTTCGCTTCATTATCAGTAATAAGTTCAATTAATTTATAAATCCCAACGTCTTTCAACTCTACTTCAATTTCGTCGAAAAACAACTTAAAAAGCCAAATGAACGATTTTCCTTAGTGTGAGTAGATTTATAGAAAATGGCCTTTGGTTTATTGATGGTATAACTTGTTATGGAGTCACTGCATGTGTGATATGTCCGACCAAGCATCGGTCTGCAACGTTAGTACATTTGGCACCGACAATTTGTGCTAAGACCCGCTCTTCGATGAATAGTACACGATACCCAACAATAGATTGGAAAGTTGGCATCATGAAGGAACTTATAGGATGGTCGTAATTTCTTAAACAAACCAATACAAGATGAATTTGTGGTAAGGCTTAGTGGAGTACCAGAAACCAAATTTGCCCGAACTAATAGCTCATCGACTTTCTGTTGCTCCTTTAGTCTCATGTTGTGAAAGAATTTCCAGCATACTAGAGTTTTAGGGAAACAATTTTTAGAGTAGGGAAACAATTTAAACCAATCAGAAGAAACGTCAAATTTACGAAGTTATGAAATACACAAATACGCAAGCTCGTGACAAGGGCTATAGAGTTAACATTCCTAGTGTTTCCTCGGCCAAACGTGATAAAAAGTGTCATGATAGTTTCGAGAAAATTAAAAATTATCAAATAAAACAAAACAGTTACAAAAATACTTAATTATTATTTGTGAAAAACCATTAAAAAAAATTATGAAAAATTATGGGTTTAATCTTACAATGTCGTAATCGTAACAATACTCACTACAAATTACCTTGAATTCTTTTCATCGATAAGTTTCATTCTGGTTTATATATAACGAAATTAAAATTATACATTATATAACGAACAAAAACACTGTCCAAGTTTACAAGCATTCACTTCTAAGAGGATATTCGTTTTTAACATACCAAATATCTTAAGATATGGGTCTTAGTGTACATACTCTTTCCTTTTCAAACACCAAAGTACATAGTTTGGTCTATTAGAAATGAATATGGCAGATTTTTTGCACATCACCACGATTTCTTTTAGTATTTTGGCATAACCGGTAAGATAATGCGTGCTTGTGTCGTTTCAGAAACTAGCAGATGAATTCTTTACAGGGTAAGTTGCCCATAAATTTTGTGACCTGTCTGGTCTCGCTTGCCTGCTTAAAAAATCTTGAACAATCATTAGTAATGTTATTGTATCAATGGGATAACCCACTCTGAACAAATGATCAATCTGTCCACAAGGATTTTTTCTTAAAATACCATTTTTTTTCTTAGTATACCATATTTATCCGATGATTTCCTTAATGATAACTTATTATTTTTAGCATCTTCAACTGCTTGGTTCAATATCAGAGGATCATGTTTTTTATTATGTTTTGGCTCTTTGATTTGTATTGTCTGAACATTTTAATACTCTGTAGCAATCAAAAAACGAAACATTTATGTAAAATTTATAAATAAAAATTTAAAATTAAGGAAATTTAACAATTTGGAATTAAGCAAAACTTTTTAATGTGAATAAAAACACTATTTCTGTTGTTTCTATTCACCCCACACTTCCTAATTTTTGACACTAAACTAAAAACTGGTAAAATTTAAGGAAAACAGTAAAAGTTAATTACAATTTTAACTACACAAGTAAAAAGAAGACATAATTGAACAACTTACATGAATTTCTCTGATATGTTACTCCAAATATGGCTCAATTACATACAAAGTTTTTTATAGTATTTTCCTAACCAAAAATTTTTGATTTATATTTACCAATACATATATTCTAACTGCAGGTGTTCAACTAAAAATCCCCTATTTTTGCACTCGTCACCAACTTAAAAAAAATGAATGCTGTTTTTTTTTTTATTATCTACATATTATGAAAAATTATTAGTTATATTATTTTTTAAAATTTTGTTTCTAGTCACCTCGCTGTTTCTATTCACTCCATTTTATGGTAATTATTGTAATTTGAGATAAAAAAGTGCACTTTTATTTAAATTTATTACATAATTATCAAGAAAAAAATTGTTGTTGTTGGGTGCTTAGGAATCTTACGATTTGTTTACAACTATTTTTACCAGGTGACGCGTTTTTAGAAAAGTTATTTTTAAACAATAAAATTAATTTTATTTAAAAAATGAACTAAATAATAATTATCTGGGGATTTTCAACTAAAATAAAAACATTTTTTAAACTTTAATTGTTTTATTTTAAGCAACCCACTCCATTTCAATGTATTTACATATATTGTATATGCTGCGAGTCGAGTCGAGTTTAATCCTAATTTAACTCTCACTATATACGGAGTCGAGTTAAACTCGACTCGACCTAATAATTTGCCGAGTCGAGTTAAACTCTACTCTAAAAATGCACTATATACGCAGAGTAGAGTAGAGTTAAAAAAACAACAACAAAATTAATGCAAAATTCATACACACCATTTTATTTATTTATTTCAGATTATGTTATTGAAGAATGAAAGCAATATACAAAAAATATATTTAAATATCATAAACAATTTTCTTTTTAATTTTTTCAATCAAATTCGATGTTTTATTTTAAATCCCTTGTTTATTAAGATTTTAATTAATTAATTTGCATAAATATTTTTTTTTATCAGGATTTGAAAATTACAATTTTTTAGACAAAATATCGCTGGAAAAATTAAAACAACACATATGGTGATCAACAAAAAGAATAATTAATCTGAAATGATTGTTTGTAAAAAAAATTTTTCGTTTATTTTAACTCGGTTTTAATCCTATTTGAACTCTGCATATTTTTAACTCTGCAGTATATACACCAAGAGTTGGTTAGAAAATAACTCGACTCTGTTTATAGTGAGAGTTAAACTAGGATTAAACTCGACTCGACTCGCAGCATATACAATATAATTGAATAAAATTGTAAATACGGCACTAAACTATTTTAGTCTTTCTCTTTTGCGCACAGAATTTTGTACGCTTGACGTTTGTTTATTTCAGCTCTATAGTCTTTATCTCAATACCATCAAACTTTTACTCACTTCATACCTATTCAAATTTCAAAAACTAACAGTCAAAAAAGATATGTCAAAGCGGTAATTTTTGTGTTCCTAATTTCTATTTAGTACTTATGATAAGTGTTTTTATAAATTTAAAATGAGTGCCAGGCATATGAAATCAGCAATGAATGCTGCAGTTAATAATGGGAAAGCTCAAACTGAATTGCAACTTCTAAAAAGGTATGAAATAAAATGTTAAATATTGCAGTTTGCTTTTATTTCCACTCGCTTCGAATTGTTTCCCGTGTTTGTGTACGTAATTATGTTCCAGTGTGTTTGGTTCTAAGTATAAAACAGTCTTACATTCGTTTTATTCTCATTCATCCTCAATTTTGGTATTTCCACAGAATAATAAACGTGGTATGTATTTCTTCATTTTATCAAGGCGGTTGGATGCCACTGTGGCACTATTCTGGTTTTCCCGGGGAATTGCGAATTGGGAATTGTTTTATTGTCAGTTTTTAGTGTATATTGGTTTTTTTACGAAAGCATACTGTATACTGAGCGATTGGCATTTTGTTCATGTTTTGGGAAAAAATAATTCCCAGCCAAATTTTTAGGGAAAAATAAACAACAAAATTGCTATGAAATCGAAATATGTTTCCCCAAAATCTAGTATGCTTTGGAAAAAAGAAAACCAAAATACACTAAAAACTGACAATAAAACAATTCCCGATTCGTAATTCCCCGGGAAAACCAGAATAGTGCCACAGGGGTGAGATGTTACCATCGCGTTTTTCGCTTCAAATAAATTGTTTTAAAATTTTATATTTTTAACAAAGGAGTACAGTTATTCTATCGAAAATGCATCGAAGCGAAAAACGCGATGGTTACAACATCTCACCCCTCACAGTTTACACTAAAAAGATACGTTTTTATCTGTCCTTGTGTTATATTCTAACAGTTACCAAAAATAATACAACATCAAAATAATTTAGTAACTTTTTAGAATAGGTATTACACAAGAAAGATTAAATTATCTTTTTAGTGTAGATTACGTGTTACAAAACTGAAGTCTATTGGCATGCGGACGCCTGCAAAATGCTACCTAAGTAGGTAGCCTAAATTGGTACGAACAAACCTAGCGGAATGGAACGGACACCGTAAAATTCTGTTATTTCTTGTTCATATTTTTAAAATTTGTTCCATAAAATTTGAGCCACCCTGATTCAAATGGCTGCAAACTTATATTGAATTCCAAAACAGTGAACTAATTATTTCCTTCTATGGGGAGTTCCGTTTTTTTTTGCTCTATATTCACCCTAGAATTAGCTACCCAAAGAAACAAATAGGCCGTTTTTTTAATATAATGATCTGAACGGATGAACTGGACTTAAAAAGAATGATGTTCTTAGCAATCGCTCATAATTTCAAAGTGCCTACGCGCTCTCTTTCACCCAGATTTATCTAGAAACGTAAACTCGAAGAAATACGGCTTCTTGAAGCCGAATTGACCAATGGTTAAATTTTTTGGGAGTAATGTTCTTTGGGTCAGTCCAAAGTTCCAACGGTACTAAGCTCTATTCAGCAATAACATTGTTGAATATAACTACGGGTCTAATTAAATCAATTATTTTTCGGAGTGACTGAACACAGAGACTGTTTCATAGATCGATTAAGTACCTAGTTTTGTTTACCCTCGGATTACTATTTTTCCCGCCGAAAGAATTCAACATAAGTAAACTAATAAATTTATGAAACGTTTTTTTTACAAAATTTTCAGTCAATATGAAGAAAAAATCCAAAATTACTGTGGAAATGATCCCTTACAAACTTGGTTTGAGTACATTTCTTGGGTTGAGCAGTATGTTCCAAAAAATAGGGAAGATTGCTCGATCGATGAGCTTCTAAACAAATGTTTTCTTCAATTTAAAAATAATTCAAAATATTTTCAAGATATCAGATTTATCAAAATATGTAATAAATTTGTAAGTACATATTAACTAACAATGTATTAAACACTATAAATCTAAGATTTACGTTTTTTAGATTGATACTCAGGAAAATCCTATTGAAATCTATCAACAACTGTATAATCGAGGAATTGGTACCATGGTATCATATTTTTATGTTGGTTGGGCATACTACTACGATTTGATGAATAATTTCAATAAAGCAAATGAAATATTTATTAAGGGAATAGATGCACGCGCTCAACCATTAGAAGAATTAGAACTAGCTCAGAAAACGTTTGGCTTATCCATTCCGGCGAGATTATTAAATCGTGACGAAGAAGGCAAACGTAAATTTCTTTCAGCAATGGAAAAAAATCGTCAGGCTTTTACATCACTAGGAACTCTTAAACATAAACAATTTGAAAGTGTTCACACGGGGAATACTGTAAATTCATCAAAAGCTGGATTATCATCATTCGATCCTCATACTTCGACAAGCTTTGATACACGAGTCGTAAATGTTTTCCAAGATACTTTGAAGAAATCAGATGATTCAGTGCAATATTCATTTACTCAACCAAATAGTCATAGTCAAATTGATAAAGAAAACGGAAAAGAACTTGGTCATCAGTCAACTAAAAATTATAATCCAAATGTCATACAGTCAACTAATGAAACTTTGGCGTTTTCCACAAAGGAAGCCGCTGAAATTAAAACAAACGATAAGTTGGGCAAGGAATTTGCAATTAAACTCCCTTCAAATTTTAAACGCTTCAATCGTCCGCAAACGGATTTTAGTGTTCCAATTTTTGTTCCTGAGGAACGGGCATTTTCATTGCCAATGTATGATAAAATTATGGTATATCCCGGGACTGGAGAGGCATATTCTCTTGAAGAACTTCGTGCATGGAAATATTTTAAAAAATTGAATGTCCAAAATCAGTTTGTGCTAAAATATGATAAATTTTGGACAAACGAAGGACTTAACTTGAAAGCTAGGGTTCCGCCATTTTTTCCAAAAAGGAACCAAAAACAATCTGAATTTTTAACTGACCCACCGCCAAAACTGCTAGATACACAAAAAATTCATGTATGTGGTTGGAAGAATTATGATTATTCTGAGGATTTAACGGTTGAAGATTTTTTGGCGAAAAAATGGTACGCTGTACATCTAAGCAACAGGACAATTGCTATGAATATATCGATGGATGAAACGGTCATTAACGAATTTGATAATAGTGTCAACATGGTAGTTGAGTCAAATTTGATGACTAAAGGGACGGACATTGAAGTAGAAATGGCATCCCCACCACAAACTGAAAGAAAAAAAGTTCTAAATACCTTTAAGGTAAAATGTGAGAATGAAGAATATTTTCCGCCTACAATTGCGGCAAATGCAAACATTTTCGAAGCACCTGTTGATAGAAAACAAGTCTTTGAAATATTTACCAATGATAACCTTGTTCTCAAGGCAGATACACCTATATCAAATGAAGAATTATCGGATGATTTAAAAAGCAAAGAATTAGTAAAAATGGTTGCAAACTTTAAAATATTTGAGGATGACCAGCAAGTTTTTCTAAAAGAACCACAACGTACTGAAACTATTAAAAAATGTGCTGCTACTACTCAACAGATCCAAGAAACACGAGCCGAGGTAACAGAAAGTGATTTTGGTGGATTTTCAACAGAGGAAACATTTTCCACTCAAAATTTTAACTTGTTTATTGAACAGCAAGGAACCAGCACCCCTCTCCAAAATAAGAAGCACGAATCAAAAGTTTTGGAATCAAGAGAGAACATAATAAAACTACAAGAAAAAATAATGCCCTCTGAAACTCTGTCATCGCTAGAAAGCGATCCCTCTCCAAAACAGTTATCGGTAATATTGGAAACATCAGAAACTAATACGATTGGTACCAGCGCGACCACTACAAAATCAAATGTGGAGGATAATGAATCAACCAAATATTTATTAAATTGTAATAACACTGCCAAATTTAAAACGATTAATAACGGCCAGAATTTGTCGACTATACATGAGACCTCATGTCCTAGAGATCCTAGTGCGAAGGATACATCAAAATGCATGACCCTGGGACTGTCGGGCTTGAAACTAACCAGTGATTCGGTAACATTTTCTAAAAGTCGTACTACAAAGGAATTTTGCTGTGAAGCAGACGAGTTAATTGAACTATTCTCAAAGACGCCAGATAAAACTAAAAAAGTTGCTATTCAATTTAATTCAGTACCATTAAAATCAGCTCATACTTCACCCAAGCATAAAAACCATGATCACTCTGAAGATGAATTATTTGATTTTTTTAGGAAGTCACCAAAACCACTAAAGGAAGCATTTATGGGTTCAGCATCGACAGTTTTAAATGATTCTGTAACTATTCCGAGTTTTAGAAATATTTTGTTGAATAATAAATGTGTCGATAACAAAACGGTCCCAAATACAAACGTAAATTTAGGTAAAATGGGGCAGTCCATTGTAGTACCTGACAATCAGTCAGTAATGCCTGAGTTCACAGAAAATATGACATTGTTGGTCCAACAATCTAACATGTTTTCGTTCAACCAAACAAAAAAATGTAATGACGAAAATCCTGATCTCGGAAGGTATTCAACGAAAATAGGCGAATCCCAAAATTCTCCGGAAGGCTATACTAGCGTCTATGAACCTAAAGTCAAGAAAGATGACGAAGATAATCTGGATGATGAAGAATTAGCAAACGAACATTCATTCCAACATAAAATAATAGATTTGAATCAAACACGGCAACAAATCGATAATTGTCTTGGCAACGAGAATATTGATCCTTGGAATGTTGATTTACGTAGCGCTTTTCTAGAACATTTAAATTTTTTCAATTACATTGAAACACGGGATGATTGTGAATTAATTAATAGTGTACCGTCACTTAAAGGCAGAAAGAAAATTGAAATTAAAGGTAAACTATTTAATTCGTTAAAATTTATTTGTAAAGGTGCGTACGGATTTATTTATAGTGGCACAGATGTGTCATCTGGTAGGAAGATTGTTTTGAAGCAGGAACGGCCGCCTAACTGCTGGGAGTATTATATTTCACTAATCATAACTGAGAGAATATTCATTGAATTGTTACCAAGATTTATGGTAATTAACAATGCTCTTATTGGTAACAATTCCTCGATTTTTGTATCTGATTATGCTCAATACGGTACACTACTAGACGTCTGTAATAAAATCTACAAATCAACATCACAACGCCTGAATGAATGGATAGTTATGGTTTTAGCTATTGAATTATTTACAATAGTTGATCTTATTCATTCGGCAGATATAATTCATGGTGACATCAAACCAGACAATTTCTTATTAATGTCATCTTTATCACTTGATTTTAATAAACCCATACTGAAACTTATTGATTATGGAAATTCAATTGATATGCGATGCTTTCCATCAAATACAGAATTCAAAACGGCAATAAAAACGGAAGGGTTTATTTGTTCAGAAATGCAAGATGGTAGCCCATGGACATACCAAACCGATTTATACTGTTTGGCCGGGACCTTACATGTCTTATTATTTGGAAATTACATGAAAACAGAAAATAAATTAGGAAAAATCAACATTGTAACGAAATTATCGAGAAAAGTCCATAAAATAGTATGGGAACGTATATTCACCTCGCTGTTAAATGTGCCAGACTCTCGGAGTTTCCCGAATTTGCAGGATTTCAAATTAGATTTAAAAGAAATTTTAGCAGATAATGAGAAATTTGTATTAGATAAGATTTTAAGTTTCAATCGTGCTATTTTATAATTTCTTTCTAAATATATTTTTAATTAATCAAACATCTTTTAATGTAAAATTTAATAAACATAATATACATTGAGTGTCAAAAAGTGTACACCTCAATGTTTAATATTTGAAATTATAGCTTTTATTTATGTACATACTTAAATCACAGAATAATAAACAAACAGGTATTCTGTGCTTAAATGTTTAAGCTTATTCGCCTTTAAAGCGCCGCAAGAGGCGCCACAATCGGCATACAGCCTACCATGATACTAAGTAGGGATTAGCTAAGGGCGATTAGTGATTTTTTCGAGATTAGCTGTAGTGTGTCAAGTTGAAGATTAACTAATCTCTTTTTATTTGAGGATTATACCACTGACAGACTAGGGATTAGCTAAGCGCGATCAGTGAAACGAGATTATCTAATCCACCACAAATCCATATGCGTTGACAGACTAGGGATTAGTTTCTTGCAGAGAAATAAAATATTTTTATGGTGATTCGCTAGTAAATCAGCTGGATTCATTTTTTAATTCAATCTTTCTAAGATTTATACATTAAGGGCCAAATACACGAAAACACGTCATAGCATTTTTACCTAAGACACATATATTAAATATTTTTACTAACGATAGATGGAGTTATATACACTAAATTATGAAAAATATGCAAAACGATTTTCTCTTTTACGGCTAGTTATTTTAGAATACTGTATATATGCATGTATAACAAAAAACCCAAACAAAGTTGTAAATGCTTCGTGTTTTTGTCGAATTCACATTTGCTTATTTCGTTTGACTTTCATTAATGTAAGAGAAGAAAATATGAATGAAATATTCAATGACAATAAAAATTTTACCGAACATGTGCAATGTGCATGTATAAAAAATAATAAATACATACAAATAAGTCTGATAAATTTTAAGTTTTTTTACGGGCTATTTTGGTTATGTCTATAATTTTTATATTCATGAAGCCATTCATCTAATACTGTATTTAGTGAAGTTTTTGGAAAATTAGAAAAGGAATTGACTATACGGAAATGAAAAATCTTGAATATTATTTTTATTTGATGACTAGTAAATTATTTACCACCGCGATTCAAAAATTATTTAAATTAAATATTAGGCCCTTTTTCTAGCCCTTAGATTTCGTTTTTTATTTTATATTCCAGTTGAATTAGGGTTTATAAAGGAAATAAATATTTCAAAAGGATTTTTTAATCGTATTTTTGACGTAGAAAAAGAAAAAATCCGTTGAGTCCCGATGTCAGATGAATAAAGAAAGGGTCGAATAAAGCCGGTTTCACTCCTTTGGCCATTTCTTATCCGATTTTGATGAAATTCAGCATGCTCGATGGACATGGGATTCTAAAATGATTTTTAGATAAAGTTCTGGAATATAGCCTATTAGGAAGGAACCTGGCCATTTCTTATCCCATTTTGTACAAAATTCAAATTTGTTAAATTTCCCCACAGCTCTAAAAGCAACGATATACTCATTTTATTTTTGTTCAAATAAAAATTCAGTTATTCATTTATGCTCACAGAAATAAAATTTATATAAATTCTATATACTAAACAAATAATTTAAAATTAATAATAACAATAATTAAATGTATGAATGCATAATATTTAATTAAAGACGTTGCTAAAATCCGTTTCTGGATTTTAGCGTTAAATGGACATTTTACTTCAATTATTACATCATGCCCAATCAATCCATCAGGAGTCGCGGCAAGACATGGATATTTTTGATAAATGAATACACCGCATTTCGATACTTCTGTATTATTTTCGTTCGAAAATTGCTCTATCGCATTTTTTTCATTTTCCATCCCGTATATTGTTGACTTAGAATAAATAACAGTAGTAAGTATATAAGATATTTGAAACCTTACTTTTCAGAAATTTTATGCTTTTATTGCGGCTTATTTCTCCAAATTTTGTAGCAGTTAAACGACTCATACGCACTTGAAACCATTTCGCTTCATTGAACTGGTTTATAGTTGACCTTTCAATTCTGTCACGTTCAGCAGCTTCCGTTTTCAATTTTTTCAAAAAATCATTTCTAAGTTCGGTATACTCTTCAGGTGATTTATCCAAATTTTGACAGGTTTGATTTCCATATTCAGAGTCTTCTCCAAAAAACTTTAATTTTCTTTTTGTCGTTTTGGTTGATTTGTGGTGGCTCTTTTATTTAGTAGAAATCGTCGTTTTTCAAGTTCTGCTATTCTCGATTTTCAGCTGTAATTTGATGAATACTCTGCTAGATTATAGTGTCCCCTTTGACTGTTGTGTTGTAATACAGCGAACTTGGCTCGTGATGTGTATGATTGCCCACGGGAAAAATTAATTCTTTTGCCACCAACAGATTTTGCGACAATTGCATTCAAAAATTCTACGGCATTTGAGTCGACATCGTATACAAGGCTTTTAGCGTGGTATTTTAATCGCTTAAATAATCCACTAAATGCTTTGAATAATTCATTTTCCATAAATCTTTGATATATTTCAGGTATTTCGTAACGCTGACGGTTTCAGAAATATGAGGCACATTTCCTGTGGTCTTGAAAAACGTGGAATGGGATATTTCCAATGTCAAGCGCAAGTTCCTCAATTTTTTCTATGGAAGAGAATTTTTAGAAAGTTTCCTTTTTTTAATTGCGCAGATTATGTCTTTGGAACATCGATTAATTTGATTTCGTAATAGTTTTCGTTGAATTATAGATTAGTGCGATTAGTACATAGTTCCTTTGCGTGTTTCCGAAAATTACGAAGTAAATGATTGCGGCATTAAATTGTCTCTATGTGTGTATTTGCGTTTGGTTTAGCCTCTAAAATTTTTACGTATACGCTGGCATCGCCATCTGCAATTATTTTGTTGTAGCGCATACCATACAGATACAGTTATTCTCTTTTTCTAAAACCTTCTACTAAAGCATTCCGTTCCGTTCCAGTTGATGGGCCAGCATAGTTCGAATTGCATTCATGATGTTCAGGTTTAGCTTTTTACAATTCTGCTCTGCGACAAAGAATGCAATATTTATTACGAAGACAACTCCTTATGACCGACCTTCTTTGTAGATTGAGCAATAATTGTTCCGACACTAAGTGAGGTATAATTACTATTGTGTCCGTGTACCATCGAAATCTACGCTTTTTTCTTCAATTGCTATTTGTTTTGCTTTTCCATCGCAGCTTTAAACATTTCTCGGTCGCAACCTTTTTGAATGTCACGTTGAACTTGTTTTTGTAATTTATTGAATGTATTTGGTGCCAAATATAGTATGTCAATGACACCAAAAAATTCTTCTATAATACCGATTGAAATGCCAGCTAAAACACTTTGATAATTTATTGAGTTTTGATGTAGTATCTTTTCGTTGGGATCTTCAGACGAAATATTTTGAATTTAATCCGATTCTGCGCTCGCTTATAAACTTTAAATTCAGTAGGAAGCATCCGAAAGCCATATTGTGATTGCTAACTTTTATTAGTTCGTTGAAAAAATATTGCATACCTAATATGCGTTTGCCATTTAATATACATATGTACGTTTTCCTCTTGAGCATTTTTTTCAGCTGTTTCAAATTCAATAATGAAATTTCTACCATTCAAATCAGGTTTTTGTTCAGGAAAAAGGGCAAATGTTGAATTTGCATCTGATAAATCATGGCATTCCTTTTTATTTTGATCAGATAAAACAAGCATACTCTGATTTTCGTCCAGTTCCCTGATATGTTGCGTTTTAAATTCAATTAGTTTGTTAGCAAAACACCCACTGTAATAAGTCAAAAGTATGATGGTTTATGTGTTTTTGGAATTTTCAGAAAATATAATTGGCGTATTCATTTTTAATTTTTATCGTGTTCCTTATGCAACGAAATCGGACACATATATTTTAAGCGTTTTAAGCTTCAGTTGTCTTATTATGCGGCATTGAAGGTTTTGCATTTCAATTTTTTTTAGTTCTAGTAGTCACGGACAACAAATGAAAATCCCTACTAAATCTCGCATTACAAAATATTGCATTACATAATCTTGTTTAAAAAAAAAAAATCGCAAGCAATGTCTCGCATTATAAAATGTCGCATTTACAAAATCTCGCAAGACAAAATCTTCCAATATAAAATCTTGCGTATATAGTAAAATAGTTTGCAACATAATTCTTAGAGATCGGTATAGTACAAGATATACAGAAAATAAGGTA
Organism: Tipula helvola; assembly: GCA_963556165.1. Classification (NCBI taxonomy): domain Eukaryota; kingdom Metazoa; phylum Arthropoda; class Insecta; order Diptera; family Tipulidae; genus Tipula; species Tipula helvola. The sequence goes on from OY744483.1 coordinate 199,231,687, forward strand.
TAATATTGCGCATGCTGTTGCTATCCTTTTTTCACAATTTGACGTCACGTGAAGACAAAAATGCTGATATTTATATGGAATTTCGTGATATTTTTATTAATTTTTTAAATAAATGGAAAATAAATGAATTTTTTTTTATTTTTGCCATTAATTATTTTTCGACATTATGTTAAAATTAAACATTTCAATTTTGATTTTAGTTATATACTGCAATACTTTCGGAATTAAATCGCGAAAAGAGGCATGTTTTAATATTCGTGTCTAGAGCAGACTGTTTGAGCACATTGCATAACAAGTTTTGGAATTTATGAGTATAATTTTTCTGTTAAATGCAGAGAACGATTTGATTTTAATTATTTAATTCAAAAATTTAAACCTAAACAGTGAATGGGTGTTTTGATTTATATTAATTTTAATTGATAGTTTTATTTAATTTCCTTTTTTTCAAATTTATATTTTCTATTAACTGGGCGTTTAATAATTTGGGAACTGAATTTTTATTTAATATATTTTGCCATTTATATTTAACGTTGAATATGGACATAATATTTGAATAGGTACGTGGATACCAATAATTTGAAGCCAAACGAAAATAGATGGCAAAAATTTGAGTACATAACGTAAAAAAATAAAAGTTTTAATAATTGGTACGTAAATGACCAAAAACATTTAATAATTTAATTGTTTTATGTTATGTATTCATAATTTTGTTTACCTTTTTTTCCATTTATCTTAGACATTATACACCCGAAAGAATTATTTCTCAAATATTTGGACCATAAAAAAAATATAAAAAGGGTCTCGGTAAACTATCATTATCAATTGTAAATACGGTTTGTTAAAAAAAATTACGATTATTCTTGATTTATTTAAAAAATTAATCAAAAAACCACCAAACTTCATATAAATGTCTGCTTTTTTGTCTTCACGTGACGTGATGCGCAAAGAAAGACGAAAATGAGACACGGGAATATACTACCTCTTTTTTCTGTATACCTTGGGTATAGTAGGTTAAATGCACAAAATTTATTAAAAACGATGTTGCAAACTATTTCAATATAATACATTATGTATGTATGAAATACAGAACATAACATAATTTCACTTAGTTTAATTCAGGGTATTAGAAATTTGCATTGCTAATTTTACTTATAATAATCTAGAATGAATTTAGCAAATCGCAATTCGCAAGTCGAAAAATATAATAACTAGACCGGTTTTACCAAGAAAATTTTAATTTCAAATTTAATTTCCTTTCGACATTTCTGTCATATATTTTCTCGACAACAATTACAGTTTTTTGATTCAACCAAACATGCTGGCCGAACTAGGCCGTAAACATCCACAAAGGTATATTCACTGGCAAGTTTGAAGCCCCTTCCAAATGGTGGTACCTCCATATATTTAAGAAATATATGAAATCGAGTGATTCCATTTACTTAGATAAAACTCCTAATTGATTAATTTAGTATTTTTAAGGCCCTTCTAAAAGAGTGTTAGCTGAAAAAATATCGGTTTTAGAACAGAAACCAGATCCATAGCGCGTGACCACTAAAACTAAAAAAATTAAAATGGAAAATCAGTTCCACCTTCAATGCCCTATAGCAGAACAACCGAAGTCCAGTCAACCGATCTCTTGATCGAACGATCTCAAATTGCACAAAAATTATAAAACACAATAAAACATCGAAACACAATACATATAATTTTTCCTTTCCAAAAATTTTTCATAAACGATCTAATTTTTTTTGTATGGCTCGAATGTTTTACGAAAAATGTAGATAGCTATGTATGAATAATGATTTATTTATTTTTGTTTCAAAACAAAAAAAAAAAAATATATATGTACATTTGTGTTGTTGTAAATACAATAAAATTAATAAATATAAAAACTGTGAGTTAGAAGAGTAAAATAATAGTATGTAATTGAAGTGCGCAAGAAGAGTAAAACAAAAATTATATTGGATAGACGAAAAAATGGTTTAGCAAACTTCGTTTTTACTACATATACAAAATAAACTGCCATCTAATAACAGTTTACAGAACTAAACAAAAAGAGATGAGGTAAAATTTTATCTTAGACGCAATTGACATTAATAATCAAAATAAACGATTTTATTAATTTTTTGCAATTTTCTCGATTAATAATTAAAAACTCGAAAAAAGCCACCGTGAATAAATTCAGTTTTATCTCCTGCGCATTTTGATATAAAAAAATCTTAGTTTTTTCGGCTGGTGTTTGAGAAAAGGTACATTTTCGTTGCCTAATTTGGCCAAAACTGATCATAATTAAAATCAAATAGCAGGAAAACTAAGCGGAAAATTCGGAAAAGCCACCGTGATTAACTAAATAAAACCTCAAAGAATATTTTAATATATGGTTTACGATACGATCAGTAATTCTCTAGAAAAGGTACACTTTCTTCAAGCATTTTTTGCATTTTTCGTGTATTGGGCCCTTAAATCACACTACATTTTCTTTTTCCTCAAAATTTATTCAGCACAAATTGTTTAAGATGTCATTGATTTTATAACTTCTATCGTAAATTCAAGCCACTTGCATTTTCAGCAATGTTTAAATAAATATTTCACATTGTAGTGCCACTTGTACCATCACTAAACCCATTACAACGAGATAAGCTCGAAAAATTTCAAGGATTAGTGCACTAATCTCGATTAGTCACTAATCCTCAAATAAAACGAGATTAGCTAATCTTCAACTTGACACGCTACAGCTTATCTCGAAAAAATCACTAATCGCGCTTAGCTAATCCCTAGTTTGTCAAGGGTATTAGCACAGAATACCCAGAAGCGACATAACGCGGTTTTTATATGGAGAAAAGTGGACTCATTTTTTTGACCTTGGTTTATAGAAGGTAAGATTTTCGGTGTAAAATTACCGTTCAGTGGCTGAAAATTCAAAATTAACATGTAAAATATAAGGTACGAGCAAAAATTTCTTGGTCCACGTAATGTCGGTTCTGGTTGTTTATTATTCTATGGTATTAGTGACTAATCGAGATTAGTGCACTAATCTATGAAAATTTTCGAGTTTATCTCGTCGTATTGGGTTTAGTGATGGTACAAGCACAGAATACCCAGAAGCGACATAACGCGGTTTTTATTGCCGTCTTACTTTGGTAAAAGTTATTCCTATCCGGATAGGAATGAAATTTTGCCCAAAGTAAGAACAATTCTTCTTCAGAAAAATTTTTCTTTTTACTTTCAACAGTTGGTACCAAGCTCTAAAATATAATTTATTATTTAGAATTTTAACAAATATAAAATAATGATATCAAATTATTGAATAAGGTATAATTATTCCAAATGATAATTAATAAAATTTAATATTCTGATTTATCGAAAAATTGAAAATTGTTATTTACTACCAACTCATAAAACTAAATGTATCTAATATATGTACTCTAGTAGTAAACACTACAACTACGAGAAGAAGAGAATTTTGCTATTCCTACTTCTCAGCGGAATGAATCTCTTCATTCCGGAATGAAAATACACGGCATTGTTGTTGTAAAATTGCCAAAGTAAGACTACATATATGAAGAAAAGGGGACTCATTTTTTTAACCTTGGTTTGTAGAAGGTAAGATTTTCGGTGTTAAATTATCGTTCAGTGGCTGAAAATGCAAAATTAACATGTAAAATATAAGGTAAGAGCAAAATTTTTTGGTCCACGTAATGTCGGTTCTGGTTGTTTATTATTCTGTGGTATAAATCTTAGAAATATTGAATTTAATGAGTCCAGCTGATTTACTAGCTATATTTCAGCGAATCACCATAATAATATTTTATTTCTCTGCAAGAAACTAATCCCTAGTCTGTCAACGCATATGGATTTGTAGTGGATTAGCTAATCTCGTTTCACTAATCGCGCTTAGCTAATCCCTAGTCTGTCAGTAGTATTAGCTCGTTGTATTGACCTCCTCATCTGTCAAATACAGATTATTTGAAACGTCAAACGAGCGCGTAGGACAAGATATTGTGAAAAGTGTATCAATTTGAAGTAAAAAATTAATTAAACAAAACAATTATAATTATAACATTTTATATCATAATAAATAAAATATTTTAATAAATAAGTGTTATACAGGGTGTTCGGCACATGGACCGACACAATTTTTTGGGGGATTGGGTGGGTCATTAGCTAGTTTTCACCCATACGACCCTTCGTCCTAAGTGACGCGGTAACTGAGATATGCATTTTTTTCGTTTTTTATTTAAATTACCTGAAATCTCGCCTTTAAATCGTCATATTTTTTTAGTTTGGGATTGTAATAGCACGAAATAACTTTTATTGTATTCTGCAATGTATTTTTAGTCTAAATAAATCATTATTTGGTACAAATGGCTTCAAGAAAATAAATTATATGAGCTTCGAAAGTCTTGAAAATGTGTAAATGTATGAAAAATTTAAACTTCTAAATTCAATATAAAAAAAAATAAACATTATTTTGAACATAGGTTTGTTTTAAAAAGTTGTCTAGTTTATACCCTTTCCAACGGTACGCTACATGTTGGAGAAATTCTGTGGTATTAAACAAAAACAGGATATCTGCAAATATCAAATTTTTGAGAAAACTTATTTAAAGTTTGAGTTGAGTTTTCTTTTAATATTTTGAATTGTTTTACGTATTGCATAATGTTAAACTTTCTAATTACATTGAATTCAATTATCAATTATGCATAAAATGTATTAATTAAAACAGTAAAATAATCCAAAATATAGCTTTATTCCAATTGTTATAATTTATATTTATATATATAATATATTTTTTATATATTTTTTCACTGTTATAGTTATAAATACTAATACCACCAATAAGATATAACTTTGAGATTAATCACACAACACAATTGTCACTTATATTACACAGGAATTAGGAAAAGGAATATTTCTCTGGAAACACTAATGGGATAAATCATACACAAATAACTATAATAATTTTTACTTATAAAATCGCTACTTAAAGTTTTATTTCTTTTTTATCAACTTTACACATTTCATTACACGGAACTATTTTAATTTATTTATATAGGAATTTAACAATTTTAAACTAGGACACTTTTGAGATAGATAATTCTTGCTTATCAAAAATATTTTGTTACTTAAAATTTTAAGACCGTTTTTGGTCGGTGATTCTTACTGACTATATCTATATTTTTTGTTTTCTTCACACAAAAGTTTTTATTTTTAAAATTGCCAATTCGGCTTAATATTTTTTTATTTTATATTTATATTCAATAACCTAAAATTGTGCCAATGCTTATTAAGTTATTTTTTCTGATTTTTGCAATTTGTATATTGCAATTTTTCTTGTACTTATAAATATTGGGAAAGAATTTTTTGGAATGTGAGTTAATGTAGGTTCATTAACTCACGGTTATGATTACGTTTGGGAAATTGGGACAATTGGAATTATTTATCTTGGGACAGAATCTTTGGCATGTGCGAGTTAATGTTGGTTCATTAACTCACGGTTAGGATTACACAACATACCTTCCCCCCTATGAAGAAAAAAAAATATGTTATTCATATTTTTTTTATTCTTTGCATATTGCATATTTATTTATTTGAGCATAAAATAAGATGAACGAGCACTAAACTTTTTTCTGTTTAGGTACTGGTTTTACATGCTTAATTTATCCCATTTTTTCTTTATTTATTTTTATGTAGGTAGTATGTATATATTATGTGTACCGAATGAAATTTGTGATTCCCAAATTTATATTATCTCATAGGTTACTACGCAAAAGAAAAAAACTGGTACCGTTATTTTGTAGAAAAACAATTTAAAAAAACGAATAAACGTCAAATTGGGCATTTGTTTTATTTGTTTCGAAATGGACGCATCATAAGGAGAAAAATGTGATTTAATAATTAGATTGTGCAATGATCATCCCGAGTATACCAATAAAAAAATTGGTAAATTGGCCGGTGTTTCCAATAATACGGTAACAAATGTAAAAAAAAATGTCAAATCAATCTTTCTGTATCACGCAAGCCCGGATCCGGAGAAAAATCAGGTGCTCCAAATAAAATGTTGGATCAGAAAATTGTAAGATTCATTTCGAAATATCCCTCGATGTCTGTGCGAGATTTGGCCAGAAAAACCAAAACAACCAAATCGATTGTGGAACGAGCTAAAACCAGAAATAATCTACGGACATACAAGAAGTCAAAAATCCCCAAAAGAAGTGTTGAACTATTTAATAGAGGGATCGATCGAGCAAAGAAACACAATAAATGGTTGAACGAAAGAAAAGATTCTTGTTTCGTAATGAACGACGAGACCTACGTCAAAATGGATTTCTCGACACTTCCAGGTCCCCAATATTACATCAAAAAGAAAGCTAAAGAACTGGACGGAGCAATTACTACCATAGCTGTTGAAAAATTTGGCAAAAAAACATATGGTTTGGCAAGCAGTTTGCCAATGCGGCTTAAGATCACATTCATACATAATAAATGGGATTATGAAAAGGTGAATGTTCGCCGTAAAATGAACAAAATGTTTGAATGAATACGATTATTTAAAAACTGTACAATATGTGCAATAGAACAAGTACAGAAAAATAATGATTATATATTGCCGTTTAGTTTTAATTCTTCATGTACAAATCACAAATTTCATTCGGTACACATAATATGCTATTTATTAGGTGGGGTTGTTGCTTATTTAGTTTGGAAGTGGGCCATGAATCTATTAAAGGGCTTATATTGGAATTGATAGGAAATGTCAATATACAATATTTTAACAAAATATATTTTCCAAATTTAAAGTTTAATTTTGCTGATTGGCTCAATTTTAGTTTGCGTTAATTTAATAGTAAAAAAAAATGATGACTTTAAAAAAAATTTATATTGAAAATTACTTTACTACGTTACGTTAAAAAAAAATGTGTTTCTTATGTGTATAGTATGTGTAATTGATATTTTTCTGTAACTTAAGAACTAAATTTTTATTTAATAATGTTATGTTAGGTTAGTGTTTATATAATGTTATTCTAGGTTAGTTATGGGATTTCTGATTTTATTGAGTTTATTATTTGATACTTAAAATGCTATGAATCTGGAATTGCTTTGTTACTTTCTTCCCTGTGCTGGTTGTTGAATTTTATTTTTGTATGTTGGATCTGCGGCTGCTTATTGATACAATCATTGAACAGGTGATTCATTCGTTCAATTTCTGGTCGTGTGGATTGCCATTAGTTTATGAGGATTTCATTTTGCTGATTTGTGTATCTCGATTTTTGATTCTAGCTGAGCGGTTGGTTGGTTCTTGATACATTTCAGTTGTATTTTGCAGTAATGAACTGATGGTCGCAGGTGCTCTTACTTAGGAAGTTAGGATATTTTGGGAGTTTCGATTAATGACATGGGATTACAAAGGATAAGGTCGCGAATGATTTTTTAATTTTACTTGGAGGTAGGATGAACATTTTGTGAATTGAGTTTTAGGTTCACTTAGCCGCAATTGATAATGCTATATCAATCGGAAAGCTTATTTTAGGGGATTATTTGAGTTTTAGTTGATTAATTATCTGTATTGAAAGAAATGTAAAAAGTTAGTATTTGTTGCAAAACGTGAAAATTGTAAATCTTCTGAAAAAAAAATTTATTAGCTTATATGTGTTTTATATTTGTATTACTGTTAATATAAAGTATTTTAAGTTTTAAATATTTATTATTAGATTATAAAAAAAAAAAATTTAATGAATTACTTATTAAGTTATTATTAACATACATATAATATAACGTGTCACTCATGAATATACCTAAGAATTTAAAAATATAGTACTAAGTTTAATTGTATGTCTACTAATAATTAGTCTATTGTTATTCTACAAAAAGAATGTTTAATAGTTCTGCAATCATTCACTTTAACTCACGTTTCAAGCGTTTTGGATGATACTTTAGAATCATGTTTATTTTACCTACTATGGTTAACATTTTGAGAAGATACGTGCGAGTACTTCCAATTGCAAAATGTAATCTTTTAAGTAAATTGGTTTTCAGTGGTGAGGGGATCATTCTGATGGGATACGTGCGAGTACCTCCAATTGTAAAATGTACCTCTGTTTAAATTAAATGATTTTTCTATTTATGATTAGTGTTCTAATTCAATTCATTTAACGATTAGATTTAATTTTGAGTTCATTGCTTTTTTTTTTAGATTCGAATGACTTACTTCTAGGGATATTTTGATTTAAATACTTCGGTGCAGTCTTAAATATTCTTTACTAGTTATTTTCCTGTGTATTTTGTAGGGTATATTCTATGGGTGTAGTAATAGCAATATTTTTTTTTATTCATTACCTAGTTTATTTCTAAGCTTATACTATTTTTAGTTCGAATGGAGAGATTCGTACTAAGGGATATTGGGATTATTAGGGTAGGTATGTATGTTATTGTCTTATGTTAAATTTTTGTTCTGGTTTGAATTTTCTTTTCAGTTTAGTTTCAGTCGATTGTTGTGTACAGTTTTAAGTTTATTATTTATTTTTATAGTTGTATTCTCAGGTGAATTTACTTGTATCATTTGATATGGTCCTAGGTATAATGGATCTAACTTTGATTTTGCGGATTCATTTCTGAGCCATACGAGGTCGCCTACGTCAATTTTGAATGGTTCTGATTTTTTGTCATATAAGTTTTTGCTATTTATTTTACTTTTAATTATGTTCTCTCTGGCAAAATAACGTGCTAGTTTAAACCTTGATTTCATTTCAATTATATAATCTTCGTACGAGTATACGGGTTCTGGTTCTCCCAGAATACTTGATGGGATCTTTGGTGATTTTCCGAAAACTAGTTCATAAGGGGTAAAACGAGTTATTGAGTGAGGGGTTGTATTATATACGAAAACTGCGAATGGTACCATATCGTCCCAGTTACGAAAGTCTTGCTGTATAAAGCATCTAAGATATTCTTTTAAAGTACGATGGGACCTTTCTAATGCGCCATTCGTCATTGGGTGGAAAGCTGTTGTGGACAATTTCTTAATTTTTAGTAATTTACACATTTCAACAAAAAGTTTACTCATAAAGTTTGTGCCTTGGTCAGTTAGGATGCTGTCTGGGAATCCGAATTTGGTGAATACTTGAGTAACTATTTCCTTAGCTACTGTGGATGCTTCTTGGTTCGGGATAGGGATGGCACCTGAATATTTTGTAAGATCGTCTTGAAATGTGATGATATATTTGTTTCCATTATCTGACTCTGGTAATGGGCCTACTATATCAAACGCTATTCTCTCAAATACTTCTTTTGAGGTTGTGGTTAGTTTCAGTGGTATTCTCGTGTGTCTATAGATCTTGTTTTCTTTGCAGAGTTTGCAATTTTTTATAAATTGATAAACGTCTCTCAACATCTTTGGCCAACAATACACCATTCTAATCCTTTTGAATGTTCTGTATATACCAGAATGTCCACCGCAAGGTGAGTTGTGAAATTCTTCGAGGATTTTCAATTTTTCATTCGGATTAAGGATCACCTGTGGGTTCTTTTTAAATATGCTCGAGGTATTATTGCCAATATGCCAGATATTGTCTGGTTGGATTCTTCTTCTGGATTTCCAGGATGCACTTTCGATCGTTTGTTATTGTTAGGATTCATAGGATCGTCCAAGCTTGTTTTAACTTTTTGTGGATTGTCTTCACTCTTCTTTTGGGCTCTAGTCATGACAAGAATATGATCATGGTTTATTCTTGATAATGCGTCAGCATTCGTATTTTTAGAACCTGACTTATGTACAATTGTAAAATCATATTCCGCCAATTTTAATCTCCATCGCAGAAGACGGGAAGGAGTGTTTTTAATTTCTCCTATTAAGGGCTTATGATCCGTTACAACTACAAATTTACGTCCATAAAGATACGGGCGAAAATTTTGTATTGCCCACACCACAGCGAGCATCTCTTTTTCAACCGTGGAGTAATTACGTTCAGCTTGATTTAATGATCGGCTAGCGAAAGCTGTTGGTAAATCATCACTGTCGTATTTCTGGCTTAACACGGCCCCGAGGCTATATTCGCTTGCATCGGTAATAAGAACGAAGGTTTTATTGAAGTCTGGAAAGTTTAAAATTGGTGAGGTAGTCAGTTTCTGTTTCAGAATTTGGAAAGCGTTTTCACATTTTTCTGACCATTTATAAATGACATTTTTTCTAAGTAACTGGTTAATTGGTTCGGTAATCTCCGAAAAATTTGGTATGAATTTCCTATAATAATTCGCGAGTCCCAAGAAGGACTGGATTTCTCGCTTGTTCTTGGGGACGGGAAATTTAATGACATTTTCTACCGTCTTAGGGTTTGGTCTGATCCCTTCTTCTGTTATGATATGCCCTAAATAATTAATTTCTCTTCTTAGAAAATTACATTTGGAAGGTTGTAGTTTTAAGTTGTATTTCTGAAAAATCTTAAAAATGTCTTCAAGCTTTTGGTTGTGATCATCTAGATTCTTGCCATATACTATGACATCATCCAAATATACAAAACACTTGAGGCCTTGGAAACCGGTTAGGACATGGTTCATCGTTCTTTGAAAGGTGCTCTGAGAGTTCCTTAAACCGAACGGCATTCGATTGAACTCATAATGACCATATTCCGTACTAAACGCTGTCTTATGCTGATCATTAGGATCCATTCTAATCTGATGGTATCCGCTGGCTAAGTCTAATGTAGAAAAATACCTGGAATGACCCAATTGGTCGAAAATGTCTGCTATGTTAGGCAGGGGAAACGTATCACCTATGGTAACATCATTTAATTTCCGGAAATCTACAACGATTCTCCATTGTTTTTTCCCATTTTCATCTGATTTTTTTGGTACTGCCAGAAGTGGTGAATTAAAAGGACTAGTACTGTGGCAAATTTTCCCTTCGTTAAACATTTCTTCAACCTGTCTGTTAACTTCTTTTTTCAAAATTTGAGGAAGACGGTATTGCTTAACATTAATAGGAGACGTATCTGTGTATAGTTGAATAGAGTGCTGCACGCCCGGAATGCATGATAAACTCTCACCTTTTAGATGGAAAAGGTCCGTATATTTCGAGCAAACTCCGAGGATGGAACTACGCTCTTCGATATTCAAATCTTCATCCAGTTTTTCGTTTATCATATCCATGACGACTTGATGGCGATATTCGTTCTGCTCGGTGAAGGGTTGTTTGGTGCAATTCTCCATATTTTCTAATCTCTGAATACTATAGTTTTCTGCCGGTTCAATTTTTGGTGAAAAAGGAGGTATTTCTACTTCATGATTATTTGAATTAATTAATGGGATCATTGCTCTGTTATTTGTCGCCATTGTGATACAATTACCAATAAATAAGCCCGGTTGTAATTCTTCGGATGCACAAAGTACCTCTCCGTTAATTGGTGTGTAAGATTGGATATACATTTCTCTTCTAGGTGGGATCTTCATCGTATTTCTATTTGTTTCTAAAGTTATTGCTGACGCGTTGTCGCCGTGTGAAATTTCTAATTGGTTTTTGCTGTACAACAGGTCTATTTTGAAATTATTTAGCATGTCTCTGCCTAAAATACCTTCTTGTGATATAGGGAACTCATCATTAACAACGTGGAATTTTTGGGTTATGTAATTATTATTTTGTATTTGAAATGTTATGTCGCATGAACCAATGGTTATGGTCTCACCAGAACCTATACCATGTAAGCAAACTTTCATATCTGTATTTATCTTAACCGACCTATTGAGACAACTATGCTTAACCAAGGATACGTCCGCACCAGAGTCAATCAATAAACTTAATGTAGTCTCTTTTGTCATTTCTGTTGTGAGAGTTACTGAATTGGTTGTCGAACAAAACTTTGAACATAAGAACATATTATAATTAGGATAGGATTGAGGTAACTTACTTACTATGCTTAGGCAATTGTTATTTTCTAAACTATTAATTTTATTAGGCGTGTCAGTGTCATTACTGACATCTTCGTTATTTTCATAAATGTTCATGGGTATGGTGCTATGAGGGGTGATTGGGTTTATAATTAAGGGATTTTGGTTGTTCATTGGACTCAAGCATCGCTTCTCTCCTGTGCGTTCTCGAGCCCGTTGGAGTTTTCCGAACAAATTTCTTCGCTTACGTAATGGTTAACTTGGGCATTGCGTTTGTTTAGCGGATTACTAGCTTTGTTTTCGGATATATTTAAGTTTTGAAATGAATTAGTAATATTTTCCATTCTACCATTATTCATGGGGTTATGTTGTTGATTTCGCGTGTAAGAATTTTTTATAGGTGTTGACATTGCTACTGGATTCTGCCATGATACCGACTGAGAATGCTGGAGATACCACATTGAATTTTCTGGGCATTGGACGTTTTGTGGTGCTTTGAAGAGAGGGGGTTGTACCCCACTCTGGTATTGGTGGTTTGAGTAGTAGCTATGATTTCGGTTGTTGTTTGGCTGAAAAGTTTGGGGAGGTTGAGCGTTTGGGTAGTAACCGTTATAAACCTGAGAAGTCCGAGAATCGTTTCTACGTTTAGTTCTACATTCATGTATTACGTGCCCATTTCTCTTACAATACCGACAAAATTTAATTTGTTGTTCCTGTGATGGTGCTATTCTACCATCTGGTATTCTAATAGAAGTGGTTACTCTTGAATGATTCGTTTCTTCGTACAAGTTCTTCTCAAAATTCAACTGTTGTGTTGCTATTTCCAAACATTTTTCAAGAGATTCGCCTTGGTGAATTCTGACAAAGTTTCTTATTGACTCTGGTAAGCCAATGATGAATCTGGGTATTATTCTCTTCTCCGCGATTTTCCTAGCCGTAGCGTCGTCAGTCACTTTGTATTGTGTTTTTAATAATTTGTGGTACTTCTCTACCAGATTAGTAGTCCTCATGGAGAACTCATGAAAATTTTCGAACAATGGTTCAAATTTTAATTGTGATATTCTCCTTTCAATATCATCGAATGTGTTTTCAACCTGATAAATTTTGGCAAGGTGTGACTTAATGTCAGCCCAGGTACCGGGTTTTGAATTAGCTATTATGTTGTAAACTTTGCTTCCTAATCTGAATAATATGAAGTCAACTAGAAGACTTCGCTCCTCATCTTCCTTGCACTGTTCATGCACTCTGTCTACGCATGAAATAAATTTTAACAGCTCATCCGGGTTACCATTAAATTCGGGTATTAGGCGAGCAAGGCATTCTACTTTCTGTATTTTATCCATTTCGGTTTTTTTTTCGCACGGGAAATTAAAATGCGGGACTTCCGGGTTTGATTTTATGATTGCTTTTGGACTTGAAAAGATAGCTATTGGATCTGTGTTAAGATCACCGGTAACACTAATCATTAATTTTCGTCTGTTCTTGAAAGGTGGAATGAAGAACGGATCTTTACTCGATTTATTTGACATACACAATCACAACACTAATAAAAAAAAATAAAAAATAGAAAATAGAATACTTACCTTAAGTTCGGGAATTCGGGAACGTATTCTTCTTTTTCGGCTGCGCCACTGTTATAATTTATATTTATATATATAATATATTTTTTATATATTTTTTCACTGTTATAGTTATAAATACTAATACCACCAATAAGATATAACTTTGAGATTAATCACACAACACAATTGTCACTTATATTACACAGGAATTAGGAAAAGGAATATTTCTCTGGAAACACTAATGGGATAAATCATACACAAATAACTATAATAATTTTTACTTATAAAATCGCTACTTAAAGTTTTATTTCTTTTTTATCAACTTTACACATTTCATTACACGGAACTATTTTAATTTATTTATATAGGAATTTAACAATTTTAAACTAGGACACTTTTGAGATAGATAATTCTTGCTTATCAAAAATATTTTGTTACTTAAAATTTTAAGACCGTTTTTGGTCGGTGATTCTTACTGACTATATCTATATTTTTTGTTTTCTTCACACAAAAGTTTTTATTTTTAAAATTGCCAATTCGGCTTAATATTTTTTTATTTTATATTTATATTCAATAACCTAAAATTGTGCCAATGCTTATTAAGTTATTTTTTCTGAATTTTGCAATTTGTATATTGCAATTTTTCTTGTACTTATAAATATTGGGAAAGAATTTTTTGGAATGTGAGTTAATGTAGGTTCATTAACTCACGGTTATGATTACGTTTGGGAAATTGGGACAATTGGAATTATTTATCTTGGGACAGAATCTTTGGCATGTGCGAGTTAATGTTGGTTCATTAACTCACGGTTAGGATTACACAACACAATAATTACTAAGATACCTAATTTTGCCTTTCCACATATTGTTTCGTAAATAATAAAGATTTTGGAAAATTATTTAGATTATAAGGTGACGCTTCAGATGCTGGAACAAACAGCAGCAAAAACTGAAAAAGTGAATTTTTGCAGATATCCTGTTTTTGTTTAATACCACAGAATTAGTTATAGTATGGTCAAAATAAGAGATAGAAGTTGTAGGGTCAAGAAAATTCTTTTTATCTTTATTATGTTTTTATTAAATATGAGTTTTAATATTTGTTCGAATTGTTCTCCTCTACTCCGTATGCATGCACGATACCTTTTCCTTATTTCAAATGTTGTTGTGCGAGGTCGCATTTCTCTTTTCATTATTTCAAATGCCGCTGTAATTCGCTCCATTAAAATTTCTCGTGAGGGCACTTCTGTTGCATAAACCAATTCTTTTGCACGTCCCCAGACGTGAAAATCGAGGGGTGTCAGGTCTCTCCGTTCCTAAAATTAGGCATTGTAACCACAACAGCGAAGACAAACGCAACAAAACAATTCTGATAACAGTTTAAATCAGACTAAACAAGAATAACAAAATATTTAACAAAAACAAGATTTAAATAAAACAAAAGAATAAATGTAATAAATAGGTTCCTACGGTTCCTAACTTTTGCAAAACGATTTATCCGAATTTTTATTATCAGTTTTGGAATATGGTGTACCCTTAGACAATAGAATTAGAATGGACCGCTAATACAATGACAGTTCAATATAATTTTCAAATAAATGATGATGCCAACATACAACTAGCGGTCAAGAGGCAAATTGCGGCAAAAACGAAAACTAAAGATTTGTCAAAGTTGTCAACATCAATAAATTTTTATTTAATTTTTGGCTCCTTTTCGTGTGTTTTCTATTTTGTCACCGTTTTATAGTTTTAAATTCAATTTAATTTGATTTGAGATATTTTAATTGTGATTTTTGCACAAAAATTTTCCTCGGTTTCTTTTATTTTTACTGAAAATGGGGAGAAAGTGTGTCGTAGTAGTTGGTTGTGATACCAGTTTGCCATTGACAGATAAAGCCGCGTCCACACGGGGTGTGAAATGTACACTTATGCGCGCATTTAGCGAATGTAAACGTCGTGTGGATGGTTTTCACATGACGAATGTGATTGAATATTTTCATTAAAAATTGTATGATCAAGGTACTAAAAATATATACCAGAGTAGAAATGTTCATTAACATTCGCCTACATGTGATCAATGAACATTTAACGAATCGTGTGTACTGAAATGTGATAAATGTACACATCCCGCATAACCGCCTACATTCGCTAAATAAGCGAATACGCACGCATAAGTGTACATTTCACACCCCGTGTGGACGCGGCTTAAGACTGTTTCTTTGCATCTGTGAATACAAAAATAAATGTTTATTTTAACATTCAGTGCTTGCAACTGCTTATAATTTCAAATATTAATGATGTTTTCTTTTATAAAATTTAATCTTAATGTTGATTTTTCGATTATTCCTAATAAATTAAATGGTAACGAACTTTTTAGTTAGCGAATTCGCCACGATTTGCCTCTTGACCGCCACTGTATGTTGGATCGCATATGAAGTAAGCAACTAGCAGTCCATTTAAAAATATATAGTCAAAGGGTGTACCGATCGTCTTTCAAAATGGTGGCTGTCCGGCACACGATCATCGAATGGTACGTGAGTACTTAGACAATTCTTTTCCGAACTCATGGATTGGTAGATTGGGCCTATTTCTTGGCCCGCACGGTCCCCAGACCTGACACCCCTCGATTTTTACGTCTGGTTACGTGCAAAGGAATTGGTTTATGCAACAGAGGTGCCCTCACGAGAAATTTTAATGGAGCGAATTACAGCGGCATTTGAAATAATGAAAAGAGAAATGCGACCTCGCACAACAACATTTGAAATAAGGAAAAGGTATCGTGCATGCATACGGAGTAGAGGAGAACAATTCGAACAAATATTAAAACTCATATTTAATAAAAACATAATAAAGATAAAAAGAATTTTCTTGACCCTACAACTTCTATCTCTTATTTTGACCATACTATAACTAATTTCTCCAACATGTAGCGTACCGTTGGAAAGGGTATAAACTAGACAACTTTTTAAAACAAACCTATGTTCAAAATAATGTTTATTTTTTTTATATTGAATTTAGAAGTTTAAATTTTTCATACATTTACACATTTTCAAGACTTTCGAAGCTCATATAATTTATTTTCTTGAAGCCATTTGTACCAAATAATGATTTATTTAGACTAAAAATACATTGCAGAATACAATAAAAGTTATTTCGTGCTATTACAATCACAAACAAAAAAAATATGACGATTTAAAGGCGAGATTTCAGGTAATTTAAATAAAACACGAAAAAAATTCATATCTCAGTTACCGTGTCACTTAGGACGTAGGGTCGTATGGGTGAAAACTAGCTAATGACCCAACCAATCCCCCAAAAAATTGTATCGGTCCATGTGCCGAACACCCTGTATTTTGTGAAAATGCCACTAACGTGTAGTGTATTTAATTGCCAAATGAAAGCAGATAAACACGATGGAAAACACTTTTATAGGTTTCCTGTTATTCCAAAAAGGTGCACAAAATACAAAACTCTGGCTGAGGAACGCCAGCGAGCTTGGATGAAGGCAATTAATCGGAAAGATTTAAAAAAAACAGCCTTAAGATACTCTACTGTTTGCTCCAGACATTTCATATCCGGAAAACCTGCTAAAAGCCTAAATTAGATGATATTTTAAACCCTGATTGGATTCCAACTCAACATTTTGGTAATAAGAAAAAATCAACAACCTCTACATCCAGATATGAGCGAATGAAGAAGTTATGAGCGAATGAAGAACCGATTATAGCTATTTCCAAAAAAATTAATGAAAACATGTATTTCGATTATATGGTGAAAATATCTTGCGCAGTTTTCAATTTGAACTCACCAATTTTAGGAGATAATGAATAAAAGACAATACATTATAAATAAGATTATTTAATATAAAACTAAAATTGTATAAAATCACATAATAAATTCATTTAATCAGTTAATTCATAATCAGAAATACATTTGTATAAAATCACATATGTGTATAGTTAATTCTCATTTTATCAAATGAATCAATAAAATGCGCTTGTATACTACATGCAAAGCAAATAATACGGCCCCAATATGGGAACAACACTCTCCTTATCCTGCCACACAAGTACAGTGTCCGTTGTGAATGAAGCCCGTAACGTCATGATGGGTCCATACTTTTAATGGTGGTAAATTTAGTGACTGATAATGAAGTACCTGCTCAAAAAAGTTTTAACATTATTAATTTTAAATATGTAATTTTTTTAAAGAATTTACTTTGCCAAACACTATGTGTGCCTTAGACAATAGAATTAGAATGGACCGCCAATACAATGACAGTTCAATATAATTTTCAAATAAATGATGATGCCAACATACAACTAGCGGTCAAGAGGCAAATTGCGGTAAAAACGAAAACTAAAGATTTGTCAAAGTTGTCAACATCAATAAATTTTTATTTATTTTTTGGCTGCTTTTCGTGTGTTTTCTATTTTGTCTCCGTTTTATAGTTTTAAATTCAATTTAATTTGATTTAAGATATTTTAATTGTGATTTTTGCACAAAATTTTTCCTCGGTTTCTTTTATTTTTACTGAAAATGGGGAGAAAGTGTGTCGTAGTTGGTTGTGATACCAGTTTGCCATTGACAGATAAGACTGTTTCTTTGCATCTGTGAGTACAAAAATAAATGTTTATTTTAATATTCAGTGCTTGCAACTGCTTATAATTTCAAATATTAATGATGTTTTCTTTTATAAAATTTAATCTTAATGTTGGTTTTTCGAATATTCCTAATAAATTAAATGGTAACGAACTTTTTAGTTAGCGAATTCGCCACGATTTGCCTCTTGACCGCCACTGTATGTTGGATCGCATATGAAGTAAGCAACTAGCAGTCCATTTAAAAATATATAGTCAAAGATGTGTGCATTTTGGTGCTTTTTACCGGTTAAATATTGGACCCAACCGCTTTTATATACAATAGTTTGTAGGCCTCTAACGACTTGAACGCTTTTAATTCGTTGGACGTGTAATATGACTTCTTATTGACCAGATACTGGAATATTTCGAAAAACGTCACATTTGTTTGCAGACTTTGCTCATCAAGTATGGGTCACTCTTGAATCCTGAAATTTTCACCTCGTACCGCTGTCTCTCAGGTCCCGAAAGGCTCATGGCATATTTAGATAATACCGAGATCCTTTTGTTATCATCCATTTCTAAAAATTTACAAAAAATTATTCAAAACATATAAATTTGTTATAAGAACATAACCTAACACTTTTAAAAAAACACTCTTTTATATTTACTTTTCAAGAAATTTTTATAAATTTCTATTAATTTTTAATTCTAATAAAGTTTAGAAATAAATCACAGTTTAAAATAAATTAAAAATCACACTAATTAATTAAAAAACACAAAAAATTCCACAGCTCAAAATTATACTTTGTCCTACACGTTCACAAAACACCAAATTTTATCTGTCAAAAATTTTGGAGGAAAAAGGTCAATTGACGATTGGAGCATAACGGATTCCACCTAGTGAAAAAATTTTAAACTGAGCTACCTGATAATTTGACGTTTTAAACTATTGTAAACAATTCCAATTTTGTACTGTAAACACAATTTTTACTTACCGGATTGCTAATAACTGTAAATAATTCCAATTTTGGACTATAAAAACAATTTTTAACTCACGCATTGCTAAATTTTTTTTCGTCCAGTGTTTAAATTCATTTTTTCGTTCTCTTCTTTTATCGTTTATTTCTCTCTTTGTGAAAGAAAACAAAAAATATTCTTGTTGTTTCTTTCCCCGAAAACGAAATCGAAAAATGTAAAAGGCGGACTTTACGTTATCTTGAATTGTCTAACTTTACGTTATCATGAATATTTTTTTTCTTTAGTTTTTACATGAGGTATTCTCTTTTAAAGTACTCTCGTCATAACGGTTTGGTTTTTGTTGCTGTAATATGCACATTTGTACAACAATTACGAGTTGAAGCCAAAATTTTGATAGAAAATGATTAAAAATTCATGCATTAGAGGGTTAAACACTGCTTTCGTCGCATTAAGCAAAGCGGTGGGAAAAAGGGATACAGATAAAATAGAATGTCAGGGGAAAAAATTGATTGGGAAAAAATTATTCCCAATTACAGCAGTTTTGACGTTTGTTCTTCCATACCTATTTTATGTAAGAACTACCCAAGTACATCACTACTTCCGTCGTAATATAGATCTCGTAGTGTTAACATCTTTATTAAGCTGGTGGTCCCGGGTACTGCGCATTATCGTATAAGGCCCGTTATATCGTGTACATAAGCGAGGGTATCACAATATACAGTTTAATAAAATAGATAGTGGTACTGGGTACTGCATTTTTAATGTATAAGGCCCATAATATCCGTGCTAGTCGGTGGTATCACAAAGTGCGACTCAGTGAAAGTAAATAATTAGACTCGGGACATCCATACTTCTTTCTAGAAGTATGGACTAGCCGTTTTATATAAATACAATAGTAGGTCATACTCATATACAGACAGCTATAATAAGTGCTAGTCGACCTAAACAAACGAAAATAACAACAACAACAACAAGTATCACTACTTCAAATAAATGATTCATTTTTATGGAACTGAGTACAAGTTTGAGTTTCATTATATTATAAGATTTCCTATGAAAAGTGAAACAAAAATACTATACCGATGGAACTTGATATATGTGGGTTACCTAAGTTCCATCGATAATTTTGATAAATGGAAAAAAACTTGGAACTTATGAATGAGTTCAATTTTTGTTATACTTGGGTAATGGGGGAATACATTTTTTAATGAAAAGGTTTGTCTATCTCTAGTTGATACTTATTAATAATTAATCATATTAATATTGTTTATAAGGGTCCTTCGCGGATCTTTACTTATTTTAATGTGATTCCATGGAGATAACGTACAACTAAATTTATTTCCCCTGTATATTTATTCCCCAATTGCCAGAATGCACTTTTGAAAATGGGGAATAAAAAGTTGGAAAAGTTTATCTGGGGGATAACTGCTGTAAAAACAAAATATTCCCTATTCCCCGGGAATCACAAGAATAGGACCACAGGTGTAGCGATATAAAATCGAGCTTTTACTGATCAAGGAGGATTTGTGGTCAGTAAACACCGAAGTAGCACCAGTAGAATGATGCAACTCAATTAGCAGCATATTAAATCATACACGTAAGGAATAAAGTGACGGCCAGAGCGATGTGGGAGTCACTACAGGATTATCACCAAAAATCTACTTTAACCAATAAAGTGCGACTTTTAAGACGGTTATGTCGGATGAGGTTACCTGAAGGCGGAAACATGCACACATCTAAATGCCATGGACGAATGTATCGGTGAATTAACCACTTTGGGTGAGCCATTAGCAGAGACTTGCAGTTTCATTGTACCTATCAAGTTTACCAGAAAGCTACAGTGTTTTAATAACCGCTTTCAAATCACGAGCGGAGGCTGACTTGACGAAAAGCATGGTGACAAATTATTGGAGGAATATAAACGTCGACATGATATCGAACATGTGAGTGTCAGCGGAGAAAAAGCTCTTAAAGTACACCAACAACAAGGCACAAGTTCAGATCATTACCAAATATATTGTTTTTTCTTCAAAAAGAAGGGGCACGTAAAAAGTGACTGTCGCAAATTTACATCATGGAAAAAGAAGAAGGAAGCAGTCAACCAAGGGCAAAAACAGGCAAATACAGTTTATAATAAAGGTGATACAGTGGATGCGTACGTATGCTTAATCGCAACAGAACAATCATCAGAATAAGGTAAATATATCTGAATGGTGTGTGGATTCAGGTGCATCGGCACACATGAGCAGCGACAAGTCATTTTTCAAATATTTGACCAAATCCACGATGAATTCGGTTACATTAGCCGATGGTAGTAATTTACCAATTAAAGGAACCGGCATTATCGAATTCAACAATGCAGCCACAAAATTCAGATTAATGAACGTACAGTTCGTGCCTGGACTTAAGTGTAATCTACTGTCAGTTAGTAAGCTGGCTAAAAGCGGCTGTACCATCACGTTTAAAGGTGAACAAAGTGAAATAAACAAGAACGAAAAAACTCTATTTGTTCTTAAATCCAGAAACGATGTCTACAAAATGGAACATCAAGCACTTAACATAACTCAACCAGCAAAATCGAAATGGTGGAATGTGTAACCAATATAAAGATAGCAAAGTGCGATCATAATGATATTTGTGAAATCTGTCTCCAATGTAAGAAAACCAGAGATCCATTTCCACAACAACCGTACACAAAGACAACGGGTAATTTAGATCTAATACACACCGACGTATGCGGACCGATACAAATACCAACACCAAGGGATAATAGATATATTCTTACCCTTATTGATGATTATACAAAATATTCGCATATATATTTGTTGAAACAAAAATCAGACGTTTGCAGAAACATTATGGAATTTGTCGAAATGATGAAAACGCAATACAGCGTGACACCCAAAGTAATCAGATCAGACAGGAGTGGTGAATATATGGACAATGTGCTGCGGAACTATTTAAAACAAAACGGAATTAAAATCCAATCCACAGTACCGAACACGCCACAACAAAACGGAGTTGCCGAACACAAAAATCGGACCCTAATCGAAATGACACGATGCTTGTTAGCAAGCTCAGGTTTACATAAACATTATTGGGGCGAAGCAGTGACTACAGCAAATCATATAATCAATCGTCTACCATCAACTAAGAGTGTAAAAACCACTCCGTATAAGCTCTGGAACGATAAAACACCGGACTTAAGTTACTTACATATATTCCGAGCAACTGTATATGCCCACGTACCGAAATACCAGCGTAAAAGGATGGACGACACAGGCGAAAAATTATTCTTCGTGGGATACGAACTTGGTACAAAAGGTTATAGACTTCTGGATGTTAACACACAGAAAATAAAGATCTGCCGCGATGTCAACTTTATTGAAGTCGAAATAAAAAACCAATCAACCATTGATATCTCAAGCGATCACCGAACGAAATCAGCTGATAACGATCATCAAACGGAAACAGCAGACGGCGATCAACATCAACTCATTGAAGCAGTACCGCAAAACGAAAATGATCCAGATTCAGAAGGAGAAGAAGAACAACCAGCGCGACGTTCTACAAGGCTAAATAAGTGAGTGTCGCCACAACGGTTAATAATGGAAATAAATAAGGCAACAAACGAAGTAAATCCAGATCCTGCTACGAAGCGGTAAATGGTCCAAATTCTGAAAATTGGATAATGGCTATGAAAGAAGAGATGGATTCGCTCCATAATTTTGGAATTTGGAAAATAACAAAATTACCTCCTGGAGAAAATGCAATTGGTTCCAAATGGGTGTGTAAGACGAAAACCGATCAAGATGGTAACATCATCAGATTCAAAGCCCGTTTGGTAGCGCAAGGCTTTTCACAAAAATTCGGTCGAGATTACGACGAATTTTTTGCACCAGTAGCGAACCCGACAACGTTGAAGATTCTTTTGGCAGTAGCGGGAAAAAGGAAGATGAAAGTTAAATATTTCGACATTCAAACTGCATACCTAAATGGAGCTGTCACATACCGTTTATATGAAACAACCGAAAGGCTTTACGACCGTTGACCGTACGCAGGTATGTAAACTTAAAAAAGTTTGTATGGTCTCAAACCGTGTGCAAAAGAATGGAATAAGAAATTTGACACTGTCATGAATAAGAACAGGTACGAGAAAAGCGATAATGACCCAACTTTATACATAAAGAAAGTCGACCAACACGTTATATACAGATGCCATGTTGATAATATTGTTGTAGCCTCAACAAATAACAAACTAATTGATGATTTCGAAATATTAATGAACAATTTTATCATCAAAAATCTTGGAAACCTACAATTCTATCTTGGTATCCAATTCAACAGAGATGAAATGGCACGTTTTACCTGAATCAAGAGAAATATATTTTGAACAAGCTACGTGAATTTAACCTGGAGGATGCAAAGAACTCGTCTACACCAATAAATGTCGGGTATCTAAGCCAGGCAATGAACCAGGAACAGTTCGAGTCACATGAAGTTTATCGTAGTGCAATCGGATTTTTACTCTACCTATCTACCAATACTAGCCCGGATATTTCCATTGCGACGTCAATATTAGCAAGACGTGTGAGTGATCCAAAGCAATGCGACTGGAATGAGGTAAAGAGAGTTTTCAGATACTTAAAACCCACCATATCTCTTAAACTTAAATTGGGAAACGACGAAAACGACCTAAGTTTCAAATGCTACGTTGACGCTTACTGGGCAGGAGACCATATAAACAGGAAATCAAGCACCGGTTATTGTTTTATCTTCAACGGAGCGTTGATCTTGTGGGTCAGTGGAAAACAAACATCTGTCTCTTTGTCTTCGACAGAAGCTGAATTTATCGCATTTGCCGAAGCTGTACGCGATCTCATCTGGATAGAGCGCATATTCAACGACTTGGACGAGACAATCGGAACTCCAATCAAAATATTCGAGGACAATCAAGGATGCATAAAATTGCTCAACAATCGAATTTGTCATCAGCGTGTAAAACATATCGACATAAAATACAAATTCGTACACAGCTTTATAACTTCCAACAAGATAACAGCCATTTATTGTCCAACCGACAATATGATTGCAGATATGCTGACGAAACCACTAGATGGACCAAAATTGGCTAAACACACGAGAGCAATTGGTTTAATTTAACGCTACGACATGTTGAGAAGGGGTGTTAGTTGTGCAATTACCCTAATTTTCTGGGTATAGCCCGCGGATTATATGAAAAAAAAAGTATTTTTTTTTGGAAATTCATAGGTGCGAGTTATACAATAAGTGCGGGTAATACATACAACCATTTTTCTCATATTAGCGATTCGAAAACATTATTATCTATTGACGTTAGGAAATAACCAAATCACGCTCCTACGGTGAGGTTTAAGATTGCATGTTATACAAAGGATGCGGGTTATACAAAAGATGCGGGTTATACAAAGGATGCGGGTTATACAAAGAATGCGGATTATACGTGAACTATTTTTATTTTTGTAAAAATTCGACATTTTTAAGGGTGCGGGTTATAGACCAGGTGCGGGCTATACCCAGGAAATTAGGGTAGTTGGTGCAACATCTAGTACTTTTGAATTATGGGTGTGTGGGTGCGTGTGTATGGTGGTTAACCTATGTTAACCTACCTAATCTAATGCCGGCCGAGGCAAATATTTATTGGTCGGTGGCACTAGGATTTCTCTGTTCATTTTGCGATGTACTAAGTTAAAATGTACTTATCTATATTTACTTAATGAATGTTTATTTGTATCTAATTTATATATGATAATCACAGTACGAGACTTACGCTCAAGTTCGAGATATCGTATTTAATGTGGTTTAGTATTTTATTATAGTTCAACGTTACAACGGTTATGAAAAATGGCGAGAGCTAATTTTGTGCTCCGCTGGTAACGGTTGCAAAGTTATTATCCTTTTTTATTCACCAACTTTTCTTTTATATGTGCCGCTTTGTTTTAGCGACGTCTACGCGATTTGCACGAATGTCTTTGGTCAAATTAACCACGCCGCGCCGTGCGAACGAGTGTTGGGAAACATTGGTTCTACTCTAAACTAGGTGTCACTCCGGTGATTTTTATTATTTGTGCCGGTGTATGGAATGTCTGGACATCTTGCTCTGTCTTGACAATTACTTGTCATTCGTTTCAAGTGTCGTAACATTCCGTGACCGCTGCGTTAGTGATTTGTTTATAGCTTTGGGGATACTACCGGTGATAGACTGGTTAGTAAAATACCTAGTCTTGCTTTTTATACATTGTTTATTATTATGTTTGTTTACAGGTTGGTCGTATCACCACAGAATAAAACGTCAAGTTTAGTCACGCACTTATTAGTTTACGGCGCATTGTATTTTTATTTGTTTTTTGTAAAAAAATGCGCACTTTTAATTAGGTATATATTTTATTTAGGAATTATTTTAAACTTTCTCATATATTTTATATTCATACTTAAGTCCATTTTCTTCCTGAATTTCGCTTGGCACATCCGGATCACTAACGAGTTTAAATTTAGTTTTATCCAATTCTGGGAAAAAAGCATCACATTCAAATCGTGCCTTCACCTCTGTAAGATAAATGCGATGGCACAATTCTGATTCCATTGCCGCCTTATAAACTGCATAGCCTCCAACAATCCAAATATTTTCAATTTGTTCAAAAATTTCTGGCTCCTGAATTTTCTTTAATGACTCTTCGAAGCTAGAACAAATAATCACCTCACGTGGATATATTATAGTTAAATCTGATGTTCGAGTTAATACAACATTTAATCGGTTTGTTAAGGGGCGTTTTGACTCCGGTATACCAAAATATGTCTTTCTTCCCATAATAACAACATTTTTTTTGGATGGATCGTTAACTTTTGTGGTCATTCGATTAAAATACTGTAATTCATTTCTAGAAAAGAAACTGATTGAATATTTTTATTTCAGTCAATTTGTATGAACTTACTTAAGACGCCACGGTATATTTCCTTGGAAACCGATTCCCAAATCATCGCTAGCTGCTGCGATCAAGCTAAACTTTAAATTCGACCTCATTATCGTTTAGTAGAATTATAATACATACAACACTTTAATAATATTTTTCTTTTTTGATAAATATCTAACCTTTTCGCTAAATAGGTGTAAGGTCAAAATTACGCTTGGTGTTTTTCTTTTAAATATTCACGTTTCACAATGTAAATGTATTTCTGTGCCGTTTGCGTTTATTTACTTTTGAAAACGCAATCGGTAGTAGATTATTTAACATAAAAATGTACTAGTTTAGTTTTTGATTTTGTGTGCTACATACTGTTTAAAACATCTTTTCACTCTTTTTATATCGATTATTATAAAACAATGCTTTATTTACTTTTAATTAGTTGATATAAAGAAAATATAAAATTGTATCGCTTAATTATTTAGAAAACATGTTTTTGTTTATACAAACAGTTTGACGTTTATTCTATTACATTTTTTGTTAACAAAAAAATGTAATTTCATCATAGAGCTCAAAACTGTAGATAAGAAATAAACAAACGTCAAGTGTAAGCAAATCGCGCGAAAAAGAGAAAGACAAATAGTTTAGGGCCATATTTAGAATTTTATTCAATGCATTGAAATGGAGTGGGTTGCTTAAAATAAAACAATTAAAGTATAAAAAATGTTTTTATTTTAGTTGCAAATACAGGTAAACCTCGTTTAACGAACATATTGTGTTCGTTCGTTAAGGCAAGGCTCCATTAAAGCTAACACGTTAAAAAATCGTTATTTTTTAGAACATTTTACAATTTTTACTTCTATTGTTATATTTTTTAAATTGTGGTTAATTAAAAATTTTAACAGAACATGTAAATTTTAATTTTCAAACTACAGTTCGTAGCAAATTATTTTATTTTAATTGAAATAAGTAATTTTTCCTTTTCATCGTACAATATGGCGACTTCGAGAAAAAAAATTTAAAAAAAATCGTTCAACCGGAAAACGAACTCATATTCCAGTACGACGATTTTTTTTTCGTGGTATACATAGTCACAAAAGTCAACACCTCATTTGAAAAATTTTATTTTTGTTGGTCGCGTACGCGTAGAATTTCGATACGATTTTTCCGTTCATGTAGCCAGGATCGCGAAAAACCGATTCGAATCGTACGTTTTGTCGTATCATGGAGCCTTGCCTTTAGTTGAGGTTTCTTTTGATTTGATTTTGATTTTTGACAACAAAAAAAAGTTGCAATTTTTTTTGTTGTTTTATGTATTTGAGATTAGATTTAGATCTTGGAGACTATACTGGGGCAAAATTCAAGAGTATTCAGAGATGTCCAGGCTGCGTAAAGTACTATCCACTAGCCCTTCTATCCCAAGCTTTCTTCAAAGGCCGGATGGAGCATGGACCACAAATAGTGAGGAATCGCTGGAACTACTACTGGAGACTCACTTTCCTGGTTGTTCCGAATTGAACCTAGTATATTAGCAGGTAATAGAGCAAGTAGCCTTGTAGGCCAAATTATTAGTAGAAGAAAGATTCTGTCGGCGATAAGCAGCTTTAAACCATATAATTCGCCAGGACCTGATGGTATTATCCCTTTAGAGGTAATTTTTAGAGGCATCCTAGAACTATGTCACATTCCCAGTAAATGGACGGAAGTGAAGGTTGTTTTCATACCTAAGGCGGGAAAACGCTCACACTGCAGTCCCAAAGACCTTAGACCGATTAGCTTGTCTTCTTTCCTTTTCAAAATACTGGAAAGACAAATAGAAGCTTATCCTAGAGGCACGATTGTGCCGGCAAAGCTATCTAAATCTCAACATGCCTATTGCTAGGGGAGATCTGTAGAAACTGCTCTTCATTCTCTTACATATTTTATTGAAAAATCTTTCGAATATGGAGATAACGCGATGATAACCGTTTTGGACATTGTGGGAGCCTTTAACAACGTGCTTACAGGGGCTATAACTCGGGCACTTTCGAATCTAGGAGTGGATGAATCTCTCAAGGGCTGGATAGATCAAATGTTAAGAGGCAGGATCATAAATGCTAGTCTGGGGAAATCCTTCGCCAGAAGACAAATTTTATCTTCGAATTTTACTACAAATTTACTTTGGTCTTTTTCTGAACATGCTAAATATATTTATTTTACAAAACAAGATCTTACCTCATTGATTTTATTATTTAGCATGTTCGTAAAAAGACCAAAGTAAATTTGTAGTAAAATTCGAAGATAAAATTTGTCAATCTTTTTCCGAACATGGTTAGTAAATCTACAGTAAATTTTTATGTAGTTGTTTTTATTATTTTGGCATTTTTAATCTTAATGACCGGATTTATGTGACGAAAAATTAACTTTATGCCGAATTAAATACAAAAAAATATGTTTAAATGGCAAGCGATTTATTATCCATGAAAATGCGTGTTCGAATTTTTTCGATATTGGATTTTATATATTTTAACTTTTTGTATGGGCAAGGTAATTTTAGTAAATTTTTTACCAACATAACAAAAATAAATTTTACTATAAATTTACTATTTCGAATGTGCTAATTATAATTTTATACTCTATTTTTCACATAGCCATACAAAGAAAAGCTTAATTTGTTCAATTTTATTTTAATTATATTAATCAAATTACTAAATTAAAGTTATTGATTTTAATCTCAAAG
Organism: Tipula helvola; assembly: GCA_963556165.1. Taxonomy (NCBI): domain Eukaryota; kingdom Metazoa; phylum Arthropoda; class Insecta; order Diptera; family Tipulidae; genus Tipula; species Tipula helvola. Next base: position 199,260,347 of record OY744483.1, read on the forward strand.
GTTTGATTTAAATATAAACCTAAAAATATTTTCTGGTACGAGTATTTTTCATTGATAAAATTTTAATCAAAAATGTTCAATTTTACATGGGTTCTTATGGGAAAACGTAAAATCTATCCCCCTTAAATTAAGCTTCTTTTAAAATTGGTCTGATCCAGACGGCTTGTATATCTAGGAACGCTTTGCTATGGCTTTTTGTTGTGTTGCCAAAAACGCCGCGCCGCGACAATTTCTTAGCGACAAAAAATTTGAGTGTAAACGAGCTATTAACCAACGTACAACTACGTGATAAAAACAAATCTATTACTACATTTTTTTAAAGTACAAACACAATTTTTTTTTATTTTCCGTAAATATTATATTAGTACGATGGCTGGAAGTTGATTAAACTTATTTTGAGACAGTTTCTTGATGAATTCAAATTAAAATTAAAGATTTTTAACATCTTAAAAAAAGAAAAGAATTTGCAAACGAAAATATTATGTTAAATTAAAAAAAAAATCAATCTTTGTTTTATGGAAAAATTATATGAAAATAAATAATTTTATCTACTGTGATGGAAGTTTTTATCTAAATTACAAATCAGTGAAAAGTTTTTTTTGTTAAATTTTAATTTTACAAAATTTAAATTTGATTTTGATTAAATTTTCTGTGATTTTTTGCATTTTTTTTTAAACAGTGATACAAAAATTTATCCAAAATGAGGTTATTTCCACCAAGATTTTCTAACATACAAAAAATGTTGGATTTCTATTCACAATTTAATCCATCACCTCTTTCGATAAAACAATTTATTGACTTTGGTAAGTTTAATTAAATAGCTATAGTTTGTTCAAATAAATAATAATCACTCGGTTGTTCTTAAAAATAATGAACCATTTTGAATGGTGATTTTATCTGATTGGACCGGATCTCATCATTTTGCCTATTTGGCGTTATAACAGGGATTTGTTTGAAGGTCTCATTTTTCATTTAGTTATTCGTGATAGCCATAGATTTCATCATACAAATTTTGTTGTTTTCAACATGTACATACATATATTGTTTTTTAAATATGTACATATATTTTAAACATAAATAAAAATTCAAAATACATATGTTCAGGTAAAGCAGAAGTAGAAAATAAATCGATTCCAATTTTGTCTAGAAAGAGATAAATATATTCTGTAGCCGTATAAAGCAAAAACAAAAAATGTAAACAACATTATTATGATTACAGGTTTCGCATTTGTTATGCTGTTTTGACGTTCAATTAATTTATTGAACAAGTTTACATTATCAATAACATAAAAATAAAAAATACATAATAAAAATATAATTTATTTTTTATTGTGAGTCAGCTACATATTAGGGAAGAGTTTGTGTTATGTTTATATTATTGATCTCGGTTACAACCCCCAAAGAATCAAAATAAACCATATTGATCTGTCAATATTACGTTCAATATGGTATTCAATTTGTTGCAATCCGAAATCAAAATCGTGATGTTGCATGACGATATTCCTTTGGTTTCTGAAAATGAATGTTTTTATTTTTCTGGATTAACAAGATTTCTTTTTAGCAATAAAACAATTTATTTTACTGGCTGTGAATCAGATACAGCAAAATTTTGTAGCATACTGCAAATAAACAAAACTATTGCGAATTATTTAAAGCAGATTTCCGTAATTTTTAGATATTTGTTTTATTCAAAAAAACCTAAAATGTCAGCCAAATCATCAACAAAGCAAACAAAAAAAAAACATGTGCTTAGATTTTATTGCGAATTCATCGAGATAAATTTGGTACCTTGCTGTGAGAACGACTTTTAAACTTTCATCTTTTTTCTACAAATTGTTATTTTTTTTGTTTGCTCTTTCTTATTACGTTATTAGAAACATAAACATTTAAAATTAATTGGAGAGTGTAAAACGAGATGCCGCTCTCATGAATTTATCGATTAGCTTACCTCGATGTTTTTTAGTCCAGTGTTTGACGGTTTTTCGCTCAGAATTCTTAAGGACAAAACTGAATGGGTATTTGTGAATTCGATTCGAACGCATAGTCTTCGAAGATTGGATTCTTATTTGAATTGAATCAGATTCGTTCGTTTCTTATTTAAATCAAATATGAATCTTATACATTCGAATTCGTATCATATTCAGAAATATCCATTGACGTGAAATTTGGATAGTAAGTAGGGAATGGCTCAAGGAACTAAAGTTATATAGTGCTGATGTGTGGTTTTATCCTGGGGGTGGATACCATCTCTTCTCGAGGGGTGCAAATTAGTACACTCAAAATAACCGAAAAAATCGATAGAGGGATGAATTCTAAGCAAAAAAACGTTTCATGAAGTTTTTTCGATAAAACAATATTTTTCGAGTTATTCGTGATTGAAAATGTTGATTTTTTATTTAAAAAATGCATGTTTTAGATCGATTTTTCACGAATACATAATTCGAAAACCTTACGTTTTATCAAAAAATCATGAGCAGCAAAAATAAAGTTATAAAATAAGCTTATCGATTGTTTTTAATTTTTATTTCTGTAGATGCAATACGTTGAAAGTGACTGTTTGTTCATCGAAACTGGAATTCGAACCTTTCAACTTTAAACAATGGAAAAACGACGAATTTTTTGAGGAACACTTGTTAAACCTTTTTTAAAGTACTTGAAAAGACCTTTAAAATAAGCTTAAGTAAAAGTCGTTAGCATAAAAACTTACGGTGTTATAAAAATAAAAAATGCTTGTCTAGTTTTTTCGGAGAAAAAATCAGCAATGAAATCAATAACTTAACCGCAAGAATTGAGATTAAACGTAATCCATTTACAATGTACTTTACTTAGGTACTAACAATGTGTTCTAGAAGTTTGATTGAACGGTTAAGAATGTCTAGATTTGAAAATATGTATGTCTGAAATCTGAATCAATTTTGGAGTGATTTTTGAAAAAATTTCGTTTTTTCACAATAACTCAAAAATAAAGATATGTACAAAATGCAAGAGTACAAAAATTTAGGTTTTTCTTGTAAAAAATTTGATTATTTTTTTATTTCTCTAGGATGAAAACTAATCCGTTTTCTGTTCGCATTTGAATGTGAGGACCACCTTCTCCGAGCCCTTTAATCCCAAAAATTACAAAAACGAAGGGTTCAAGAAATATCTTAAAAATTAAGGAAGTCACCGGTAAAAACCAATCGCGTTTTTCGGTGAAATTTTCGGATTGCTCTCAAACATACATTTTTTAGATGAAAAATCAACATTTTCAATCGCGAGTAACTCGAAAAATATTGATTTATCGAAACAACAAAAACTTCATAAGTCGCTTTCACACACACCATAATCTACGTGGATTTGATAATTCGCTTTCGTATGTCTTTTCACACGCATCAAAGATTACTAATTTGACTGAAGCACAACTAGTTTCATTTCGAATGTTACAAATTGGTTATCAAAAATATATTTGTAAACAAGATAAAAATCAATTACATATTTCTAAAATATGAATTTAATTAAACCAAAAATAAATAATTTTCGATAAACTTATCAGATTCAACTAAAAATATATTAATTATGATGAACAACTATTCAGTTCTGAGATTAATATCTGCCATTCTTTTCACACGGTAATTCAGTATCGCAGTGGATTACAAAATACCGAATAATAAAGTGTAACTTCGGTATTAAATTTGCACATTTCACACGACCATTTTTCGGATTATGTAATCTAGTTCGGTATTGGATTATGGTGCGTGTGAAAGCGCCTATAGAATATTTTTTGCTTAGAATTCATCTCTCTATCGATTTCTGCGGTTATTTTGAGTGTATTAATTTTGCCCCTGATAAGGGGTGGCATTCCACCCCCAGGGTAAAAACACATCAGCACTATAAGTTTTGTTCCTTTAGGCATTCCCTACTTACTATCCAAATTTCTCGCCATGCGGTTTTGTCCGTAAGAATTCTGAGGTAATAACCTATTTTTCCCATCAAATACTGGACTAGTAGACAGAAGAGTTAAAAATACGTGATTTCGTGACTTTATTTCGTTCTTTCGCATTGTTAATTCTTTACTTCTCTTTCTTCGTTGACTCGTCGTCTGATTGCTGTAGGCTAAGTTTGTTTTTTTCCCTAAATTTTCTTTTAATATTTTGTTATGAGCTCTCAAACTTGGATAACTTGTGCAAGTTCGACAACAATAGGCGCAACATTTTTAAATAATAATATAAAGTTAAATCCTAAATCTCGTGCCTAGTTTTGTTCGTTTGTAAATATTTTACTTTTATATTATAGAAATAATTAAAATAAAAACAACTTACGCATAAAATCCAAATTTTTTCGTGAAAATAAGTTCAGCAAATTACCGTTAGGTAGCCATTTGTCGTTTGGTATATACATATACTAATTATATTGTAATATCCCAAGTACAACAAAGCTGATTTCATCACCGACTTTGTTCAGCAATAATGTCCGACTTATTATAAGATTTACTATGAAAGTTGGCCAAAAAATCGGAAAATGATGAAACAAAAAAAAAATTGGAAACCAAATTTCATCATTTTCCGATTTTTTTGGCCAACATTCGGAAAAAAAATTCATGTTTTCAGCTAAATGTCAGAAAAATACAAAAATTTTCGGATAAAAAATACTTGGGATACGATGGAGGGTTGGTATAGGTAAAAATGTATAGATGGTCATAGCAAATTAATTTTTTAAGTTGAAAAATTAGGCCAATGATACCTATATCTTTAATAATCTACTATATTTAAACGCCATAAAATTGTTTATATTGTATGTTTGTTTGTACCGTGGGTTTCGGAAACGGCACGATCAATTTTGGTAAAAATTGGTGAGGGGGAGGGGGTTTTCGAGTAGCAGGAAGCGATTGCGACTAGTCTTGATTTGAAAAAAATTCGTTTAAGGAGTCCTCCAGTGGGGCCCGGGTTTCATTTTTCTTAAAAAAAAAATTCAATTTTTGTGGTTGCGTTGTTTTTTGTTTCTTTCTTGTTTTGTGACTTTTTTAATCAATGGGATTTCTGCAAAATAGCCTAATGGGATCTGGAAAATGGCCAGTTTGAATGGGACTTAGTCATTTCTCAATCGATAGGAATGAAAATCGGTTTGTATGATGAAAATGGGATTCTAATATGAGTTCCAAATGTGGTTCTGCAAAATGGCCAATTTAAATGAAACTAAGCCATTCTTCAACGGATTTGGGTAAGACGCCGGGTGTGGCTCTAGAAAATTTACAGTTTGAATGGAATTACGCCATTTCTTATCCGATTGAGATAAAATACGGTATGTTTGATGAAAGTGAGACTCTAACATGAGGTCCTGATGTTGTTTTCAAAAATTACTAATTTGAATGGGAGTCTGCATTTCTCAACTGATTGGGATGAAACTTGAATTTGTATAATGTAAATGGAATTCCAATATGAGTTCCAAATATAGTTCTGGAAACTGGCTTATTTGTTTTGTTTCTACAATATTATTAAAATTTGATTTCAGTATGAATTTCGGATGTGGTTCTAAATATTGGAACTAACTTAGTTCTTCACAGATTGGCATGCAACTTGTTCTAGAAATTAACTTACCAATTTAAAAAGGCTTGGTAAGGGCAATTTCGATGGAGTTAAGAAATTTAGACGTGAATTGGAGCGCTCCTTCTGGCTTATCTTTGATTGAATCATAGCTTTTATATACTTTGGGATCTCCAGGCATTTGGTCGATAATTTTGGATTTGATCTTACCTTCATTTTTATTCAGTAGCGCTAGTATGGTTCGATTCTTTATTTCTTCGTAGTTGTGATTGGCGAGGCATTTTCCGGAAACTTCGTTAATTACATTGTCATTAGACAGGAGATCCTCCGATTTTATTTCATGAAACTGGTTAATCGGAAGTTTTCCGTCTCCCAATTGCAACAAATAATTTGCGTGAAAATGAAGTGAAGTGTCTCCAGAGATTACTTCGTTTAATTGATGAACCCAGCAGCACAATTTGGTTGGCTCGTGGCTGAATGGACAAGCATTGGCGAAAATCACCGCCCAGTATGATAATCTTTCATCCAAATGGCAAATTAGAATTTACAATTTTGCGCAATAATTGATCCATGTTGTCCGGTCCATATTTGGTAGCATAGGCGCTTCATCCATTAAAAAAACGTGAACTTTGGCAAGTTCGGCTGCTCTAACTGGGTTTTATGTTTGAGGTCGATTCAGATGTCATTGGTACTTTGAGTCCAAAGGTCTTATGTGTAGCAAAATCGACGCAATTCCTGTGAAGGCCGTTCACTTGACGGTACCATTTTGACCCTGCAGGATGTAACAGAGTCCCTGTGCCAAGCATCTCGTACAGGCGTCTGTCAAGAGTAGTTGAATATCGATGCTGAGGACTTGTTCGTTTAGCTGGTTCTCATAGTCGTTAATATTGTCCATACCGAATCGTTCCATCCCGAAGCGGAAATTTCTGCCTTCTGTTGCCTCTGTGTTTAGCTTGTATGCGATGCTCCGATACGCGCGATCAATTCCTTCTTCGCAGATTTGCCAGTTCGTCTGGCTTCTTGGATAACATTTTCATACAAGTCTCATTTAAACATCATTCATAGGTGTTTTGGGTTTACGGGAAAACCAAGGATCAGGATCTGTATGAACTACGTTCTCATTACTCTTGGCATTTTTGACACGGAAAATTCCTGCAAACCTTCTATCCACTGTTGATCGGCGAATACGAGTCCTTGAGCGAGACAGGCTTTCTTGTATTTATGTCGCATATTGAGTGTTGTTAAACATTAAAAGATGATTGAAACTTGGTGCGTTCCTAATGTGATACAACAATAGTCGCATATCATTGAGTTTCGGTTGGGCGGCGAAATTTACATTAGTAATTCTGCCAATGACGCGTAGACGACGTGTATTTATAATGTTCTGGTATCTGCCATTAATAATAGTAAACTATTTCCGAAATTCTATTTAAACGACGGTCTTGTTGTTTTTGTAGTCTCAACGCTTGATTATGTAGGAAACAGGCGTTTAATATTGAATTCTTCTGTCCGATGTCTTCCAAATCTTCGTGCGCTGGCTCTATATTTGTGATTCTGTATTAATATATCTATTGGCAGTGTTAGCGCTATTTTACACAATTATCTGAAGCTGTCAAAAGTTAGTGCAAGATGGGTTCCCCGAATGTTGACTATGGAACAAAAAAATATCGAGTGGAAGCTTCTAAGGTAATACTGGAAATGAGTGAAGACGATCCCGTTAAATTTATAAACCAGATAGTCACCTCACCACTATGATCCAGAGTCGAAACAGGAATCCATGCAATGGATAGCGCAGGGAAATCCACCACCGAAAAAATTTAAGATTCAACCATCTGCCAGTAAGATAGTGGCATCAATTTTTGGGATGCTGATGAATTTTTGATGATTGACTAGCAGAATATTGCTGTAGCAGAATATTTTGAAGAACAGGAGAAATCATTTTGTTTTTTTGGTTTGAACAAATTAATTGACAGGTGTAATAAGTGCATTAGCGTGGGTTTTATTATACATATTAAAAAATAAAAATATGTTTGAATAAAATTTACCGTTATTTCATATAGATTTACCGAACTTATTGAACTTGTAACATAAAGAAACAGAAAAATGTTAACCCACATTCAACTTTTAGAGCGGAGCTCGATGGCCAGGGACTCTTTAATTATTTGTCCTAAATTTTCACTTCATCGTAAAATTTAAACATTTAAAAATAAATAGGACAATTAATTATGTAGCACTAAAAACTGACAAATTATGATTATAATTTGTTGTTGGAGAAACTAAATCTTCGACACTTGTGGTATTAGAAACTAAATTGTTATTATGTACTATTATGTGTACCGAATGAAATTTGTGATTCCCAAATTTATATTATCTCATAGGTTACTACGCAAAAGAAAAAAACTGGTACCGTTATTTTGTAGAAAAACAATTTAAAAAAACGAATAAACGTCAAATTGGGCATTTGTTTTATTTGTTTCGAAATGGACGCATCATAAGGAGAAAAATGTGATTTAATAATTAGATTGTGCAATGATCATCCCGAGTATACCAATAAAAAAATTGGTAAATTGGCCGTTGTTTCCAATAATACGGTAACAAATGTAAAAAAAAATGTCAAATCAATCTTTCTGTATCACGCAAGCCCGGATCCGGAGAAAAATCAGGTGCTCCAAATAAAATGTTGGATCAGAAAATTGTAAGAGTCATTTCGAAACATCCCTCGATGTCTGTGCGAGATTTTGCCAGAAAAACCAAAACAACCAAATCGATTGTGGAACGAGCTAAAACCAGAAATAATCTACGGACATACAAGAAGTCAAAAATCCCCAAAAGAAGTGTTGAACTATTTAATAGAGGGATCGATCGAGCAAAGAAACACAACAAATGGTTGAACGAAAGAAAAGATTCTTGTTTCGTAATGAACGACGAGACCTACGTCAAAATGGATTTCTCGACACTTCCAGGTCCCCATTATTACATCAAAAAGAAAGGTAAAGAACTGGACGGAACAATTACTACCATAGCTGTTGAAAAATTTGGCAAAAAAACATATGGTTTGGCAAGCAGTTTGCCAATGCGGCTTAAGATTACATCCATACATAATAAATGGGATTATGAAAAGGTGAATGTTCGCCGTAAAATGAACAAAAAGTTTGAATGAATACGATTATTTAAAAACTGTACAATATGTGCAATAGAACAAGTACAGAAAAATAATGATTATATATTGCCGTTTAGTTTTAATTCTTCATGTACAAATCACAAATTTCATTCGGTACACATAATAGTTATTTAATTATTACGAATTTACGATTACCAATGAAAATGCAATTTTTAATCTTTATTTTTTATAACACTTTTACTTACTTAATTATTTTAAGTAAATATACAGCTTTGTTAAACATTTTAACAATGTAAAACAAATATATATAAATCAAAGATAACTAACGAGCGAAAATTCATTTTATTTTCTTGCACCGAGATAAATTAATTAAGAATAAACGACTTTGTTTATTTGCTGTGTTCTTTTTCATTTTTGCAACTAATCTGTTTATGACTGGACTTTGGTGATCATTCGATATTCGAATATCGATTGATATTTGAAGATAATGTTACAGCTTATCGAATCGCGGTCTATCAAAGCAATAGTAAAAAGATTGCTCGTTGTGTTGACCAAATGAATGCGGTAAGAACCGGATCAATCCTACTTATATGCAATGAATAGATGATTTTGTTATTTTTAGGTGCAAATTTTTTTGTTTTTAAAAATTGTTATTAATTTTGTTGGTAAATATGTTATTTGGTCGAATAATGTGAAACAATTTTTTAATCGATTATGACCTAAAAAGTCTATATCAAAAATAGGCAAGCGTCAAAGTATGAATCACAAAATTGTGATAATTATTTTGATAATTAAAAATGTACAACAAACAAACCAAAACGCACTTTAAATTATAAAGTTGGTTGTGTTTTCTAAGAAATATTTTTGTATTTATATTTACGTACATATGTTTGTCGAGAAATCTTTAAAAATATTAACAGACAGTTGTTGGTTGAGAGATAAATAACCGGTGGTGTGTAGTTGAATGCCGTTAATTTACTTTCATCGTATGAATTTTGTTCACAATCGCCGCAGCCAAACTAATAAACACATGTCACGATTATTTTTAATTGTTGTCGTCATACTGCTCAATCGAAAATTCGGGGGAGTGTCTTGTATCGTAAGAATTCGAAAAATTAATGATAGTAACGTACCAAAAATATAAATTTAGTTTTTAGTTAATTATTGCCTTTTGTTTATTTTACTTTTACTAGCCATAAGTACACACAACTTATGTAAAATCGATAATCCAATAAAATATCGTACTAATATAAAAAATCATTAATACAAAACATTTTTAACATCGGCATAAATATTTTATTTTAGTAAATGCGTATTTTGTGCACACGTGTTTCTCGGGATACGTTGTGGATGACCTAAAAAGTTTAAATTCGGGCCCACTTTTTCGAAAAAAAAAACATTCTTGTTTCATCTCATTCCAAAATCAATGTATGTATATGTATTATTATTTTCCTTCTTTTTCTAAATGACATTGTAAAAGGTGAAACCAATTTTATTTAATATTAAAGAAAATTTCAACAGAAAATGTTTATCTTAAATTTGAAACCAAAGTATATATTTTTAGACTTTACTGTGCGATTTCAACAAAAAATATTAACAAATGATAATTTATTTTGAGCGTTTAAAATGGAATATTCATACAAGAATAGTCAATATGCCAATTAATTATTTTAATATTTTTGAGCCAATGGGCGCGCATTTAGAACTACTCCCCCAACAGTTTGCAACAAATTGTATATATATACAAGTTGAAGTTAAGTCTGACGGGCATACGATACATTGTAATTTGTAAATAGTATGACATTGCGATAGTTTAGGATAGATTTCCATTGCCAACGTATTGGAAGACCTGAATACTTCCAAACCAAATGTATCTAATCGCATGATCACATTACTAAAAGCGACATTGTAAACAATAATATGTAATTTATGAACACGAATGATAATAAGAAATAATAAAATTATGTTATACTTATTTTATGGGTATAGATCTAATTGAATAACCACACAATTGACTGACAAGTTATATTAATAAAAAACGATTTGCATCTCTCATGATTTGAAGGTGATTCCTAGTTCAATAAAGTAAATAATAAGACACTATTTTTGTGATAAGAATTATAATTATTTATAATTTATATATTGAGTCTTGCAAATGTGTGAAATATATTTACTATTGAATGATGTTTTTATATAAAATTAATTGAAAAAGTGTTACATAATCTTATAAATTAAACTTATTAGCAGTGGCGGCTTCTGACTTAAATTATCACGCGTGCAATAAATCGTTTTTTTTATCAATTTTAACTTACAGAGCATTCACAATGAAAAAACTTTTTACTTTTGACTTACAGGTTTGTATGAATTTCCAACATAACGAGCAAACATTTTTGTTCATTAAGTTGGAAATTCATACAAACCTGTAAGTAAAAAGATTTTTCATTGTGAATGCGCTGTTATTTACAAATTGATTTGGGTACTTTGAAAGGAATAGGATTGAAAGGCCGAATGCCGAAATGCCGGATGTCGAAAGGCCGATTGGCGAAAGACCGAATGTCGAAAGGCCGATTGTGTTGAAAGGCTGTTTGTGTCGAAATTGATTTTAATGTTTCATCTTTTTATGAATGAAAATTTAAATTTTTATGAAAACCAAAATTTATATTTTTATCAAAATTATTGTATAAAAATGTTTAATAGTAAATCGCCTTAAATAATAAAATCTTCTTACCTTATCTAGAAAAAAAAAATACAGAAACAAAGAAACTCAGACTCACTCTTTCTATAATTGTTTTCCAAAAGTCTAAAATCTTTTCTCCAAAATCTTATTTTACAACATCTTGTTACCAAAAGCCTTTTTGGAGAAAATCTTGTTTCTCATCTTGTTTTCAAAATACTGTTTATTTTGTTAATTTACATTAAAATAAAATAACATCGACTACTTAATTTAACTTAGAATTGTAGAGGCTAACAGCTTCGGTAACTCACGGGCACGCGGAAGGTCGCTGCACTCCCTCCGCGCCGTACGTAGGATCAGATACTTGTAAACAAGGGTCTCTAAACAGGTGGGGGGTCGTGCGTTATCTATTGTCGACGGTACCCGATCTATCTACCTGTCGATACATTGAGTTTGAGACGGAACAAAAAATAATAATGGTAATAAAAATTTTGCCGTGAAAATTAAAAAAAAACACCTGCGCTACGCCGCGATTTGGTGGAAAAATGCCCGACTACATAGTGTTAATGACACCTACTAAAAAGAAAAATAATTGCACTATTTTTTATGCAAGATTTTGTAATTGCAAGATTTTGTAGTTGCAACATTTGGTAATTGCAAGATTTTGTAGTTGCGAGATTAATATAAAAAGCAATATTTTGTTAATGAACATTTTGAAATGCAATATCTTATATCGATCCCAGAAAAACTATTCCACTAAATATTCATTATTTCACTATAAAATAATCAAAATAATTATTTCGGAAAACCAAATTTTAAAAAAGATTTTGTCCAACAAAATTTTGGTAAACTATATTTTATACGGTAAGAATTCAAAAAACAAGATTGAACGGCAAAACAAGATTTTGTCTTGCAGGCAAATATCTCGATCTCCTAAAAATGCCAATAAAATTGATTTTTTTTCATTATTTTTAACAAAATATATTTTCTGTATTTTTTCCGGATTGCTTTTCCGGGAATTTTTAGATTTTTTTGGGGATTTTTTTCTGGATTTTTACTTTTGAACTATTCTGGATTTTAAAATTTCTGAATTTGTTTTTCCAGGCAAATTTAGTGATTCCATTAATTATAATAAAAAAAAAATTGTTTTTCCGACAAAATTTGATCACATTAATCTGCTACATGGACAGGATTTATTAGCACGTATTTTCAATTTATTTAAATTATTTTACATTAAGAAATAAATTCAATGGTTTTAAATATTCATTTCAATCAACTAAGTGAAGGAAAATTGCATGAAAATTCGGCCTTTCGACATTCGGCCTTTTGACTTATTCGGCCTTTAGACATTCGTCCTTTCGACACATTCAGCCTTTCAACATTAGGCCTTTCGACACATTCGGCCTTTCGACACATTCGGCCTTTCGACACATTCGGCAATTCGACCTTCGGCCTTTCGGCGTTCGGCCTTTCGAAATTCGGCCTTTCGATATTCGGCCTTTCGAAATTCGACCTTTCAACATCGAACGCTTTGAAACACCCTAATACATAACCGTTACAAATAAATTACATGCTGCTTAAGACGGAACTCAAACCATTAAAATCAAACCTTTTTCGTAAGCTATCCCAAGCTATCGTATTTTGGTTTTATAGAACATTTTCGCAAAAATCGCTTGATTTTTAGGGGTTTCCATACTTTTCCTCACCCTGTATATGTACAGACCTTTTTTGCAAAAAAAATTTGACAGATAAAAACCATTGTTAAAATATCGGTAGACTAATGCAGCTTTTCTGTGTAATATAATTTGTGATTTTTTATGTACATATGTGAACTGGTTTTAATTATTTTAAAATTAATTTGTGGTGTTTACAAGAGAATAATTGTTAATTTTATTATACCATAAAACTATACGAGTTTTCTCGTGCAAGTAAGGTAAATCTTTTTTTTTTGTTAGTTTATTTTTGTAACGACATTTGGAAGTTCTTCATTAAATTTTCCACATTTTCAGACATGTGTTATAACACCAATGTATTGTTGACAAAATACGCAAAGAGCTTTCAGGGACCTGAAAGACATAAATTTATTATAGATCGTTATCTCATGAAATTCGATGCGAACTAGCTTCAAAAGAATGTAACTTTTTTTTTTAAATTTATCATTATCTGGTCAAGAGAAAGCCGTTTTATATGTCCAATGAACTAAAAGCTTATAAATCGTTATAAGTTTTATTAAAGCGTTTGTGTTCAGCATTTAGCCGGGAATAGACTTTGAAGCGGATTTATCGTATTTCATAAAGTATTTAATCTTAGAGGAAATTTGATATTTGAAATCTACCAACCTATAACCACCTGCATCCCCAGGCTTTAAATTTACCACCACAATGGTAACTTCATTCCCAAAAACGGCCATTGTACCTATGTCGCAGGTTTGCGTAAATGTTGTTCACACGTTGGTGCCGTTTTGTTCGCTCTAAACGTGATTTACCAACATATTGTGAAAAATGAAACTGAGGCTGTAAGTAAGATTTCGCTACTACCCCCATTTATACTATACACATGTTTAATTTTTAGAAATCGATTACTGATCTTAAAGCTACTGTCCAAGGAGAACATGGTATATCCGAAAACAGAAATTCCGAAGCCGATGAACGAGGCACCTTCGCATGTTTCATCGAAGCCTGAGATAATAAATACAAAAAGGCCAGTAGTAAGACTGGTCCAATTTCTGCCGACTATATTTTTCCAGAGCTGGCTGGCAAATATTATACGAAAGTCGTATAGTAAAAATTATGAATTAAACAATGAATTAAAAATGTGATGTTGCGATTTGATTATTATGTTTTAGTTATAATTAGATATTAGTGAAATATTTTTTTGATAATTAAAAATAATCAAATTAAGTGGCGTAACAAAGAAGCTGTGATTTTTTACGACATACATTGAATTATGAAATAAAAATGTAGCGTAATGTATAATACATTTTTATTCATGAATTCCTAATATGTCATTATTAAAAACTTCTGCCGTAGGACCCCGATTACTCGCACCACACTGGAAATTTGTCTAAAACATTGAATGGAGATTGGTTCCAGTTGAAATTTGCCATTTTTAAATGACGGCATTTCTCCAATTAAAAAGCCTCGGTCTGCCAGAATTACGTCCCCTTATGTTATTTAATTCAGGATTTCACAGTTTTTAAATATGATTTTACTACTCCATATCGTCCCCCATATCATTTGGATATAAATGCAATGCTTTCAAAAGAAGAGATGCACATACGATATTTAATTGTTTGATGATGTTTATAGCTGGAAAATGTGTTGCAACGAGCTAAATAGTTGCCCGAAAGTTAAATGAATTTGTTAAATTAAATTAGTTAAATAAATAAGATTTACCTGGCTTCTTCGAATATATCTCAAAGCAATCTAATACGAAAAAGGTTTAGTTTCGAAGATTTCTTTAAAAAGTTCAGGAATATTAACTAAGGATGCCTCCTTATCCGGCCAATTTATAGAATAGAGCTGATAATGGCCGTACTTTAATGATGAGGTTTTCAAATCTTTTCTCTTGAATTGAAAACGGAAATTCAATTTAAAACGTGAGTTGTTTATCACAGGCCTATTCCATACAATTTATTAAACGATAGCGGCTGCCAATTTCTATATCTTAATTTGCATTATTAACATTTTGATCAAAAATAATCAAATGTCTTGCTCTAATACAAAAAGAAACAGAAGGCACCAACCTCATGTAGGTTTTCTGTTAGGACTATTAATTGCCAGCACTCTGGATTTTTTTTCAGAATTTTCTCATATGATATTTGACCATGTTATCCTCATGACAAAATTCTAAAAAAATTGCAGAGTACTGGCAATTGATACGTAAAAATCATCATGAGATTGATGCCAACAATACAAGACGTAAGATTATAATCAATTGAAGGGCGAAATTCAAATTAAATAAGGTTCACGAACTTTCTTAGAAAATTCCATAGTAGTGGCAATTGATACATCAAACAGAAACTCATCATCAGATTGGTGCCAACAATACAGGACTTGAGAACATATTCAGTTGAATTGCGAAAATCAAATTAAATACGATTCACCCCCTGAGTTTAACAGAAAACTATCATGAGGTTAGTGCCGATAAAACAGGTTATACTCAATTGAATTGCGAAAGTCAAATTGAATACGATTTATAGTACAATCTTTACGGGCTTACCATGACAAAATTCTGAAAAAGTTTCAGAGAACTCGCAATTGATCGTCATGAAATTGGTACCAACAAAACAAAGCTTGAGAAAATACTCTGCTGAGCCTTACGGTCATGCCATCCCCATGACAAAATCCTGAACAAAATTTCAGAGTACTGGCAATTAATACAAGAGAAAATCATCATAAGATTGCTGCCAACAATACAGGAAAAAATGTTAACTTGAACAGCAAAAATTTAAAAAGTTCGCCTTACACGAGTATGTTTCCTTTCCCATGGTAGTTTTATTTTTGGGCAGCGATAAATTTTGCTACCATGATAGTATTTCATTTTGTTGGGAGTGTGCTGTGACTTCCATCAGCAAAATACGTAGCAGACTTTGAATAAAAATTGTAGTATAGATCGGTAATTTGTGGAGTAGAAATAATTTCAATTGATTTTATACTAATTAAATCGGTATTCAAGTTGTTTTATTTTAATTCATAAAATAAACTTTTAAATAATATACAATATAACACCTAATACGTAAATAGTTAAAATACAATTACAGTTAATATTAGTATATCCATAGCATAATTCAGTTTTAATTTCCAATTACATAAAAAATATAACTAAAATAAAAAGATTTGTAAGGCATCATCGATGATTAAATTAAATGATTGAATTAAAAATTTAAAGAGATTTATTTTAAATATTTAATATTCTAAACACAAATTTTTTGCCATACTTTAGTAAATCTGGTGTATCCGATGGTTCCCAGGGAACTTAATTTTATACCAGTAATTCTTTTGAATACATTAAATTCTTGACCCTTTTGATATTTAGGTTATTCAGGAGATTTGTTTTAATTAAATTTAGCCGTGGGAATATTCGTTCTGCTGTTACAGTGCTGTGGGGGAAGTGAACATAGCTGTAGCATAAGACGACATTTTTAAGAATACTGGTTCATCCTTAAAATGTTTAAATGATTATAATTTTCTTGATTTCCAATTAATCGTTTGAATTAGCTGTTTAAGATTACTGGATTAGAACTATAGCACGGAAAACATTTTAACAGTGGTGCGATTATATTAAGGCTTCCAAACAAATTTCGTTTATATTTAAATATTTTAACAGCTTCAATTTCGTATCATTGAAATCAAATCTCAATTTAATTTGTTCAACCAATTCAATGTAAAATTCAACTAATATCATTTTGAGATTGTTTACAGCTTCTTCTGCAAAAATATTTCAAAACCCATTAAGCAATAAAATGCCATTGCTAAAAAAACACCAAGCAACTAATGTCGTTTTCGATCGAGTAAAAGTCATAGTCGAGTTTATTTTTTTTTTTTTGCACTGAGTTTAGTTTCTTTTGGGCAATCGAAAACGACATAAAATAATATCTTTCAAATTAGGAAAGTGGAGTAGAATTTGGTTAGTACGCACTTAAATTATAAAACGATAGAAATGTAGTAGATCTACTACAATTGTAGTAAAGTCACAGCACTGTAATGGGACTTGTATTATAAACAGTATTATGAAGAAAATAATTTTTTTAGACTGACATATTAAATTGTATCATGATATACCTTTTTTTTAGGCTGACTTTTTTTGGATTAAGCCTTTTATGTAGGGTGAGGAAAAAGTATGGAAACCCCTAAAAAACTCGCCGAGTTCGGTCAAAAAAAAAAAATTACCAAGGTTTATTCTTAGGTAATTATCAACAAGAAATTTAATGGTGAGCTTGGTTGTGACCTTGGCCTTCATATTCAAGGTCATTTTGAGGTCAAAATAATTTTTTATAGGGAAACTTCTGTTTTTGACATCGGATTCGAAAAGAGCAATCAATTGTACGTCCGAATATGTATTTTGTATGGCCTCCCAAGGTTACCTGAAGGAATAATGATTTGCTATGAAAATTAAAAATAAATATAAAAAAAATAAATTTTATAATGATGAATTAATTTTTTTAATTTTTATTTTTTTTCGACAATACGTTCCATAACGTATTCCTCTTAATGCTCTACAGAGTTGTCCTTTTCATAGCATTTCTCCAGCACAATCCTCGGCGTGAAAGTTTGATCGGTCGTTGATCTATTTGGTCGAAAACCACATTGTTAATCACCCAAGATCCTCTTGCTATAAGTTGATATCTTTGCTGCGATTACGTTGGCGAAAACCTTGTACCCCGTGTTCAGCAAAGCTATACCGCGATAGTTGTTGCAGTTCAATCGATCTCCCTTTTTATGAAGTGGACAAATAAGAGCATCCTTCCACTCTACTGGGATTTTTTTCTCTAGACCAAATTGTTGATATTAACTCAAACATGCGGTAGAACAGATAATCACCGCCATATTTGAGCATTTAGTTGCAGATACCATCCTCATCAGGTGTCTTGTAATTTTTCATCTGCGATATCACGTTCCGCACTTCATCATATGATGCAGGTGGTAGTGAGTGATTCGATATGTACTGCCAGCACTGCCAATTTGAGCATTGAAGTCGCCCAAAACAATTTTAATGTCATGTTGCGGAATTTTGCTCAGGACGCTTTCGAGCTGGTCGTAGAAAGCGTCTTTGATTTGATCAGGCTTCTCCTCGGTGGGGGTATGAATGTTCACAAATGAGATGTTAAAGTGGCGTCCATGAAACCTGAGTGTACAAATCCGATTACTGACAGGCATGAAGTCAGTCACAAATTGGCGTCATCGATTACTAATGCAAAATTCGAATGCAAGCGAAACAAGTCCGTTAATAATATTGTATTTGTTAAAGCTCTGTTTAATAAATTATTAATTAAACAAATGTTTCATTTCATTACATTATTTATAATTCGAATACACAAATTTGGAAGATTTGGTAGTCTGAACAAGTTATAAACCAAAGATTATTTATTTTACTAATTTTCTATTCGTACTTCAATAATTAAAATATGTGCGAGAAATAGAAAGAGGGTAAAGTATAAAAAGCAAATAGATTAAAATTCCAAGATTCAAAATTTGTTAATAAATATTATTTCTTGTTTTAAAAATCTTTCAACATAACTCTTTTTTGTTTAGATATGAAACGTACCGAAAATAGTTCAGCATTATGCAATTTTAATCAAATACTGTTTTATTGTAGGCACTTTGAAATTTAATGAAATAATTTTAGATTTATCTGTGTAGTATTAAATAATAATTATCTTGTAAGCATGCGACATAATATTAAAAACTCTTTGTTTTACGAACCTTGGAACTCGTTAAATAAACTAATCTATACAAGTGTTTTTTGGTATGAAATTTTGTATTGTTTCCAAGCTAACCTGCAGTTCAATAGAAAAATGCAATGTTGGGCAGATATTGTTTTAGCTGGATTTGATAAAAAATTATTATCTTTAACTATTATTGTTTGGTTCGTGCAACACGGAAAAAACTGGTAATAACCAAAACCAAAAATATAAGAAGTTTTTTTTGGTTGATTTTATGTAATAAGTATTTTGTTTTCTTTAATGTTCAAATAGCAATAAATAATTTGAAAAATTGTTATCTGCTTAGCCATTATCTGTTTAACATTATTAGGGTTGATTTCCTGTTGGATTAGGCTTAAGGTAGCAACACACGTTAACTTTCAGGAGCTTTGCTGGTTTGCTTGTATCATCTTAACGTACTACACAAAAAAAAAAAAATTGGTTTGTTTGTTAGTTGGAGAAAACGCATAATGTACTTATGTACATACATTTTACATACTCGTTTATCAAAATACATTCTTATTTTTTCTTTTTAAATTTGTAGTTTTATTTTGACCACTATTAAAACTTATTTTACGGAGATAAACTTGTATAAGTATTAATCTATCTTTAGTGTATTAGTTTGTTTTTTTAATGCTCAATAAAAACTGCAATAATATTTTTTATTACGTTAATAAAGTTTGTAGTGGTTTTTTTACACCTTCGATAGTACACATAGCAAAATATAATAGTACATACGAGTACTGTCCCGTGTTACTATAGAATTTCGTTTTCGTTTTCACCCCGCACAATTTTTAAATGTTTTTATTTATTTTTTTTCCGTTCAGAAAACTTGTATTATTAAATAAAAGGATTCGATTCAACTGATGACATCCTTACACTTCCATCCGTTACTTCCATCCGTCGTTGAAACTTCAATAAGTAAATTTGAATTTGCTGATTACAAAGAAACATGCTTTAGTTAAAAACAATGTTAATAAAATACTTCACAACCCAGCGACTCGGCTGATATCAGAATTAGGAATTTCTATAAAAGTGTCGAGGTTTATTATAGTAACTATAATTAAAAACAGGTGCCAGATACAATTCATACGATTCATATACATAAGTACACAAAAATTTCAAGCACAATAAGTGTAGTATGTAGTACAAATTAAATCGTAGCATTATAATTTAGTACGGTTGACAGGTTTTAATGCACCAACAAGTAAATTCTTAGTGATTTATTTATTTGCTTGAATTTTAATGTTTCTTTAAATGCCGGTTTCACTTAATTAAATTTCTTTACTATGGTTTTGTAATATGAAACTATAAACGCTCACCGACCAAACGGGAAAAGTGTATAATTAATTTTTAACAATTTAATTTAAATACGATTACTCAATAGCTATTTCTGCAACTACATATAAACGCTAGAACGCTTGCTTCATCATCCGTGTGTTGTGAGTGCGTTCAAGCCCCAGAAATTGCCTTCCCTTTTCATAAAACAGAGAAATATGAAAATGGCGCCACCTTTTGGTTGTTCAAATAATTATTGCTCACCCTATATTTTCTTTCAGTGAAGGCTCATCCTCGTTGTAAAGATCTTTCTGTTATTTTTAAATTTTGGTAATCGTTTTCATGTTCACGCTGGACAAATGCAACTTTTGAAATTTGTTTTGGCTGTTAAATAAAAATAAATATTTTTATGAATAACAGATTTTGTGACTAAATATAGGTGTGTTCAATTTAATTTGTATTTTAAAATGGATCAATTCTTATGCAATTATGCTAGCGTATGAGGTGTGAAAAATGTTACTTGCATTGGTTTTTCAGCAAGACAAAGATCGAGATACGCCTTTGGAATCGTTAAAATTAATTTATTGCAAACAGAATTAACATTTTGCAAAACCTTCGCCCAAACTTGAAACCAATAGAAAATTTTTAGAAGGTCCTGATAAAAACGGTTTACAAAAAACAATTATTTTCAACGGATTGAAGGAGCTTGGTTGGAGTTTTCAGAAGACCCATTAAACAATTTAATGATTCAATTGCATCGACGGACAAACTGATATAAAACCGCATCCACACGGGCTGTGAAATATACACTACCTAGTGAATATAGCGAATGTAAAATGCCGTGTGGTTGGTTTTTACATGACGATTGTTCGTCTAAAAAAACTAGCGTCATATATAAATACAGCATACTCTACAGTGTCATAATCCATTAAACAGAAAATCGTACCTGATCATTTAACAAAGAAATCACGAAAAAAACGCGATTTTTTAAATTTTAATTGAAAATATAATTTCGGCGGCCAATTTAAAGAGGAAGAAATTAAAGATGATACCACTTTTATACTTTTTTCTTAATCTGTATTCCTTTATCTACAATATGAACCCTATATCAATATTTTGCGATAGCTAGTTTTTGTTTTACAACCAAAAATACACTCGCATACAATGCCGAAAATCAAAATACTTCGCCTACTTCGCTTGCTTGAAACAATACTAACTCAAGGTCACTGTGTACGGAAAGGTGAAAGAAATTTGCCAAATAAGTTTACTGGATTCAATAAAAATGTAACTATTTTACACAGAACCAAAAAAGGACCGAAATTAGACAGATTAGAAGAGCTGGAAATATACAAAAACAAAAACAACAACAATTTAATTAACGACAAAATCAACACCAAAATCAATAAAAATTACGATTTAATTTTATCCATAACTTAAAAACAAAGGAGGTACCATACAACAGCACACAGCAACAGTATATAAACAGCTTCCAAATAATATGTAGTAAAAAAGAAACCGAAGAAGAAATTATCCTCGAAATCGATATTTCTAAAAAAAATTAAAAAATGGTTACAATAAGGAAGAAAAAAAAACTACAATATAAAATTAAAAATTAAAACTAAAAAGCTTTTCATTTAAATATATAAAGTGAGAAAAGAACACAAAAAATAAAGTGAAAATCGGCTTGTGAAATCTAGTGAGATACGGATAGCCGTTTGAAATTCAATTGCTTTTGTTACGTGTTTGGAAAATTTCAAATTATGACCAGCCACAAAATAAGTGATGAAACCGCCGCACAGTGTTGCAAAACGGTGTTTTTTTGGACAAAGGGTTGCACAGCCTTCAATTTCATCGCGAAAAATTTGAAAAAAATATGGTAGATGCCTTATTAAATCCCAAAGAGAATCAAAACAAAAAAAAAATATACACGGAAAAAAACTGAGAAAAAAAAAACAAAAAACGAAAAAATTTTTGTTTTTTCATTTTTTTTGGATTTTTTCATTTACCCATTTAATTTATCGGACAAAACAAACCATATGACATGACGACAAAAAACAAGTTAATAACAACAAATGTGTGAAAACCCCGAAAATATGGATTTTTTTTTAATTTATAAAGAAATTTTATTTGCAAGCTTTAATTTTATCACAAAATACCTATAAAAAATATGGCAGACAACTTCACTAAATCCCTAAGAGAAACCAAAACAAAAAGAAAGGAAATTCTGAAAAAAAACTAAAACAAAAAAAACTAAAAACTTAAAAAAATAAAACTTCATTAATAGATTTTTGGTTTACTCATTAAGTCTATCAAACAAAACAATAAATCAAAAAAAAAAAAAAAACACTGAAAAAACTAAGATTTTTTTTAAGAACATTAAAAAAAATCTAAGTTTTTTAGCTTTTCTTTTTCGAACTAATTTTGATTATTAACAACACATTTAAAAAAAAAAATAATTAAAAATATTTAGTCAGAATCTTCATCTTCGGAATCTAAACCTTGGTGTTCTAATAATTTTGCAGCTTCTGGTGATAGTACTGAATCCTTCTTGCGTCGCATTATTCTTAATTTTGTAATTTCTGGATCAGAGGACACAAGTAAATGATGCATGATGTCTGTACAATTTTCAATTCGTGATGTTTTCCTTGTATTGAATATTTGAATTGTCTGATTCTTTTAAAATCTTTATTTCCTGCTTCTAGGGCTTCCTCAGAAAGCTGTCCAATCGGAACCATTGCTGCACGTATTACGCTAGCTTCATGTGTTAAAACTTTATGTACACTCGCTGGCATATAATACCAATTATAAAGCTCAACATAAAGCTTGGCAGTTTCTTTAGTGTACTCTTCAAAATGATCACAATTAATTTCTCTTCCGCATGCCATCACTTGCAGGATATTGGAAAACCTTCTTATCAATCTTTCATCAATACCCGTTGCTATGCTCGTTATTTCTGGGAATTTAAAAAATTTTCTTGCTGTGTTTCCATCGTTGGAAGTTCCGGAACCTTGTCTGACAACATCTACGATTATTTGCGGTTCTCTTTTTAAATTATGTTGAATTTCCTGTTTCCGCTTCTGTTTAATTTCTTTATCTTCTTTAGTTACACGGCTTTTTTTAACGGAAGATTGTATGCAATATGGAGAATACACTCCATAAATCGAATCCAACAATGTAAAGTTGACAATCCAAATTTATATGCATCTTCATTGCATTCTTTAAAATCGAGAGCCTCTAAGTTATTCATAGTCCTCGGTGTTGCTTTACAAATGTTACAAGTAGCTGCCGATTTATTTCCTGTTAATGCGTTACAAACTTTTCCATCAATCATTGTTAATTGTAGCTTGTGTTTAATATTAAAAGATAAGTTGCCAATTGACACCACAGTGACTTCTAAGTCCTTTATCTGGCTGGTAATGCTATCTGCTTCTGAAACAGTTTCTTCCGAAGTTTCAGATTTGAACTCAAATTTTATTGGTCTACAATATCGAGTTGATGATGGTCTTGCATTTTGCCACAATTTATTTGTATCTGAGCAAATGTTGATTGGAACCATCGATATCATAAACAAGCTAGCATCTGTACCATTATCTGTAAATGTTTGTTTGTATTGGCTTTGTCCGGAAGAGCCATCCATTCCCCATTTGCTATGTAAAATTAACTGCTTTCCTTCGTATTGTTGAAGCTTATCTAATGATTCTGTTGAAATAATTTTAGTGGCCGTATGATCCAACAGTGACTGCAGTTTCACACAAGCACCTTTTTCTGAAATAGTGATGTTTTGAGAGTAGCATCTCTGTTTTTCTTGCAGTAAATTTCTATATGCTGGAAATAACTTGTTGGCTAATTTATTGCTTAACTGCTGTACATGTTTTCTTAAAAATCCATATTTTTCCACTGTTAATTTCAAATCGATAAATAAAGCTAAAGCTTTTTTAACATCTAAATCAGTTTCATCAAGGCTGCTGTAATCCGATCCGTGAGACATTCCAGATGAGGTTCGTTTTCGTTTTTTCATTGACCGCACTGCTGCATGTTCAATTTGATCCGCCTCATATATCTTTAAAAGTTCATCACTTCTTCTAGTTTTGGTTTTCTCAGAACTTTCTGCGAATTTCTTCTTATTGGATGTGGTTGGATTAGACGTTGTTGCTGCATCTTTTTTTTCATACAAAACTACTTCCAAGCTCTGTAAGAGCCAATCAGCATTCAAGGTATTAAAACGAGTCTTAATTCTGTGTGATTTCGCCCACTTTTTGTAATATAGACTCAAAAATGAATTTTTAATTTTTGTATGAATCTGTTGTAGCTGCTCCTCGTTGAAATCAGGCTTATTTTTAGCTATTTCGGTCATTATAACTGATAAATTGGATTCAGAAGAACTTGTATTATTCCATAGAATATTACATAAGTCACTGTTTGAAATATTAAATTTTGCCATCTTGAAATACTAATGAATAATAACTTATTCAATTACTTTAGAATAATGACCAATTTGAATGCAACTGTTGTATTTAATTTATACCTCCATGAATTAATAATTACAGATATTTTGTTTCTGTTTCGGCTTTTATTAGTGATGCTTATCGCAAGTACTACGTAGTTTCGGCCCAAAATTGTTTAATAAATACTGTTTCATATTTTAATAAATACCTGTTTTCTGTAAAAGTGCAAATGCTAAGCAAAATCTAAATAAAACACAAATAAAAAATCTTACTGATTTAAATTTTTTTATTTTTAATGGACTAGCTGCACTAAAAACGCTCTTGTGCATAAAGGAGCAAAAAGGAGCAGCTGAAATTTTGAGGGTTGTTTTTAAAGGTATCAAGCTACAAAAATTTATTAATTTCAAGTTGTCCCCAGGTGTCCCCAGGTCCTAAAAGTTTAAGAGAAGTTAAAATTTAAAAAAAAAATACCCTTTCGCGAAATTTGGTCTGTAAACCGCTAAAAATTAATTTTTTGTGTTCTGTTTTTGCACTTGGTTTTTAATAATAGATACAGAAATAATATTTGCAAGTTTAAAAGTAAAGATAAATTCATCCATTTTCAGTTTCTTTAATTTTAAATTATACTAAGGTTTTGTCCAATAATGGGAAAAAATTCAAAAGTTAACTTTGTCACAGTTTCTTCGGATTTTGTGGGTCGATTTTTTTAATTTTTTTTTTCGTTCCTGATTCTTTGTTATGTTCCTAACAAGATCCCATTAGCAAAAATACTAAATAAAATACTGTAAAAAACCTTATTTGTCCACCTCCGCAACACTGTGCGCCGATTTATATCGACTATACTTTTCACAAAATGTTACTAGTGGTGTAAATTGGACGCCGTCTATTGTTTGTACGGCAAGCATTTTCCATCTGTTTAAATGGCAAAACACTGAAGCCGCAATGTCATTTGGTGTCCCGATGATATGGATAGATCCACAAGTACATGATCCAAGTAATTGTTATGGGTGCGTGAATTATATTTTTGGTACAAACAGAAAAAAAATTGGTTCTTTGACATACACTGCAACGACATTTATGCTCAATTACATCTGCCGCATTCAGATGAAATTCCTGTTTCGGAAAGATCAAACCCAACTGAAGAATATTTACCACTAACAATTGAATCTGATGAGAAACACCTGTATCAATGTATCAACCATCAAATGTCTCTGCGCCATGCAATCACATTGAAATCTTGCAAAATCGTTTGGATATTATGGTACGACACCTGAAACTATCGTAGCGGCAATCCATTCCTTTGTCAAAGGATTTAAAACTAGTGAACCTTTTGGCTCCAAATGTTCGGATATATGGTGCTATAAATCGTCATCATCATTTTATGATTTTTTTCAAATCAATTGAGAATAATCCACTCGCTGTTTGCACTCATATACGTGCGGTTTGGTTTCCACAATGCACCATGCATATAATTCCGAAGATTGACGATTGTCTATCGATTCCTCCAAAAACCGTTTGACGGCAGTTTTCCTCCACGTTACCAACTCAAAAAATTTTAGGCAAATTTCTTTCACCTTTCCGTACACAGTGACCTTGAGTTAGTATTGTTTCAAGTAAAGTATAGGCGGAGTATTTTGATTTTCGGCATTGTATGTTAGTGCATTTTTGGTTGTAAAACAAAAATTAGTTATCGCAAAATATTGATATAGGGTTCATTTTGTAGATAAAGGAATACAGATTAAGAAAAAAGTATAAAAGTTGTATCATTTTTAATTTCTTCCTCTTTAAATTGGCCGCCGAAATGATATTTTCAATTAAAATTTAAAAAATCGCGTTTTTTCGTGATTTCTTTGTTAAATGATCAGGTGCGATTTTCTGTTTAATGGATTATGACACTGTAGAGCATGTTGTATTTATATATGACGCTAGTTTTTTTCGGCATTTTAGACCAACTTTTTTTCGCTTCCCGCACACCGTGTAGGCGGTAAACGACACACATTAAAGGAAACGATCGATGCATTTGTGTTCCATCCACACGAAGTGATCAAATGTTAACAAACATAATTTGAAATGTTAGTGCATTTCTGTTTAGATTTTTTTTTAATTCAAATGTTATTTATTGAATTTTCTATTTTTTAGAGCAATAATATCTGATAACTTCCAAAAAGTACTAATATGAATTAATTTATTGTTGAAAGTAATGGCAAATGCCATTTTCATTGAATTGGTCGGAATGATTGTTTAGTCGGATAATAACAAATTTATTTTTGATTTTTAGTACAAGACCGGTATTTAAATCCTTTCGGTCGGTCGTTGACATTCAAAGAGGAATGACGTGTTTTTGTCATCCTCTTAGCAAATTTAATTTAATTTTATTATTTTTATTTTTTATTATTTTGTTATTTGTTTTAGTCATAAATAGAGTTTTTATTTAATTAATTAATTAGTGTTTATTTTGTGTCTATTTAATTAATTAATTAGTATGGTGCTAAATTTGTGAAATCAGTGAAAGTTAAATAAGTGAATATGGAAAATGCAATCCACCGGGATGCATTTGTCAGGTTATGTTTTGGATTTATAGCGAAGAAATCTAATTTCTTGATTCCTTGCTTAATAATGCATGCTTTAATATTTGTGTGGTCCATTATGTAGATCTAATTAAAATTAAAAACGGGAAAATTGTATAAATGCAGTTGAATTTATGTACATTTCATGCACGGACGCGTCTTATTTTTTTTATTATTATATAGAGAATACATGTACGCATTGGTACTTCGCTACTGCGCAGGCGCACATGGAAGATTGTATGAAAATACATAATGTATGAATGTACGATGTATCTATTTTCTCATGTGTGTGAGCGGTGGAGTATGTAGTACGGTTCTATTATGTGGTCAATGTGGTTTATTTTACTTGTCTCATTCTCTGTATTCGATGTATTCATGAACGAGACAACTGTGATGATTATGTTTGCCGACATGAGGCATGTCCATCTCCTTCTCAATCGTGTTGGTGTTTGTTATGTGTGAATGGGAGAGTTATATAAGTACGAGCGCGAGGCTAAGAATGCAGGAGATATAGTATAGTTGGTCTTTCTCTTATCGTAAGAACGTGAACATCAAACAAGTCATTTGGTTCTTATGATTTTATATGCAAGGTGGATGTGCGTGTGTAGCTAAAGGGGAATTTTCGTTTGGTATTGAGTGAACTATGGGCTATCTCATTTACGCAATACCTATTGGAATTTGGTATAGAGTAAAGAAGGAGAAAACCAAAATGGAAAGTACATAGTGACGATCGTTATTTATATCATGACAGTGTCGCGATAGTAATATACAATTTATGAATATTTTGTGTTACCAAAATGTACATAAATTGTAAATTTTTATATAAATCACGCAATTTAATAATTAAAATAGATGTGAATTACATTCATTTTAAAATGATCCGTAAATCAATTTTAAATCGATTACGTCGAGTTGTATGTAGAACTTGCCCATATACCAGCGGCGTTCTCTAGTAATGTTTTAATCGTGCGCCGAACGACTAAGCAATTTTTGCTTTTGATTGTATTTTGTATTCTAAAAAAATCTAAAACCTTATTATGATATGCATATAAAAAGTTTTTCATAATTATTATTAAAAATGTATTTGTATTAGATTTGTAATATGTAATTACAATAATATCAAATAATTTTGATGATCAAAATCCGAAGCAGAACACCCAATGCGCACAATCAGGAAATGCCGCTGCATGATTGGGATTCAAATCGGACGTTTTCTACAATAGTGTTTACTTATATTTCTAATCGAAATGAGATATAACTTCGGGTGACCTGGTGAATTGGATTATGACTTAGTAATCTAACAGGAGCTGAACCAGCACTAGATTTCCGGAAGTTGGAACCACGACCCTAAATCAGCTGGGGAGGATACTTAACTGATTTTTTTCACAGAGATATTAACTTATACTTTGTTTCAGTGTCTAAACTTGAATTTAAATCTTCTAGTTCGGTTTATTGGGGGTTGCTTGGGGACAACTGATTAATTTGGTTTCAATTCACAAAGAAATTGAATTGGGAATGGATCTGAAGTAAATTTGTAAACTTATTAACCTTCAAATTGGTTCAGATTTTGAAAGTTTTAAATATTTAATTTTGAGTTTTAAGTTGAGAGTTCTGGTGTGCGATTATTGGGGGAGAGGGGGGGGGATAAATCTCGATTTGATTTTCAGGAAGGCGCACAGAACCTGGCTCAACCTTCAGAATCCTCAAGTATGGATGAGTGGAGTGAAAATTGAAAGAATCTCTACCATAAAATCGTCATGCGGTTGAATTGCTGGTGTGTGTGGGGGAAGTTTTTCATCATGCACAGTGTCTGAGAGTATGTGTTGGCTAAGCTACTGTGGAGTGATTTCAGTTGATGTTTTGTCAGTAGTTGTGGTGGTCCGATGACACAAATTTGATTTTTGATTTTCATAGCATATCATATAAAAACAAATTGGATTATTTTGATTAATATATTAGAAATAAATGAATAATTGATTGCTTGATTTGAACTTTCAGTGATATTAATGAATATGATGATGCATTTAATTAATTATTTATACTCTAGCAATTCAAACTGTTAATTGGCACCTCTCTAAGTTTTGCATGTTTCACCGTTTGAATTTTTAAGGCATGTGTATATGAGCACCAATGGGAAATTATTGGAATGACTAGTTGTGATTGTGATGAAGGAGGTTATCAGTTAGCTGATATTCTAATGTTTGATAATCTACTGTAGTCTTACTTGGGATTTTGCAGCGACATTGCTGTGTGTTCTGATGCCGTTTGGACTAGTTCAAAACAAGTTTGCTATGATAGAATGGTTCTGGTAATAATGTTGAAACTTTATTTTACTTTAATTAATTTTTAAGGTCAACTGATAAAATTAAGAAGAAATTATTTTTGGTCTTATTTTGAACATAAATTACATTTTTATTCTTATAACAATTATTATTCCAGTTTCCAAATATTATATTTGTTTGGTTTCGTAGTATTACAGGTTAGAATTGTAACGGGCATGGAATTAATTGTAATAAAATCATTCTGGATTCAAATATTTTATGTTTAGGCAAATTACTATTTTAAATTACCAAAGTAAAACGGTTTATATGTATATTGGTTTTGGTCTGATAGTTTCCCAGTTTAAAACTGTGGCTGGTATTAAATAGCTGAAGTCGAAGCATGGAAGGGCTATAGTAAAGATAAAATGTGCGTTATATCTATGTTAGTTTTTATTTAATTATTATTGATTTTATTGTATTTGTTTTATCACAATCTATTACACTCCCGTCATGGGGTGCAGTTACGTAGTCCTAGGAGATCATTCAAGTAGGTGGCCGATACTAACTGAATTTATAAAATTGGGTCGTCTCTGAACTACTGTACTATAAGTTTTGAATGGAATTTTGAATTTGAAAATTTATGATTCTAAGAAATAACTTTAAATTTAAATCCTATTAATGGAGTAGCAACTATTTAATGAGAATGGGTTAATTTTGATTTTGTTTCAGAATTTCCCGCGGAATTTCATTCAGCTTCCAGAAATTTCAAGTATCCAACGAATATGTAGTTGAAATTGTGTTGTCTAGATTTCGGTATTTTTAATTTACAGCACTTCAACGCAGCGTCTTATAATTTTGATTTTAGTTACTGGTATTATTAACAATGATTCATTACGGATCAGCGCCCATTACAGATCAGATTCCTAGGGTTTTAGAGGCAGATTTAGCTGAAATTTTACATATATTATAGTTTGAACTAAATTGTTGTTATGAGTACCGACAGGGACTAGTATAAAAGAAATCAAGTGAATAAACGGCTGGTTTCGGTGATATTTATTAGCTTTGAGTTAATTTTAAATTCATTATGATCATGATTTTCAGAAGAGCCCAGGAATCTGATCCAGCAAACTAACAAAGGTGTTTTAGAGTGCAGTTTTAATTTTAATAAAATATAAAAGTAGATTAGAAATGTGTTGTCATTGTGTTGCGGCTATACTTAGGTGTCTGTAACCGGGTCAATTTCTATATCATTACTACAGGGTAATCAATCAATTAATCAATCATATCTAGTAACAGGGTATACTGGCGTCATATAATTTTAATTTGGTTACTGATAACATTAATTATAATTCATTACAGGACAGCGCCTATTACAGATCAAACTCATAGAATTTACGCGTGGACTAAATTATAGTTATAAGTAACGACAGGGACCAGAATGGAGGAAATCATGTGAATGATCAGTTGATTTCCATTACATTTATTAGCTTTAAGTCATATATTTATTAAGTATATACATATTTACTAATTACGATTTTGATTTTCAGAAGGGCTCAGGAATCTGATTCAGCAAACTAATAAATATTATTTCAGAGTGCAGTTTTAATTGTAATTTTAATAGATATAAAAGTAGATTCGAAATGTGCTGTCATTGTGTTACTAACTATTGGCTATACTTAGGTGTCTGTAACCGGGTCAATTTCTATCTCACTAACTAAACCTATCCAAATCCTCTTTATGTTTTATGTAACAAGGTGTTCGGTGAGGCCCGGCCATTAATAACTCCGGGAGATCTTGCTTAAAGCTTGGTCGAACACTTCAATCAATCAATCAAAAAGACCGGTATTTAAATCCTTTCACATAGTGCAAACAGGGTTTCGGTCAAAAATGAGCAAGGTTTATTCTTAGGTAATTTTCAACAAGGAATTTAATAGTGAGCTTGATTGTGACCTTGACCTTCATATTCAAGGTCATTTGGAGGTCAAGGTCATTTTTTTAAATTAGAACCCACATTTGTCAAAAACAGGAGTTTCCCTATAAAAAATGACCTTAACCTCAAAATGACCTTGAATATGAAGGTTACAACCAAGCTCACCATTAAATTCCTTGTTGAAAATTACCTAAGACTAAACCTTGCTTATTTTTTTTTCACATACTCCGCGAGATTTCTAGGGGTTTCCGTACTTTGTAAATACAATGTAAATTCCTTCAGATGATCTTGGGAGGTCATGGAAAATACATAATCGGACGTAAAATTGATGGCTCTTTTCGATTATGTCATCAAAAATAGGGGTTCTAATTTAAAAAAATGACCTTGACCTCAAAATGCCCTTGAAGATGAAGATCAAGGTCACAACCAAGCTCACCATTAAATTCCTTGTTGAAAATAACCTAAGAATAAACCTTACTTATTTTTTTTTCATGCTTTTTCCTCACCCTGTATATGTAACATTATAAAAATGGAAAAACATTTTAAAAATTAAAATACGAGAAATATCGTAAAATAAATTGGTAGTTTTTAGAATATATAGTTCCTTTTTTGTCGTTAATTTTTCAATCTGCATTTTAAATTTAAATGACTTAGATTGAATTTGAAATTCGTGAACATGCGATCAATGAACATTTAGCGAATCGTGTGTACAGGAGATGTGATAAATGTAACAGTCCTCACTTAACCGCTTATATTCGCTAAATAAGCGAATACGCGCACGTGTACATTTCACACCTCGTATGGACGCAGCAACAATAATTAATTTGTTGTGCCTGTTTTGCTCAGTAAAATGTAAGAACAGTTGTCAGTTTTCTATAATTTTTATAGAAAATTAACCGTTTCGTGAAATTTTACAAATTAAAATAATAAAATTTGGTGATAAATTGCATTACCAATTTAAAGAAGTCTATAGGTTCAAGTCAAATTAATAAATCATTTATTTTTGACTTGTTATCTATGTGTGTTACACACCTGTGCGATCTTAGATAATTTTTTTTAATTTTCTGTTCTAGGCCTTCAATAAATAAAAAAAACAACGTAATATTTGATAATTAGTAGTTTAACCGTTTACGTGACATTGTAATCGCGATAATTATTTTTGGAACGTTTTTATGAATTTAATTAATTTTTTTTTTGTTAAACAGTTTACGGTATAATTTTGGTTATCGTGTAGAACTGCATGAGCAGCACATAATTTAACAACTTCGAACTTTTTGAAATATGTATATTCAATATTTAATTTCACAGAACCATTACACCTACCACCTTTTCTGGCAGAACACTACATATTTTCGAGTTTACTATGCAAAAAAATGGAACTAAACTCGGAAAAATTATGGAATTAAACTCGGGAACTATTTTTTTTACGAGTTTACATCCACTTGTTTATGAATATTTTCCGACTTTAATTCCATTTGTTCTCCGAATTAACCCATTTCCGCCCGCCGTACTCGTTTGAGTATACCACTTTATAACGTAAATTCTTCGAATCTAACGGATTGAAAATATTTTTGTTTCTTGATTATTTGTCGTTCGATTAAGAGAACCGGCCTTGATATCAAAAAAATATTTTCATTTGACAAACAATGATGAAATTGAAATTTCAAAACATCGGATGTTCAAAGTAAGACCGCTTATAAATATGCTTAGGAAACAGTTTTGCCAGTAAGTTTAATTTTTACAAGGATGATTCAATTGACGAATCCCACTGGTAAGCCAGTGTGAGGCACATAAGGATCATGAGTAGCCCATTTTTTTTTACTTGTTACGTATTTTTGACTTAGAATAAATTGTTTACGGGCTGAGTTCAATGCGGTTAACTGCAAAGAAATCGGTATCCATACGATTCGTGACCGGCTTCTGGGACAAGAATATATGACCAAGCCCTGATTGGAGTCTACAGCAGAGGCGAATAGTTATTTTCTCTGACGAGAGTAAATTTAGTATTTTTGGATCGGATGGAATCCAGTAAGTCAGGTGCAAATCCGGCGAATGTTAATGAAAATGTTAATGCAGAAGCCTACAAAAAAATTTTAAAAGATCATTTGTTGGCAAGCATTTGCTTTTGAAATTTTTGCCGCAAATTGTAATAAATGAGCCCTATTCTTTACAGGGGGGAATGATTTAAATCAACTCATTTAAATCATTGATTTAACCTGTATTTTTAAAAAATTGTGATTTTCGATGCAACAATAAATTTACCAATTTCTAATGCTGTCTTAACAAAATTTTCAAATAAATCCGGTTCAAGTAAATTGTTACAGTTAGAACAACAGCAGCACAAAATGAAAATTTGCATCACAAAGTGGCTCGCTTTATTTTTGCAATAAATATTTCATTCAGAACAATCGAGAATGAAGAATTTCAAAATTGATGTAAAGAACTTTGACCGAATTGTCAACCGTCAAACCGCAAACTATTAGTGATAAACTTTGAAGATGAGCACATCGATTTGCGAGAAAAGTAACTTTGGCTGGCGTTTGATGGATGGTCAAATATCCGAAATTATATAACCAATTGTGTGTTCCTGTGTAATGGCAGAAAATGGCGAAGTTATTTTAATTAACACCCTTGATACGTCGGGCATGTCTTACACAAGCGATTATAAAAAATTTGGTACAAGGTTGCATAGGCAAAAATGAAACTTATTTCAATGTTTCAATTGTCAGTTTCGTAATCAACAATGCTAGCAACATGAAGATGAGGAAACAAACTTGTGAAGCTGCCGAAAATGAAAGTATTATTTACATACGGATGGGCCCGCCCATATATTAAACTTATTTGCTTTAGACGTAATTGGTAAACCTGGCTGCAAAATAATTTTAGATCAAATAACAGAAATATTTTTGAAATTACCATTTACCCAAAGTCTGCTCTGGTACAGCCTTCGGAAGTCCGATGAATACTTAATGCGACATACTGGCTTATATTAGCAAAAGTGGGAGCAACACCTAGAACAAGCCAGCTATGATGCAAATATTGTTAAATTGGTCATGAATCTAAGCGCCAAGAGAGGAGCGGAAGACGGTCAAGCTTTTAAAACTCATTTCCAAACCTATTTACACTTGTCAAAGCAATAAGGCAAAGTTATGTAATTGCGTATTTGCCTGGAAAATTTAGAAAAGAATTTGTGTTATCTGGCAATACAATAAGTTCTGCTCACTTTGCAGCATTTTTTCTTTACATTAAGTACAAAGGAAAATAATACTGCAATTGAGTTTCTAGAAGATAATTTTAGCTTATCGTCTATGGCATTGTTTTTTAAATAAAAGGGGAATATTGGTCCTTTTATTTCGTCTAGATCTGCCTGTAGTGCCTC
Organism: Tipula helvola; assembly: GCA_963556165.1. Taxonomy (NCBI): domain Eukaryota; kingdom Metazoa; phylum Arthropoda; class Insecta; order Diptera; family Tipulidae; genus Tipula; species Tipula helvola. The sequence goes on from OY744483.1 coordinate 199,294,944, forward strand.
AATTATAATGGCGATGAAGATGTTTATCCTAATGAAATTTCGGAAGACAATATAAGCCAAATCCACAAATTGACATCTGCAGTATGTTCACCGCTGGCGTCTAAAGAATATTTTCAAAATTTAGTTTAACACATACAGATTTAAGAAACAATCTTCGTGTGGAAAAGCGGCTATATTTGTCTTCATAGTCAGCGGTTAAATAAACTAAATTAATAATGATTTAATTTTATTAATAAAAAGCTTTTAAATTACATATTCAAAATTTATATTCTTAGTTGATTTCAATCAAAAAAAATCTGATTTAAATCAAAAAATCAAATGATTTGTATTTTTTCAAAACATACATGCATTTTTCCCACCCTTATTCTTGACCTTAATAGTACTTTCGTATCGTAATGGAGAATAAAAAGTGAGGAATAAAAACTAATGAATGAAATGTCATTATTTTGTGTTTATTTATGAGGTGGGTAAAAGTGAATACCACTTCAAAAAATTTAGAGAATTTATCTTCAGAAAAATATCTTCAGAAATTGAAAATTCTATTAAATCGTTATTAGAAAAAGGGTATTCTCCTCGAAATATAGCAAGTCTTTGGGCCTAGCATTTAACTGTGCAACTAATTGGCCAAAGAAGCAGTTTTGGGCAAACAAAAAACATATAGAGCGGCACAGGCTACTGACCAACTTAGATACTTGTCTAATGTAACGCCATTTGAACAAGAAAAGGTCCACCAGAAGAATTAAAACACGTTGTTAACGAATGGGTAGCCTGAAAAGCACTGAAAAGAATTGGATTTTGAGCATTGGAAAATATAAAAGCTCGTCTGATGTTTGCGAAAGAATGTAAAAATATGGTATTCTGAAAATTGGAAAAGGATAATATGGTCAGACGAAACCAAAACCATTTTGTCAAGTCAAGCAAACAATGAGACATGGTGGTGAAAATTTGGTGGTTTAGAATTGTTTTAATTGGTGGTATAATGAAAAAGAGGGATTTCTTAACCATTTTGAGAAATAATTTAGCATATTTTATTGACGAATGTGCCTACTCTTTCGATCAAATTTAAACAAGACGGTGGCTCTAAGCACACTGCCTAAATTGTTAAAAAATGGTTTAACCATAAGGCTTTGACTTTCGGTCAGTCAGTCAGATATTAAAAAAATATCTATTAGTTATTTTTTGTTTAATTTTTCAATATTTTGATTTTTAAATTGTACAATAAGACCTGTATAGAAATCCGTTGGGTGTTTATTGAGCTACACAAAATAGTGAGGGAATTCAAATTAATCCAATAAAAAATGTTTGTCCATAACTGAGTTTCGCTATCCATTGGTGACTACTTTGAATTGAAGCAGGATCAAGAAGTTCAACTATCGGCCCCTTTATAAATTAAATATGGAGTACGAAGGAAAATCCAAGCAGAAAAGAAAAAAGCATGCTACATTATGGATGAACTATCCATCTTAGACGTAATCTTGGCTGAAAAAATACAATTTGTTTTTAGATGAAACATGTTACTCACCTTTTTAATTCATACACTATTGTGTACTTTCAGCGACTGACCTTAAGATTTATTAATCGACATAGCTAATGCCAGGCGTATAGGAAATTGGATACGTTTAAACTCAAATGGCATATCTGATGGTATAATTGGTATACGTGGAATTAATATGTTTTCACCTTTGTATTTGCCAATTAATATGGTGGCCTCAATGATTTTGTTGAGTAATTTTTTTACAACAAATCTTGTTCCATTACAAAGGCGTGGTTGGTTTAAACTACATAATAGAATTATTGGCGTACCAATTTTTAATTGTAAAATTAATGTGATGTGGAGTTCCAGGCAAGTCTAGTGAATTGAAAAACTCAATTGGGTAATTAACAACTTCTTCTGGATCCATAACGCTATCAATCGATTTGTATGTTTTTATTTGGCCTGTAATTGTGTTTTGAATGTCAATGTTAATTTCAGTGGCATCTTTATTTTTGACGGCTAATATTGCGCGATCGCTTAACCATTCATGATTTGTATAATTGTTTGCAATTTCGGGATATACGCTGGAAATTAAATTTTCTTTGGATTCAACGATTGTACAAAAATCCGAGGGAAATGTTATCAACCCTGTTGTATTGTCTGCATCAATTGTTCCATTTCCAACATCCAATAATTATTTAGAAAATAAAATGCCTGATGAGTCATTTTGTAATTGCACGCGCATGTTTTCTGAAAGTAATAATTTTTTAAAATTTTGCCAGAAATACGATGCTTTCAAACACACATTTAATTCATCTGCTGCGTTGATCTTATGATGATTGGTAATGTTTGTCTGAAATCACCTGCCAATAATATAAGAGCACCCCCAAATGGTTGGTGGTAAATCTTTCAATGTTCGATCCAAAGCTTCTAACGACTTTTTGTGAGCCATTGTACACTCATCCCACACAACAACCTTCCATTGTTGAAGTACCTTTGCCATTCCGGATGTTTTGGAAATATTGCATGTTGGTGTTTTTGTTAGCTGCATATTTAAAGGTAACTTCAATGCTGAATGTGCTGTTCTTCCACCGTCTAACAAAGTGGTTGCAATTCCAGAGGAGGCAATGGTCAATGCAATAAAGTTGTCTTTTCGTATGGAAGCTAAAATTAGCGATATTAAAAAGGTTTTGCCCGAACTTCCGGGAGCATCCAGAAAATATAATACACCATTGTCTGCATTAACTGATTGCATAATAGTATTGTACACGTATTTTTGCTGTTGATTCATCTGTCATTGCATCTTTATACTTTGTACACAATGCTAAGGGATTTAAATTAAAGCATGTTGAAAGTATTATTGAGAATAATGTTCAAATTTGATTGGTGGAAGCAGTAAGGGTTGCATCTGCTAATGAATTATCCCAATGTTCATCGTTCTCAAGTAAATCTAAACGTTGGCATGCTTCGCGATATGATTCGCACAATACATTTACGGTTCTCAAATGCTGAAACGATGTTGGACCACAAACATTTATCAAAAGCAAACGCAAATAGTAGCATTCCGCATTATTTGGATGCACTGTGTATATTATGCCTAATGCATCGCTTGAAAAGATATTTAGATGTCCAAGTACTACTTGTCCCATTTTGTGACGTTCAAATTGTTTTCGGGAGGTATTCCAAGTGTAGTAACGTGGAACGTCGGAATACAGTAATGTTTCAGCAAATTCATCTTTCCGACACAAAGAAAAAAAAAGCAGTTAATGTTGTCTCTGGTGGCTGTGCTTCTCGTTCGTTAACATTTTTTCAAATGAACGGCCAAATGTACTACTGTGGGATATCTCTCATGAATTGGAAAACTTAATATGCACCATACTGCTTCTTTGCTGCTGACGTATGAGGTAATAGGCAATGTTCAATGAAATACTGTATACAAAATAGTTTGTTCATGTGTGTGACCAAACTTTACAAAAACACTCCTCACGACCCGTAGAACATATGTGTATCTAAATTTTTATCAAAATCCATGCAGTAGTTCTTGAGTTTACCGCTTACGAACCAACACCTTTCTTTTTGTATATACATATACTTATATAGAGATATTGAAATTTTATTTATGAATTGCTGTTAACGCATTCATACCTGAACTATATTACTCAAATTCACATGCCAGTCATATTTATGGTTAAAATATATAATTTTGAAAAAAAAAATTAAAATGTCTTGCCAAAGAACCGCAGGGGTCGGAATTTTGATATATCATACATTGGGAAGAAACAACAACAAAACTTGTATAGTGGGAAAAGTAAAATTGTATTGAACAAAATCTCACTTATTTATATAAGTCATAATTCAATAAAAAAATGATATTTTTAATCACAAATATGGTTTAAGCCGACAAAATCAATTCTATGAAATCTCGCACATTTTGAAGCAAACTTTGGCGTTTAGCCCAATAGCTTTTCTAATGGTTTGAAAAATATTATCTGAAGTCCTAATCCTTCAGACAGTGTTCCAATACTTTACTGCTTGAGATCTGTTTACCTTATTTTATTCCAAAGTATGATATCATACGCAAACTAGTCATGTTTAATTTACGTGCCTTATGTCCGCTATTCAATATTTTTTGTCGACATTGATCTTAAGCCATTAAGAATACACTGAGCGAAATAGCTATATGGGGCAAGTTTTTATTTTATTTTTTTTTAATAAACAACCTTTTATTTTATTTTCATTTGCATCAGAATATTTGCCAATACAAAGGGCATACAGACTTCAGTTCGGTTGGTTTTCATTGTGCCTACTTCGTTATTTATAGCAGTTTATTCGCATTGGTCGAAGGAAATAATTATATGGGACAAAACTTAAAATGGATTTATTTTATTCACTAATAAAAAAATACTAAAGGCGGATTTATGGTTTCCTTCGTTCATTCGGTCTGAATTTTTTTTTAATCAATCGTATTCCTTGAAAATGACGTTAGTTTTCGTTCCTGTTCCTTTGATTGGATTAAAAAAAAATTCAGAACGAAGGCAACCATAAATCGCCTTAACAATAAGTGCATTTTAGTAGTTTGTATGACTTCCATTGTTATTATTAACATCCATCAATCAACGTGGCATTGAGTTTATTAACGTTTGGAAAACAGAAACGTCAATTTTCGTCCATACCTCTTGAATAACTGTCTTAAGCTTCGCTAAAGTATTAAATTGACGTCCATTTTTGTAGACTCCCTGGCTAAGAATGCCCCAGAGATTTTTCATTGAATTTAAGTCCGGATTAGTAGCAGGCCACTGCAATACTGGTATATTTAGTGATTGAAAAAAATTCTTGGTGCACTTAACAGCATGAATAGGCGCATTATTCTGCTGAAATGTCCAACTTTCACCGTACAATTCCTCCCCAAAATTTATTAAAGCGTTGTCTAATAACTGCACATACTTCCCCGCATTGATTTTATGGGAAATAAAACAAATTGGGGTCTTGCTCTGATAGCAATAGAGTATGCTGTGGTTGTATGGTATCCCCATCATGCAGTACACATCGATAGATTGGAGTCAATTCAGAGGCGATTTACCATTTATATTCTAAGGAAACTCGGGTTCCTTTCTGATCGTAGTCAGCCTAGGTGGAAACAGATATGTGACCTGCCGTCTTATGTTGATAGATGTCATGATCTTCGTATTGATACTTTAGAAAAACGTCGTAAAATTGCCGCGGCTGTGTTTGTTGGAGATTCTTTATGTGGACGGGTTAATTGTTTAGACCTCACTTCTACCTGGTGCATTTATGTTCCCAAACGAAATCTACGCCAAAGGGGATTCTTATATGTCCCATGCCACAGGACTGAATATGGAAGTAATGAACCGACGGCTTCTATGTCTAGAATATTTAATGAATATTATATTTTTTTCGATTTTTCGAGGTCAAGAAAGATTTTCCGTGTTGCAATTCGTAAGTGTGATTTTTAACAACCAATTTTGTCTGTATTACATTTGTAATTAGTGTTTAAGATAGGATTTTATTTTCTAAAATATTTCGTGATTTTGTGAGTTTTTGTGTTACTATTCATTAGGTTGTTTTACCGTAGAATAGTTTGTATATATATAAAAAAAAAAAAAATAAAGCAGAAACCACCCTATGTCGTAAGTGACCCTCCTTGAAATTTGCGGGAATGACGCGTTGGAGATGACTCACGAATATCTCGCAAATTATTCTGGCATCCATTTGGTCCATCAAAATTAAATGTTTTTTCATCCGAAAATTTATTGATTGCCACTCTTCATCCCAAAATTTAAATTTCTTAGCAAATTCCATTCTCGCCAATTTATGGCGTAAAAGAAGTTTAAGTTTACGCACTCCCTTCTGATATTTCAGATTAATATTCTCTTTTAAAATCTGTTGTACCCTTCGTTTAAAGACGTCCAGACACAAGTCACGCTCTATTTGGGATAGACTGATATTTTTCCTGACTGCAAGACTTCTTATCTCCCTTTTACCTCTTGCGACAACTTTAGACTCTGGTCCTGTTATTTTTACTGTGCCGTATGTTTGGGGATTTTTTTAAAAGTTGTTGATGTTATTTTAATTTCTAACGAATGGTAACGCCTGATTTCCTATAGCCTAAGACACTTGCCCATCATTTGCGTTCCTCGTGGTATAATTCTTTAAAAATTGCTCTTGAGTCATAAAAAATTATATTTTTAATGTAAACAATAATTCTTTTCTATTTTTTTAGTTAGAGGAAAAATAATAACAATAACAGCAATATCAAAATTAACAACAAAACGCTTTTATAATCAAAAACCGCACTTGTCCCATATAGCTATTTCCTTCAACTGGCGTTTGTTAAAAACATTAAATCAACATAACGGTATTACGAGAAAGGGATGAACGAAAATTTTAACTTCAGTTTGTTGAGTAAGCATTGACTAATTATTCCATACAACGTAAAATAAAATCAGCGAAATGCTTTTGAAGAAAACAGTATAAATTGCTTTGTCCCATATAGCTATGTCGCATAGTGTACTCCAAACTACCTCAAAAATATAAAAACATAACGGAAAATGTTGATCTAGTTAGCTGTTGGCTGGACCAATTGACACACTTAAAAAATCGAAGATGGAAAGCAAAAGTTTTTCTTATAAATAATGGTTTTATAATATGTTCATATTTTGGATAATGGATGTTTTGGCAAACTAAACATGCTTGCTAATTTAAATTGTAAGAATAAAAAATTATTATTGTCAAAAGCGTATTGGAATTGCAGCGTTGAGTATGCGGTGGTATGATATATCATACATCGGGAAGGAGTGGGTTAATTGTTTTATTTACACAATAAAACTTACATTGCCTTATTTCTTTGACTGGCTCTATAAACTCATTAAAGGCAACAAATGAGAATCACTATGTTTATTCGTCCATTTTTGTTCGCCACTGTATTTTTCCTGTATGCACATTATGTGTTTCTCTGGTTACTTTCATTCAGAATATTATGTGGTCACGTACGTGATCATTATTCTATATTCTTTCTGTGGTATCATCAATAAAAGAAAATAATTTCAAAGTTATAATGGATTGAAAATAAAACAAACGATTCATAACCCGACTTCTAAAAGAAAATATCCAAGTAAAAGCCAAAAATGAATTGGAAAATTTGGTTGTAGGCAATAACACCCCCAGCCATAAACGAATAATTTCCCATTATTGGGCATTTATTGTATAATGAAACAAATTGCTAATTTAAGAAATACAAATACTCGCCAAAACAAATGAAAAAAATCTCCAATTTCTATTTTAGTGCAATGGAAAAGGAAAAGTGAATTTTAAAATATTCTGGAAAAGGAAGGTTTCATTTTAATTTTTAAATTAAATCTAAAAATTGAATCTCCCTTTTCAAAAAATTGCAATGTTAACTCTTCCTTTACCAGAAATTCTGTAAATGGAAGATTTAATATTGAAAGGTGAATTTTAAAATTAGAATGGAAGAAATCACAATTTTCCAGAATTTAAAAATTGAATTTTTTCAGAAAATTGAAACAGTGAAAGGAGCCGTTCATAAGCCAAATCCATTACCTTAATTTTTTGATTTTTTTTTTTAAATTTTATAGACAAAACACTAATTAGATTTTAACTCTTTATATTTGAGATACATTTTTTTATTATGTGGAAGACACCTACACTATAAATGACAACGTCTGTTTGGAAATTTAAAAAGAATTTCTTTTTCTTTTCTCTACTTTTTATTTTGTAGAGTTAATCGATTTGGCGCAAGTAAGCGGCTCAATTATCTCTTAAAATAATTTTTGGGGTATTATCACAGAATATATATAAACAGAACAATATCTTCTATAGCGCTTTAGTCCTAAGCTGGTGAACAAATATTTTCGTTATTGTTTTTTTCGATTGATTTTGATTTAGAAAAGATAGAAAAATCATTTTATATGCAATCAATGAAACAAAAAAAAATTACAAAAATGTTTGTACCCACCTCTTTCTATTGATAAATAAAACTCAGTACAATTTTAAAACGAAAGAGAAATCTTTACACTTTATAATGTGCTTAAAAGAGATAGGCATTCAAAAACAATTTTTGATTTTGGTCTAGTTAGCTTTGCGAAACTTTAAAATCATATCAAAGAAATAAAAAAAAAAAACTTGCAACTCCCATAAGTTTGTGTATGAGTTTGTGTAGCATTTCTAATTTATTTGTATTGGTCCTTTGTTTATTTGTTGATTTGCTTTTAAAGTTTCGCAAAGCTAACTAGACCAAAATCAAAAATTGTTTTTGAATGTCTATCTCTTTTAAGCACATTATAAAGTGTAAAGATTTCTCTTTCGTTTTAAAATTGTACTGAGTTTTATTTATCAATAGAAAGAGGTGGGTACAAACATTTTTGTAATTTTTTTTTGTTTCATTGATTCCATATAAAATGATTTTTCTATCTTTTCTAAATCAAAATCAATCGAAAAAAACAATAACGAAAATATTTGTTCACCAGCTTAGGACTAAAGCGCTATAGAAGATATTGTTCTGTTTATATATATTCTGTGGTATTATTTTGTATCCGTTATTTGCAGCACATCGATAAAATCCCCTAATTTAGCGAATTAAATCCCTAAATTTTGGGGATTAATTCATTTTAGTAAGTTTTTCATTTCCATATGCATATGTAATATTAGGCAATTATTTCATTTATGGTTTGAGGAGTTATTACATTGTGGAGTTATTTCCTGGTGCTGGAAATTGTCCCTTAAACGAAACAAGAAAAAAAAATTGTTTCGTTACTACATACTATGTAATTACGTATTTGCCAAGTGGTGGCTGTCTGTTTTCTAAACAAAGCTTGAAAATAAAAAATGAAAAGATTTTATTGCTTTTAACCGACTGAAAGCAAAAAGAATTAACTCAAAACAACTTTATTAGTAAATGTCGATAGTTACAGGTTTTTCTGAGGCACAATGTTGATTTGTGATTGTGTGTACTGCCGCGCTGTGCTAATTTCAATTTTTCTGTTTTTGTTTGCCATGTCCTAATATGAAGCTTGACTACTAAATAACGTGATTTAAGGCATTTAATGAAGGATATTTGGCTTTTAAAAAAAGCAGATAGATATTTGTTTGCAGAATCCAAATATGCCCCTAATGCCTTTTTCGATTTTTGGCGTTTGTGTTTTTTTTTTCGGAGCACGGCAGTAACAGATCTCGTAATAATTACTCTCTCAAAATCATCTCTTACAATTTATTTCTTTATAAATTATTCTTGTAATGACATAAAATGTACATAAGTAAACAGTGGATGCACGGAATTTTATTTTTCCCTTTTTTTTGCTTTATAGACTTTCTAGTAGTCAGTTTTTCTTTAGAATTAATAATTTACCCTAGTACCGCCTAAAATAAACTTCTCTAGATAGAACCACTCACTTGGTAAGTGATATGATTTATTAAGTGTTATTTTTGTGTTTTAACTTTATTTTGCAGGTTGTCAAGGTCACCTTCAAATTGTTATCGTATATTAAAAACACTGCATTTTTCAATTGATAACGCAATCGTCCAATATTGGTTAGTATTAAATATAAAAATATGAATCCAGATCCGGCTTTATTATCATCGAATAAGTAATATTCTGTGTCGTTTTGTGAATTCTTATCAAGTGTACTTAGTTGTACATAAATCAAATGTTTTTAAGTCACAATTAGTATTTGTTATGTTCATAAAACAATCAACACTCAGCATTAAGTGTAATTATAATAGTAGTTGTATAATTTTTTGAATGTTATTGACTGTGGAATGTGGATTTAGATACCCGAATGAATGCTAATTTTAGTCAGAATTATGGTAGAAGATTATTTTATTTTTTGCGTATCTATTGGATACATTTTGAAAATAAGTAATTTAATAATACTTTTTAATAAACTGATTGATTATCACATAGTGAGTAATTGTTGATACCATTTTGTTCATTTATACAAATAATTGAATGTGGTGTGTTAAAAATTGACTCTCTACCTAGCCAGAATTGTATAAAGTAATTTAGAAGTTAGACCTTGTTGTTTACTTTGATTTATAAAACGATAAGCTTGTACTAATAACAATATACAGTAGATATTTGTGTATAGTGTAGCCCTTCAGTTATTCAGTTTTAGAACTTCTTTTCCAATTGATAGAGAACTTTGTTTGTGATTTTTAGGTACAAATCTTTAATCATTTTGAACGCTTCGTTGTAGATTTCTGCTGTGAAATTCATGTTCATATTTGAATTTTCCTTCAAATGTGTGATTTATATTTCTTCCGGAACTCTGTTAGAGATGAAGGAGAGCAGGCGGTCAATATAATTGCACGAATTTGATTTGGATGTGACGTGTTGTTATTATTAATGCATACCTACATCCCAGTTCCGGTCGTTCTCCAATAATTTCAGAGCTTGACATGCACTGCGGAAAGTGGCATGTGTGACGCCGTTGACAATGCCCAATTGCTGGAAAGACGCCGGGCACATTTACCAGCAGCATGCGAAGAAAGAAGCATTCATCTTGATTGGGATGCACGGTGAACAGTCTGCCTATAGTAGTTTCTTTGAATATGCCAGGTTTTCCGTCGACTCGCTTTCCTCGTTTCCGTCGTTCAAATGATTTTCTACTCGCATTCCATGTGTAATACATAGGCACTTCCGAATCCAGCAGTGTTTTCGTAAACGCGTCATTTTGACATAACGTGAGGAAAGCACATTTGCAGCTGTTAAATAAACGAGTTGTCCACTTTCCAGATGTAATGCTAAGTGAACAACAGGACTGCGTTCATGTATGGGAAATTAAAGAATTCGCCATACAGTTTCATTGCTTTTTATGTATCTTCCAGCATGATACTGTGCGATTTCATCGATATGCATGACCGCATTCCTGTCACTTCTTTCTGGTTGCACGCCAAAAATTGATATGTCGCTGATGCCTTTATTCACGTACTTACAAATGTATTTGATCGATTTAACACTTAATTGTGCTTTGTATGTTTTTAATATCAAAGGCGAATGTGGAACAACCCATCGCGGTTGTTTAATGCAATGTCACCGTTTCGTATTTCTATGGTAGCTAATTACCGCCATCTTCTGCTGATCTTCTATTTAAAGGGTATTCATCGTTTCCTGTAACTGTGTTGGATACTAATGCTCGAAGATATCGCTTAGAGCATTTTACGTTTATCATGTATGGTGAATTTAGATTGGCCATCAGCGATTTCAGCTTCTGTCTGAAAATACGTGCTCTGATATCTTACCTATCCACCGAAGATTGCCCAGGAAGTAAGAGCTGTTGTATATCGTTCCAAGCTGGATTGCATGTGAATGTAATGAGTAGGTCTGGACGCTCGTAGTGACGAACATACGCAATTGCATCTTGAGCGTACTCATGCATATGAGCAGTTCTGCTTGTATATGAAGATATGAAATCGTTAATCTTCCAACATTAGTTCTATTACCGTCATTTACAACTGCATCTCGCAAATTATTTCTTCAGAGCGAAGCTTGGTCTGATTCAAACGGATGAATATCAAACGTTCTGTTTCGTTTTTTGCATACTTTTCTACGATTTATTGGTGAAACAATTGACGACAAAAATGTGACTGCCTTCATTCTCTCGAATTATTAATCGGAATGAATAATAATTCATTGCGCTGCATTTCTTATTTGTTTTTTTGCCACTGACTGGGTCATCTAAACGTAAAAGTGATACTCATCGGCACCAGCCCAAAAAATGATTGGATATTTCAGAGGGTAGGATCGATAAATTTCTGCAACTTTTGTCAATTGATCGTTTCACTTTGAAAATTGACATGAATTGAGCTGTTACGATTTTTGCGCCGAACGACGTCTATATAATAGGTACTCGTATATAAAAACACGCCCGTATTCGAATGCAAAGTCAAAATATTTGTTTACACTTATAGAAAATAAATTAGAAAAATTTTAACTTCAACAATTTTCAAGTATGTACGTACATACATCTAGGTATAAAAATCGATTTTTTATTATCGACTTAAATTTTAATTTTTGTCGAAGCTAACAATATTTTATAAGTGCATGTCGTTTTTATTTTTAGGTAGGAAATTTATTTTTTATTGCTCTATTGTCTATTGACATATTATTCTATTTTATGCCAATTTTTTTTTTAGTGTTTGCTTAAATAAAGATAATATTCTTAAGTAGCTTAGATGGTTGGTGTTTGGTTTTCCGATTACTAGTTTGATTATGCTTTATCACGAGACCCAGTTGTGAAATAAAATTTATAATTTTACTATGAGATTGTGACTCTTAAATACGTTTTAATCAGTTAAAACTAAAAAATTAAAAAAAAATTCAGATGCCATAAAAATTGAATTTACATTGAATCAACCAAAATCAAAAGTGACACTTAACATACGAAACAAAGTATCATAAAAATAAAAACTAATCGATAATATTGTTTACTTTAACTTATGTGTATAGTATATGTGTCATGGCGACTGTACTCATTAAAAATATAACGAATAAGGTCGCTGATTAGATGGCCCAACGGTGTTGGGCCTAATGTGTCGAAGATCTGAGTGTTAGCGGAACGAAAGACCAAAAATATCGAAAGGCAAAATTTTTATTTTAACGTTTTTTATCTCTTTCCTGTTCCTTTATCCAAATCTTCTTTCATAAAATAAAAATAAGTTTTTTTATTTGTTCACTATACAATTCCACGAACCGTCCTATACCAAATTTTGGTATCAGCGACTCTAAAAAAAGACTGGATATCCAGTTTGATTGCTCAAGATTAATTATTAGGCGAATTGTAAATTTTGTCATTTTATTTTACATATCAATAGTTATTTGTTAATAAGAAAATTACAAAAAAATAAGCAAGCCTTTTTTTGGTGAACATTTTTGTTTTAAATCCATTTAAAACCGATCACAAGAGATTTCATCGAAATTCATATAGAAGCTTTTTTATTCAATAAGATTCTTTCGGCTTTTTATAGACAAAATATATTAACAATAATGGCATTCACAACATTTTTCGACTTGTTAATCAGAAAAAATGAAGAGGCCAATCATTTATAATATATCTACCAAAAAGTAGAAAGATCAAGATCTTCCCCGTACTTTAACCCAATAGTCATACAAAGTGTATCAACCCCAAAAAATGAAAATCCTCCTTGAGGGGTCGATACACTTTGTATGACTCTTCGGTTAAATAAAAGGATATATTATTGATTTTATTACAGACAAACTTCTCTTTCTAATATTTGTGTGGGCATAAAACACACAGAAATGAGGATTTTCCTTGAGTTTTTTATTTAGTGAATATAATTCGCTAAGTCAGGATGTTCTTGCCTCATACTTAATGTATGAAGTTAGAATTGTATTTTTGTAGTTTGGTCGTAGCTACCTGAAGAGTAGACCGAACTTTTGTTCGTACAAACTTTTCAGTACGAAACCAAACTACCACATAGAAAACTCAAGGAGGGTTTTAATTTTCTAGATGCGTTACACTTTGTATGACTCTCGGGTTAAAGAAAGAGGGGATTTTGATATTTCTACTTTTTTAGTAGATATATTATAAATGAATGGCCTCGTTTGTCCTCTTCATTTTTTCTGATTAATAAGGCGAAAATTGTTTGTGAATGCCATTGTTGTTAATATATTTTGTCCATAAAAAGCCGAACAAACTTCTCTTTCTTCTACCTTTTTTATTATAGAGATTCAACTATAAGGTTAAATATTTTATAAGAGGCCTAATTTAAGGTTGAGTTTTGATTATCAGTACGTGTATATTGATTTTTTGGAAAGCCTCAGTTGAGAATCATAGACGCGCTTCTTGGTACGTCACATATTATGTGTACCGAATGAAATTTGTGATTCCCAAATTTATATTATCTCATAGGTTACTACGCAAAAGAAAAAAACTGGTACCGTTATTTTGTAGAAAAACAATTTAAAAAAACGAATAAACGTCAAATTGGGCATTTGTTTTATTTGTTTCGAAATGGACGCATCATAAGGAGAAAAATGTGATTTAATAATTAGATTGTGCAATGATCATCCCGAGTATACCAATAAAAAAATTGGTAAATTGGCCGGTGTTTCCAATAATACGGTAACAAATGTAAAAAAAAATGTCAAATCAATCTTTCTGTGTCACGCAAGCCCGGATCCGGAGAAAAATCAGGTGCTCCAAATAAAATGTTGGATCAGAAAATTGTAAGAGTCATTTCGAAACATCCCTCGATGTCTATGCGAGATTTGGCCAGAAAAACCAAAACAACCAAATCGATTGTGGAACGAGCTAAAACCAGAAATAATCTACGGACATACAAGAAGTCAAAAATCCCCAAAAGAAGTGTTGAACTATTTAATAAAGGGATCGATCGAGCAAAGAAACACAACAAATGGTTGAACGAAAGAAAAGATTCTTGTTTCGTAATGAACGACGAGACCTACGTCAAAATGGATTTCTCGACACTTCCAGGTCCCCAATATTACATCAAAAAGAAAGGTAAAGAACTGGACGGAGCAATTACTACCATAGCTGTTGAAAAATTTGGCAAAAAAACATATGGTTTGGCAAGCAGTTTACCAATGCGGTTTAAGATCACATCCATACATAATAAATGGGATTATGAAAAGGTGAATGTTCGCCGTAAAATGAACAAAAATTTTGAATGAATACGATTATTTAAAAACTGTACAATATGTGCAATAGAACAAGTACAGAAAAATAATGATTATATTGCCGTTTAGTTTTAATTCTTCATGTACAAATCACAAATTTCATTCGGTACACATAATAGTAGAAATTTATTGAATGGGAAGTTGAATGCTTTAATTATTGTTTAAATCTGTGTCTCCCCAATTGTTTAATTTTGGAACTAAAGATGTATGATGTATACCCAATCCATCCGTTATTTATGTAGTATTTACAGTCTAGTTCGCGTAATACAAAATTTGATGGTATGTTTTGTAAGATAAATTTTGAATTTCAGTTCGATTTCTTTTTAATAAATCGGATTGATGAATTTAACTATGTATACGAGTATATGAATCAAAGATTTTAGGTTTACACAGAATTGTATCCATTATCGTTCCACTTCATTTTTGACATTTAAACAAAGGAATATTTTTCTTGTTATTAAAATGTGTTTTATACAGACATCGTTTTTAGCCCTTATAGATGATTTACCAAGAGTTTTCTTTAACAGCCTCATAACTCATAAAATGTAAACAAATCTTATAAACAATATTATACAAATTTTTGAACTGTAATTACTTTAAATTAGATAGCTGAGTCTAAAGACTCTTTTTTCAAGATACCGGTTTCTGGACCTTTCTAATATTTCCCTGGCTAAAGCGTTGCGATGTTGTTCTAATTTCAACTGGTACTGTTTTGCTGTATTGCTTGATTGTGTCTAAGTATTCTTGACTGCTTTCGTTATAATTTTATTATGTTGGAAGCACAAGTGGAGCCCCACATTTGAATATCATCCATCTAGATAGGTTTAAGTACTATTTTATATAGCAAAACCTCACAGTCCTGGCTGAAGTTGGAATGTTTTCCTATTGTGTATTGTTGTAGTAAATGATATTATTTCTATTTGATGTTGGTTTGGTAGGTCTGCTGTTTAGATCAAATAAAATAGTTCACCTAGCACCCTTGTGGAGCCCCAGCATGGATTTCGTATAAATTGCTGGATGCGCTGTTATATTTCACCAAAAAACTTTCGAAGTCCTATATGCCATACTTTATCGAAAGCTTGCGCAATGTCTAAAAATGCTGCGGGCATTACTTTTTGTATTGCAGGGTGTTCCTAATTTCAGAAACGACTATATGACCTTGTTCTATGGTTCCGTGTTCTTCTCTAAATCCATATTGATGATAAGGAATAATTTTTTTCTCATACAGAGTTGTTTTAAGTTTTTGCAGGAACATGGTTTCGAATAGCTTACAGGGAGTCTGTGATTGCAGGATACGATTTTACATTTCTTTCTTCTTTACCAGGTTTTTGGAATCATTATGATTTGCCATATTTCCAAGTTTCAAGAAAGTAGTTTGTTCTCATTACTGCGTTGAAAATGTATATTATTAGTTTCATACATTTTTCCGCCACAGGCGACCTGTGTAGTTGACATTGCCTGCGTATTGGGCGTTTTATCATTAACAACTTTAAGTAAATTGAGCTGCTGGGTTTCGCATCTTCTGCAGCTTGTTTTAATACTTCCGTTAGGTTTCGTACTACTGAATCAATTTCCTGTTTTGTTATTAGGGGGATGTTGAAAGACAATTCTTTGGTAAATATAGACTTGAATCGAGTCCAATTAGTATGTTGGCTCGTCAGGAATTTAGGTGACGATAGTTTTAAAACTTGCATGTTCAGTGTTATTAATACCGATGAATGGTCTAGCTCTAGCTACATCTTTGTTAAACGAAAGTTCAGTAACTCGATAATTTTTCGTCTCTCAGTTGACAAATAAGCTGTACATTCCTACAGTTGTTTTCCATTCAAAGATATTAATCTTGAACCCCACTGGATATGTTTGACGTTGTAGTCACCTTCCGCAAGGAACTTAACTCCCAGAGTTTTGAAGTAATTTGCAAATTGATGTCTTTTAATCTAAATGCTTCGGTGAACAATAAATTGCAGATATGGTGCATTTTCCTATTCATTTCTTCAAATAGATGCTAGTTGGTAGTTGCTGTTCTTGATAAGGATAGCATAAGTGTCATAAAAGGTGCGTGAATTGATTTTGTGATGGCTCATAGTAAGAAAATTGCCGCTGACAGCTTTTGCGTACGATATTTTTGGATTGGTCGTAGTAGACATTCGACCCGCATTGGCCTGACTTTTGAAAATATGGTTTAGTGCTTGTTATTTCACTCTTTGTCGGAGCCATTTTTTTCTTTACTCCTTGTACACTCTAAAAAGTTGGCTGTGGTTTTTCTGCACGCAACATAATGTTAAATTACGTTTTTCACCTTGAAGTTTTTTGTTTAGCTCTTCGCTGATTTTCTCTGGCTGCTCAGTGGACTCGATCTGTTTTATTATGATCGTGATTACTACAGGCGGCTACAATTTATTTGTACTCGTCGATGTTTTTGGCTTGAATCATGGTTTCGTTGATTGATCCACGCTTAATGTGGACAATGAAAAAGTTCTCACTTGTTCCTGCATTTAGCGTTGCTAATAAAAGTTTTGATTGAGCCTCTCTTAAGTAGATTGGAGGAGGTCTCTCTTTAGGCTGTTCCTCCTTATCCTTGTAATCACATTCCGCTATTAGAACTTCGAATCGGTTGCCAGATGTTATCCCAGATGATTTTTTTCTTTTTGACGGAGGTTGAAGTCGAAGCTTGAGCACATGTCTGATGAAAATCTCCAGTTAATTGCCGAACTAAGGTTTTCACATACCGCAAGTGATTAAGAGGCTGTTCTCCTCTCTGTTGTTTAGTGATTTTATAAAGTATATGACACCAAAAAAAAACAGTTTACGCCACCATTTCAAGGATTTTCTTAAGAAACATCTGCACGATCGACACCGCCCATATTTTTTATATATTTATTACAACATTAGGCTTTTTGACGGTAACTTCAATACCACCTCGTAAAATTGTTTCCACAGGAGTCATTCCTGCATTATTCCAATTGATCAAGCACGTGACAACCCTCTTGTCCTTCCATGATAAAACTAAGGTATTTCCTTTGCGGTAAGTTACTGTCGATTTCTTGCGGAATTTTATTTTTTTTTATTTGATTTGGTAAATGCTTCTTATTCGTTAAGATTGTTCCTGTCAAGTGGCATTTCAATTTGAATAATTCTTCTCTGGTGTAATACCGATCAGTGAACATATGGTGTCCTTGAGTACCAGGCACTTTCTCCAGCAGCATCGTATAAAGGTGCAACGGTATTCTTGCTGATATCGGAAGGTCCGGTTTTATCAATTTCTCCGTGGTAAGACTTCCATAATAAGGAAGAATACCGCAGATATATCCAGTATTTGAGTCTGCCATTGTGTAAACTCTAATACCCTATTTAGTTGGTTTTTTCGGGTTGTACATAAGTAATAAAGGAAATTCGACCTTTGACTTTGATAGTAGACTCATCCACACAAATTTCTTCTCACGGTGTAAAATATTTCAAAAGTTTTGAATTTATATAGTCAAGAAAGCAGCTTACTAGCTGTAATCGTTTTCTTGGACCTGCATCTTTGGTTGGGATTGTTTTTAGATGAAGCATCCAACAAATCCGACTGAATCTGTCTCTGGTAAATTTGTTTGAATAAAAAGGAATGTCTGACATCATTCCGTGACCAGTACTCTTGTAAATTCGCCAACGGCCTTGTCTCCATATTTATTATGACTCCAATAAATGCCCACATTTCTTCGATAGTCACACTGTGCCAAGTTCGCCATATCGAGTACGGTGATAGCGTTTTGTTCTCTAACTTTGTTCTAGCGTAGTTATTTGTTTCAGTAACTATTTCATTTACGAGTTCATTAGTAAAAAACAGTTTGAAAAAATTCAACGGTTCTTTCTTGTCTGCGTGTATGTGCGGTCCTGCAGGAGTGTCGCCGGCTATAAACGGTATTCTCGAGGGTATTTCTTCGGATTCTGTACAACTAATCCATTCAGAACTGTCGGATCGTGGGTCTTCTGCAGTATCACTATCGCTGTCACATTCACTGTCTATTATTCTGATCTTTTGTCTTCTTACACCTCTTACTTCATCACTATCATCATTACTGCTCGTGTTCTCTCTATCGTCAAGCTCTCTGTGTATAGCTGAAAATCATCTTCACTCGAGCTTATTTCATTACTTAGTTCCTTGGTAATGGGGATCAGAAACTTCAATTTTTCTGTACTTTCTACCAAGGCTGTCAAGTTCAAACTGATGCCGAAAATGCAGTCCGCTTCATGGTCCGCACTAATCTCAGTATTAGTAAATTGTATTGGTGTGGAATGGGCGTTTTTTTTTAGTTTTTCATTTAACATGATGCAAATAAGAGAGATAAAATAACAAGAATAAAAGGGATAACATGATACAAATAAGATAAATAAGCTCAGAAGAGAACGTTCGGCAGAATATAATAAATAATTGACTACACTTTATTATGTTCTTATATACTCCCACACATAACTTGGAAAGGAATAACAATATTCAAAGTAAAAAAAAAATTAAAAATATTACGAATTTGGCCGATGAAGAATGTATACATTAGAAGCCACTTATTTATATTGCTTTTTGTTTTGCTTTTTATTTGTTTTTATTGACGATCATGACAAACTTTTCAGAAAAGGACGGTCAAGAGAATGTAATAAAATGGTGGTTAAACTTTATTATGGTCTTATCATAGAAAAATAACAAAGAGAACAGAATCTAAACCAAAATAGTGAAGCAAATTCAAAAACCAAGATGGCCGAAAAATGCATGATGGCCGACAAATTCTTTGGTTTTTTTCTCAGTAGCGTCGCATATTTCTTTAGGTTTTATGTGTATGTAGTAATAATTTATGTAAATGACGTAGGGTAAATATAATAAACGGAGCATTATTAATATACAAAAGTTATTGTTATAAGTGAACCAACATAATTATAATAATAATACTTATGTGTGTTGTGTAAAAAATGGTTTACAGATACTATAATGAACATAAAAATACCAATTTAGAACATAGCTAAAGTATTAAAACTTTTAAAACTTGTAATAAAGTCATATGGAATGCAAGATCTGACTTCAACAAATTTAAAAACAATCAATACACTTGTAATAAAATTTTCTCATATGTGATTTCGTTCATTAGACTCCCCTAATATTGAATACAACGGGACGCCTATGGTTTTTTTTGCATTCGTCATGTTGTCATGACGATTCATATGCGTTGTCAAAATAAGATTTTTGTGTGAATGAAACTTGAAATTTTTACTTTAATTACAATTTTATGAAATAATTTTTTTTTAACCCGTTTTCTTCAATCGGCTTTTCGGTCTAAACAAATTATGATATGGGATTTTTGTTTTATCTTCTATCCTTTTGTTTATTATCTGTCGTTCTTATATACTCGCACACATAACTAAAACAACAAATTCCAAAATAAAAAATTAAAAATATTACGAATGGGGCCGACGAAGAATGCATAAATTACAAATCATTTATTTATGTTGCTTTTTGTTTTTTTTTATTAACGAGAAATTTTTTTGTTTACGTATATGGATTTTGTTTTGATTTTTTATTAACGAAACCAAATGAATGTCGTCGTCGTCGTCGGTTACAACAGCGATAGAGACAAAAACATGAATTCCTCATGTTAGCAGAAAGGGAAAAATGACAGTGGTGAATGAGAGTCACCTCTCGAGTTGCGGCATTAAATCATGTGATGAGCGTGAGCGAGAATCACTTCTCGAGTGCAAAGGGTTAATATAGAGTGTGATTGATGAACAGCTGGAATCTTTCTCGGAGAAAATACCGGTGTCATATTTTACACATTGTATAAAAAACTATTTTTAAATTCACCATACCCGTAATAATAAGTAAAAAAAATAACGTAACACTGCCCGTTTGATTATTTTTCTGTTCAAATCGATTTGACGTTCAAACTGTGCACAACGATTTAAATCGATTTACCAAGAATTAAAACAATATTTTTACCCGGAAGAAACAATTTTTTATGAAATATTTTAACAAACGGACTGGTTAAATTATATTTTGTTAAATGGACGAAATGGAAGTCACGGTGTGACTTACAATTTTAAACCTTATACCTATTCAAACAGAGCATATTTACAATTCTCTGAGTTGACATTTAAAATTTCGTTTAGTATTGTTTGTGAGTCAAAGGCATACGACTATTTATGAAATTTTCGATATTGCTTTTTATTCTACAATATCTAAAATAGCTATTATGAATATAATAACGAAAATTAAACATGTATGCACGTATATTGTGCGACGTTATTTAAAACAAAGCGCTGTCTGATACTTTTTAAGAAAATTTCATAATAAACTCACAAGTTTATGAAAATAAAACGTTTTGGTTCTTGGTCCCCACTTAATTAGCGGCCCTTGAGATTCCGGTTCGGCTCACAGTTTGACTCGACTCGAGGTCATCTTCTATTGACTTTCATCTTTTTTATTATTGTTTTGATGAAACTAAACGCATTTTATTCCGAAAATTCATTCTGAGATTTGTTATTTTCTTACGGTCTCTGGCTTTGCGTGTCATATGAATAAATTAATTCTATTTAGGAATAATTCTATCAACGTTTGACATTTAAAACCGTAAACTTTATTATTGTTGGTAGCTTAATTGGATAACATTTTATTTGTTTAAATTAAATATTTGGATTAAATCAGTCAAACAGATGGTCAATTTTGTTAACGCATTTTTGAAGGTGGTTCTCTTAAATCAGTATCATACTCCTAATCAACTTTCAGTCGTGGTAGTGTAACCATTTTCATGAATATTTTTTAATTTCTTTCTAGTAAGTAAGTCACTTCCAATTTGAATAGAATACGATAGTACACCTGTACTAATTGTATAACATCCATAGATATTAATTAACACATCGCAAAAATAAACATCCGAAAATTTGTGCGAAAATTTCAATTAATCATTTTTTATCAAGTCAACAAAAACAATTTTCTAATGTTATTGTAGATTTATATTTTATTCGTTCAAAGTTTACTAAATGCTTTGTATTTGTATTTTGTTATTATGATAATAAATTAAAAATTCAGAAATTAATAAACTAATATTATTATTTACTCGTTTGTATTTTGTGTTATGTATACATATTAAATATTTGTATGTATTGGGGTGTGCAAATTAAGATAGGCAAACAAATATTTGTTTACAACACATACTTTTACTTATTTTGCAGTACGAGTACATCTAATGTAAACAAACTTAAATGAAAATTATACGAAATTAAGAACATAGTAAATCTCTTGTGATGATGCAGTTGTGAATTAGTTCACGTACATAATTATCTAGATATTTCTGATATAGACGATTTTGTTTTCGAGTATAGTTCTATTATTATAATTTTGTCCTTCACTTACATTTTTCAAAAAACATCAATGCCTCTTACTAATTACAATTTATAGAATGCAAAGACACTATTTACTCGTACAAGTGTATTTCGTTACGTCATGCAGTACGTATTTGTTTAGGGCATTACAGTTTACACGTCTAATATTAGGTTGTTGATAAAGTCTTTGCGTGTTTTTCAATACAAAAACTTTTTATTCAATAATTTAGTATCTATTTAGAGTTTTAACCTTTCTCCAAATAATGGGGGTGCCATTTTGTACCATCACTTTCGATTCATTTTCGAAAATGCTTTTTCTCTTGTAACAAGAATAAATTTGTACTCTATTTCGCTTTCTAAAGCTATCTCAGTTGACTCGAATAAAACAATATTCTATTTCT
Organism: Tipula helvola; assembly: GCA_963556165.1. NCBI lineage: Eukaryota > Metazoa > Arthropoda > Insecta > Diptera > Tipulidae > Tipula > Tipula helvola. Next base: position 199,317,358 of record OY744483.1, read on the forward strand.
TCATCATTCTTTATCATCCAAATTTTTGTTTGTGATACTTTATCGTAGTAAAGAAACGGGAAAGTATGCAGTAGGCTGAGCTCGCATTAGAAAAAGCATTTTCGAAAATGAATCGAAAGAGATGGTACAAAATGCCACCCTAGGAAGCTTAAATTTACCATGCTTGTAACACATCAGGCTTTGATGAAACTATGTAGTCACTAACACTCGTTTTAAGTTCATCATGTTTTGATTAGTTTACCACTTTTCTAAAGTCTTCAAAGCTACGTCTGCATTATCTTGGTGGACAATTTCTCCTTTTCTATTTATCAAATTTGGCAAATTTCTTTCGTGTAAGGCTTTCTTTAATTTGTAGGGGGGGGGGGGGGGGTGACTATACTTATAAGCATTTATCGTTTCACCAGCGTTATGAACTTCAAAGAAAATAATTCCTTTACAACCCCATCAACAACATAAAATCACTTAGGTTTGGTGCAAATCGGCCTTGACAGTCAAAGACATTGAATATAGTCCACTTTTTATCACTCTTTTACACATCAATGACAGGGGTGAGCACCTTTTTGAATTTCTGATCTCATATAAAGTAGACATTTTCAATTGTGGAAGGACACCTACTTTTATAAATGCGATTAGGCAAGAGGTTCTAGATTTGACACATGCTAATCCGCATTTCAGCGAATTAATTAAAAACTGGCATCTGTCTGAAGTAGCCTCTTCAGATTCGATTCGGCGGTCGAGACCATGCAGCGGCAGGGAATCACAATTTCAAAACTGACCGACTGGGACTCTTATAGAGTTTCACTAGAATCAGAAATGACCTCGGTTGTGGGGAACATAGAGTCTCCAGAGAGTTTGGAGTTCTGCTCAAACCATCTGCATAATTCTATACACTTGGCTTATGAGAACAGCTGCCCGGTTAAGCGAAGAGAGTCCGCCCCTTGGTGGAACAGGACACTGAGCAAGCTGAGGAAAAAGCCGAGAAGATTATTCAACAAGGCTAAACGCACCGGTGAATGGGGCAAGTATAAGATGGGCTTGATGGAATATAATCTCGAATTAAGAAGATCCAAAAGGGCTATCTGGAGGAATTTTCTGTGGGGGAATCAATGAATTGCTCTTTGCAGTTCGTCTTCAGAAATTCCTTCCTAGAGATCATTCAAATGTTTTAGGACTTCTTAAGAAGTAAAATGGGAGGTTCACTGAAAACCACCCAAGAGGACCCGCATGACCCTTCAAGTGAGGTGGCCTATACGCCTCATATGCTGCGTTTATACCACAGCTAAATTAGCAATGCTAAACCGAAATGACAACTGTAGCAGTGGTATAAACGCGACATATACATAGTTCAGCTAGCTAAAATAGCACCGCTAATTTAGCGTTGCTACGTAGTTAGCTGAGCTATATAGCTACGGTATAAACATTGCTATATTACTAGAAATGCCAAATTGTTATTTTCTGTTTATTGTTTATATTCATAGATCAAAAGAAATTGGAAATAGGCAGTCATAAGTATTAAAATTCGGGATACATTTTTATTTTTAACTAATATATTTATAATTATTGTTTAATTATTGTGTGTGCCAAGTTTACAATAACAAATTAAAATTGAGAAAAAAGACAATTTTTATTTTTTGACATTTGTAGCAACTTGAGGTATAAACATGAGCTAAATAATTTTGACAATTCTAGCAGTGCTAATTTAACTGTGGTATAAACGTAGCAATAGTAGGATCTGGAGTCTCCGGGAAAACAGCTAGCAAAGTGAGATGGGTTATTGGATCTTTCAAACCTTTCAAATCCGCTAGAGAGGATGGTATTTTTCAAAAAGGTATTGAGGAAATACTTCCTAGCTTGATCCAGATGTTTCAGGCAAGTCATTCTTTTAACTATATTCCGAAACTATGGAGGAAAGTTAATGTGGTCTTTATACCTAAGGGATGGGGTCGTCCGGACACCCAGCCCAATGTATATCGGCCAATTAGCCACGCATCGTTTCTATTGAAGACAATGGAAAGATTCCTGGATTATCAAATAAGAAGTGAGATTCTTGAAAAAAAATCCGCTGCATCGGGACCAGTTTGTCTATCAAACTGATAAATCTACTGCAATGGCCCTTAGCGGTCTAGTCACGAGGATTGAAAAGCGGTGGTATATAAAGAAATTGCCCTTTGTGCTTTTGTGGACATTGAGGGGCCATTTGATAATACCTCCTATGGATCGATAGAGAGGGCAGCAATGGAAAAGGGGGTTCCGCTTTCTACTATTAGGTGGATCCTCTCCATGCTGGAACATCGTGAGATTACAGCCAGACTGGGTGGCGAGTTAGTAACCATCAAGGCCGTAAAGGGCTGCCCCAATGTGGCGTACTGTCTCCTCTTTTATGGTCATTGTTTATTGACAGACTACTGGTCCTTCTGAGTAGCCATGGGTTTAATGTCCAGAGCACAGGGCTAGTTTGATGAGGTCATCTCACTCAAAATAATATGGCAGTGGTGTGACTAGGAAGGACTCTGTGTCTATCCAAACAAAATTTTCATTGCTCCTTTTACTACCTTTGTTAAACGGAACTAATGTTCCTTTTTCCAAAGAGGTTAAATATCTATGGGATATCCTAGATCAAAAACTGAACTGGAAGCAACATTATTTGAAAGTTCAAAATAGAGCCACCAAGGTTTTCTGGGCCTGTCGGAGACTCTATGAGCGTACTTGGGGACTACGACCAAAAATGATCTACTGGTCACTTCTTACAATCATTAGGCCTATGGTCACCTTCATCTACGCATCGGTAGTAAGGTGGCCTAAAACTGAATTTCAGACACCCTACCATAGGAATGCCTTCCGACTGTATGCCAGCTAAACTGTGCTTCCACAATCCATTCTATATTAGTTTACCTGAAAAACGCTGGATCAAAAACGGAAGATGGGGCGGGGGTAGGAATACATGGGAGTGGGACATCCCTCTCGAAGTCCTTGCATGCTAAAGAAGTTTGCGCTAGAATAGGCATAGCAAAAGGCCTAAATGATGCATAGGTTTAAATTGTATCAGGCAGCCAATCGGCCTTATAGGTTCTTAGGTCTTGTTCCGTTAAGTCAAGGCTAGTATGGGATTGTCTGAAGATTATCAAACATCTGGCAAGCTCAAATAAGATAACACTTATGTGGGCGCCAGGTCATACTGGAATCGAAGGAAATGAGGCAGCTGTGACCTCGCCCGCGAGGGTTCTGCCTTTCCATTTACTGGACCAGAGCCCTTAGGACAGCGGTAAAACGCTGGGAGAAAGAAGGCGAAGAAATGTATATCATCTTCGTCGATCAGGGTTAAGGAGTATCTTGAACTTAGGAAACCGGGGTTGAGGCTGCTTACTGGCTTCCTCAAGATGGTCCTAAGTATGACAGACGGATTCCGCTTCTGCGATCAAGAAGCGGAATCAGCGGAACATGTTCTGTGCCAATGCCCAGCCAAGTTCCATCAAAAACTGCAACAGCTAGTAGTATTATCAGATTCATTAAGAGCCTGAATATTGACTCGACGGCTATTTAAACAGGGTCCAAGCACAAAAGATCTTTTAAGTCGCGGTGCGAAGTGGCTTGAACGCCCACATGGCCCTTTAATAATAATAATAATAATCACCTTTTACAATTATATTTAAAAATGGTTCATATTCATGACTACTTAGTAATGAGGAACAAACACTATTCGATCTAACAAATTCTTCGATGGTCTACCAGAACGTGATTTGTTTTTTATCTGAATATCACTAGAACAGAATTTGACATGTGCGTACGGATACTACTTCACATTGAAACACTTCACGTATATTTTGGAAACACATCATGTGTTTTAACACCTTTGTTAAATTATCGACCGAAAACAACTATGTATTATTATTGTATTATTACTGATTTTTAGAACCCCTTTCACAAATACAATTAATATAGTTAATAACTCATTCCAATATGAAATATTTGTATTAGTAGAATACTTGGAAATGAGCCATACTCTTCGTCAAAGTATGTATGGAATAATACGCGAAGGCTTTATGAACAACGAAATATTATTATTGTTTACAACAAATTTCACTTTATTTATTTAAAAATAAAATCGACGCTATGCCCTACCTACACACTTTCAGCTACAAACGCAATTTAGTTAGCATGAATACATTCATGGTTGTCTATAATTAACGTATAATATGTTGAAAGGTTTACTTGAACTAGTTAGTGAAGTACCTATGTAGTTACGTATTAAATCAAAAGTTCATTCACATTAGATCCAAATACAAACTTAGTAAATAGTATCTGTACTAGTATATGTACAATAATTGAAATTATCAATGTAGGTCAATGTTTTCCATGATTAACTCATTGTTTATTTAGTTTAAGTTTATAATTACTATTGTTGATAATATTACATTATGTACATATATTACCTCTTGTAATATTTAAAATACATAATTTTGTCATTTATAAAACTAAAGTATTAACTTTTTATAATGATATGTCTGTTTTTTGTTTATGCCAAAGATCAATGAGGTTTGTTCTCATAAATCAACAATAATAATGGTCGAAATTTATCACCGTGTAATCTTATTAAAAACCAAATGCACTCTAGTTTGAAGACCTCAACAAATTTGTATCATCGAAAAATAATGTAATTGTTGTTTGGGTATTCGAGTATCTGGTGTTTGATAATTTCGAAAAATAACGATTCTCGATCAGTTACCTCGAAAATGACGATTACTCAAAAACGAACACTCCAGTAAATTGGAAAACCAGATGTAATACAGTGGATGTTTTTCAAATTCGGACCGTCAGTATATTAAAATTTAATTTAAAAAAGAAGAGTTTAAAATTAATTTTTATTTCTGTTTCATTATAATAAAAAATAACTTATCTAATTCAATAAACAAAAAAAAAAATTTAAATTTAAAATTTAAGTTCAGCGTAAATAGCTAAATATTTTTCTGTGTTACATGATTTAACATGCAAATAAACTACTAATTTTTAAATAATCGGAGAAATAACCCCATTACTTTTTTCTTTTGTTTTCATTTTTCGCAATACATGACAGTAACCACTTGCTCATAACAAAACTGTACAATGTCAAAGCTAACACAAATGTGTTTATACAAGCCGTGCTGTCCTTATACATAGAATATAAAAATGTACGTTATAGATAGGGGATTAGTATTAGTGATTGTAGGTACATCAATACTAATGTCGAGTTCGATTGGGCTTGTCAAAAAAAATCAAGTTTATGATGCCCAATCATACGCACAACACAAGCAGTCTGATTTATTTCATTGTTATATTGGTGAATATTTTTTTTGAAGTTATGTTAATCGTCAGTAAATCTTTAGTTTGATTATGCACAGAATTACACAGATTTTGTCACAAAAATTATTTTAATAACACAACTTATTTATTAATAAATAACGAACTCGTAAACATTAAGGAGTGATTAAAAATTACGAATTTTTTGACGTCTTGAATTGTCACAATTTTGATTGACATTTCTGTTTTGTTCGTATTGGTAAATTTTGCAAAAAATCGCGATTTGTCAAAATTGATTATAATCAAAAAATAGATGTTTTTTTCTGCCCAATCGTAAGCGCAAAATGATTATAATCATTTTTTTTACAGTAAATTGATTTATTTTGTCCAATCGAACTTCTCATAAAATATATTACGAAAAAATCAATTTTTTTTTGTCGTATTTAAATAGATAAAACGCACCAACACATAAACTAGTTACTAGTCAATGTACATTTGTTTTATAGATCTGTCATTTAAGAGAACAGCATGGCTTTTCGTGTTTGTATACGGTGCATCGCTAACACTAATATACCTAAATGTACATTTTTATATCTCATGTATAGGGACAGCTCGATTTGTATTATAAACATTTTTATTGGTTTTGACGTAGTTTATCACATTATTTTTTTAATTGGGTTAGTGTAACGCTGAAAATTGTGCAATATTCATTTGTATTTTTAGATGAGTCGAAAAAAAAATTCTAACTTTTACCAAAGACAGCTATAGTTAATTAAAAAAGATCGGTTCGGACTGTTGGTGCGAGCTTCTAAATATAAGCAAATCACAGTCTACGAGATTGTAAACGTTTAAAGGTTTAAAAACAAAGGTAGAATTGATCGCAATAAGGAATAATGGATATCTGGCCAAATTCGTGAAAAACCAAAAATAAGTGCTCCTAAACTAGCGTTTGAGTTACAAAATTTATATATAAGGGAAAATCCGTCTCACTCAGTAGTATTAGAAAAATAATAAGGGAAAATGGGTACGACGGACTAATAGAAAAAAAAAAACGATTTGACTTCTGTAATCACTTAATCAGTAATAAAACTAAGGATGCAACATTCTGGAATCACAACAACATCATTGGCTGTAATGGGAAACATTTCAAATCTACTATGAATGGGGGGTGGATCTGTCCTGGTTTAGGTTTGTATGGCTGCGAGTGGCGTCGAAAACCTGGATGGTGTGATGGACAAAAATGTGTATCTTAGTATTTTATGTTAAAATTTGAAACAGTGCAGTAAAATTGGGAATTTTAGTTAGGTTTTGTTTCCACCAGGATAAGGCAGTAATGAAACAAAAAGGCTACCCAACCAAATATTGATGCACAATAAATTTGGAATTTTATAAACAAATTTGGCTGTGTCCGAATATTAATTATCCTTAAAATTAAGACTGGATTATTTAATTTTTAACAATTTTTGAATTTAAAAATCGAATTAATTTATTTTTCTGTTGAATTATGTTAGATTTTATTATAATGAAACCCTAATTTCAAAAACATTCACTGTACGAGCAAAGCATTATTTTCAATCGGATTTCAATCTAACTAAAAATAATAATTGCAGCCATTCTAAAACTAATTCTTTTAATAAATGTAATCAAAACCTACAGAATACACTGAGAGACTAATTTAAAGGAACGCGCAAAAAGTCCTTAATTCAATAATACCGTAAAATGAGGTGAATAGAAACATTTTTCAAGTTTACAAGCATGTAGTGTTAAGAGGATATTTGTTTTTAATATGTATATGAAATATCTTGAAATATGGATGAGGTGTACTCTTTCCTTTTTAAACTAGATATATTAGAAATGAAAAAGGCGGATTTAATAAAAAACCTCACTGTTTCTATACACCTGTTATTGTGGTGAAAAGAAACAGTCATTGATTTTCGGTTTCTTTCTATTCCTATATACTCATTTATAATTTCTAGTGAAACAGCAGCCCGATTTCTTTTGATATTTTGGCATAACCGGTAAGATAATTCTTGCTTATGTCGTTTCAAAAACGAATAGATGAATTCTTTACGGGGTGAGTTGTCTTTAAATTTTGGAACCAGTTTAAAAATTCTTGAATAATCATTCGTAGTATTATGGTCTCAATGGGATAACCCACTCTGAACAAATGATCAACATGTCGACAAGGATTTTTCTTCATTTTCGTTTAAGCAAGTTTGTCCCTTCCCCCCGCCCTTGACGTTTGTTTGGTATCTTTTTTTTTAAATGGTAATATATCACGGAAGGTGTATACCATATTACTCCGATGATTTCCTTAATGATACTTATTATTTTTATCATCCTCAACTGCTTGTTTCAATATCAGAGCACCCTGCTTTTTATAATGTTTTTGATTCTTCGACTTGTATTGTCTGAGCATTTTAATACTCTCTAGTAGCAATCAGAAAACGAAACATACAGTCGTTCTAACTATGAATTGACGTATCTGATATTTTTTCGTTCTTGTTTGATACTAATATGGTTTTCCAGTTGGCACAAAAAAAAAAATCGGAGTCGAATCCGAGTTGAAAAAGGACAGTTTTTTGACGTTTTAATTGGAACAGCCAAAAACGCGGTTTCTATCATTTTTTGTTTTTTGTATTGGTTCGTGAATATACGTATTAATTGTCTTCTTAGACTGTATGTACCTTTATCCAAAATGATTTAACGATTTCTTTGAAATCTAAATGGATCAAACAAGAATACATTGACCTATAAAAACATAGAAAATGCCATTCTACCACATTTTAATAGCGTGAATCGTCTTAACTCTCACGGTATTCTTTAGAGGTAGGAACCGTTTACGTGCCTAAATTTCGAAGTGTTTGGAATGTGGAACTATTTTTGAACTAATTCTCCATCCTTACATAATACAGATGATCTGATGATAACATAACGAACAAAAATTTTTGTTCGTTATGTTGGAAATTCATACAATCCTGTAAGGCAAAAGTGAAAAACTACAATATTTTCATTGGGGATGCGGTGTTAGTTCAACTTTACAACCAAAATCTACTACCTAATACTTTTTTATTGAGTGAATTGAAACCCTCTTATGATAAGTTCTAGTTTCGGGTTTCCTTTCAAACTTTGACCACAAATTTTACATTTTAATCACATATTTTGCAATTTTAATTACATATTTTAAGTACATAATTTTGATTTTTTCCAACCTAAGAGCCCTAAGCCTAATGATCACATTCCGCAGACATTTTTCTTTGTTACCACTACATATAATACATAAATGTATACAATATAAAAGAAATAATTTTATTTTTTCATAACAAAATAAAACATTTAACTATTTAATCGCTTAAAAAAAATATTTTTCCTCTTACATATTTGTTTTGACGTTTAAATGACGTTTGGATGACATATAAATGTAATTGTGTAATCGCTCCGAAAAATTTGACCGAGCGACGAATGACAGCTGCTGTCAGCTGTTTTCGCTCCGATTTTTTTTTGTGTCAAATTTATGTCAACTGGAAAACCACATAGATGGTTCATCGTGAGAAACTCTGTCCGAATTTTTGAACACTGTTAGGACGACGACGTCGTTTTAAACAATGAACCAATGCAAAAATTCCGACAGTTTCACACGACGAACCATCTAGTATCAGTAGAAATTTCGAAAAAATGTCATAAGTTTTTTCACTGTTAGGACGATGATATACATACGGAGTAAGTCTTTGATTTAGCGAATTCGACTTACCTGAATTCGTACAATCGTTACGTGAATTCGTACTTATGTGATTTAAAAAAAAATGAGCTTGGAGGTTTGTTCGACTTACGCGATTTTTCGACTTTCACTAAAACCTTCGGAACGAATTAATGACGTAAGTCGAGGACTTACTGTACTATAATAATTTAAAATTAAGGAAATTTATGCCGTCTTACTTTGAGAATTTTACAACAACAATACCGTGTATTAGAATTATTCAAGCAATAATATTGAAAAATTTTATAAAAGTAAAACGAAAACTATTTTCGGTATTTTGTGCATAATTTGCATTTTTATTTGTATACCAATAACTATTCCAGTTACCAAAGTAAAACGGCATTAGTAATTTGGGATTAAGCAAAATTTGGTAGTGTGCATAAAAACGCTATTTCTGTTGTTTCTATTCACCCCAAATTTTTGATACTAAACTACAAAAAGGTAAAATTTAGGAAAAATTTAATTACAATTTTAACTACACAAGTAAAAAGAAGATATAATTGAACAACTTACATGAATTTTCTCCGATACCACCCCAACTATGGCTCAGTTACATACAAAGTTTTTTATGGTATTTCCCCAACAAAAAAAATTTGAATTATATTTACCAATATATTCTTTAAAACTGTAAGGTGTTCAACCAAAAATTCCTATTATTTCTATTTTTGCACTCGTCACCATCTCGGACACACCTATAGTATATATCGAAAGCGGATCGAAATTTATGTCAATCCTAAACAAAAACAATCTATTCAATAATTTAGGTGTCCCGTTGAAAAAGAAGGGTGCTGTCTAATTTTTAGCGATAGTAGTGTTGGTCCTACTACTAAATTTTTTTGTTTACGTTCATTTATATTTTAAATTTAGTTAAATTTAAAAAAGTGAAATATTTATGAATACTATAGGCTAGGTAAGTCTTGGCTAATCTTAAAATTAAAATTATTTTTTCTGTTATTTTATAGTTGTTCTTTGGCTTATCGTGGTTCCCATTTAAGCACAGCAAGAAAATAATTTTGTAATAAACAAACAATAATTTCAAGAGAAACATGAAAAGTACTTTATTCAAAGTAATGTCCATCGTTAGGTTCACACTTCCTTGATTTTTCATGCAATAGGTGGATACCTCCTTCCAATAGAACTTTTTATGTTTTGAGGCAAACCATTTAGAAGCCCAATTTCCGCTTCTTCGTACACGTCTTGCTGCTCGGTAAGTGGTAGTCTTCTGGAGCAAAATCTGATGAAATCGGTGGGTGGGTTAATGCTTCCTAGGCGAGATCCTTGCGTGGTCTATTATCATGAAGTAAAATTTCATTGCTATGTCCTCTGGCCCATTCTGGTTGTTTTACGACCAAAGCGTGGTTCAAATTCATTATTTATTGTCGGTATCAATTAGTATTAACGGTTTCACCTGGTTTGAGAAGCTCTTAATACACCACCCCTTCTGAAGTGATTTGGCCTTGCAGTCGATATTGATGGTTGACCTCGATCAACCCATGATTTTCTGAACTTGGCTTCTCAAAATAAATCCACTTTTCATCGCCAGTTTCAATTGTATGCAAAATAGACTTTCTTTCGTAACATTGAAGCAACATTTCACTTTCGGTTTTCTATTTGTGTATCGTTCAATTGATGTGGCACCCTTTGCATGTAAACGATCGTAAATTGTTCGCTAAACAACGTTTACACGCATCTTCATCCAATAATGCTTGCAGTTGTTGGTATTCAAACTCTTTCATTCCATATGTTCACTGATTGCTTTTTGACAGAAAATACCCGAGTATTTTTGACAGATTTACCCCGCTAACTTCACATCAATAAAATATTCGGGTTTTTTTGATAACATCAACGAACAATTTACTATTGACAAATAATTTTGGTGTTTTTTATGTCAACATTATATTTTCTTTTTATTATTTTAATATTTTTTATTAATATCATTTTCAAATCGAAGTATTTCTTTTTCAATTCACAGAAATTTTGGATTTTTTAACGCCGATAAAAGAAATAATTTTCGGTTGTCAAAAAAACTCCAAAATACCCAAGTAAAAGTAGAGTTAAATTAAAAATACACCGACTCTTTTTATGCGTTCGTTTTTTTGCTCAAAACAAATTTCGATCATTTTTACCCCGTGGTCATCAGTGAACACTATAATTAATGTCAATGCCTTTCATTTGAAAATCACCACTTTTGAAGTGCTTAAACCCCCGTTTACAAGTATCTTGAGATGAAGCATGTTCACCATAATCGGTAAACCTGGTACTTAACCGGTAAACCTAGTACATACTTAGGTCGAATTCTATTCACTTTTGTTGAAAAATCCAGATTTGATGGTTCTAATAGAACACAAAACATTTATGTAGTTAAAATAAAATTGTTTATATTGTTAAACTCACAACATTAAATTCACGAATGACGTCAACCAAAATGGTGTTTTTAGATTTTTAGCTGTCATTTATAATAATAAAAAATAGACATTTCTACGTATTAGTGATATTGGTAGAAAAATGGGGGTAAATCTTAAAAAAAATGCGATTTCTGAAATTTGATCTAGATCAAACAATCCCTTGATTTTTTTGGGTAAATAAAACACAAAACCTTGATCTACCGCCATATTTTTTGATTCAGATCAAACTTTTTGGATGAATAGAACATCACATTATATTTGACAATTTGAAATTTAAAAATTTGATATTTCTTATGTGATATTCTATTCACCCAAAAAGTTTGATCTGAATCAAAAAAAATGGCGGTAGATCAAGGTTTAGTGTTTTATTTACCCAAAAAATCAAGAGATTGTTTGATCTAGATCAAACTTCACAAATCGCATTTTTTTTTAAGATTTACCCCCACTTTTCTACCAAACTCACTAATACGTAGAAATGTCCATTTTTTATTATTATAAATGACAGCTAAAAATCTAAATACACCATTTTGGTGGACGCCATTCGTGAATTGAATGTGGTATTATGAGTTTAACAATAAAAACAATTTTATTTTAACTACATATCTTTACCAACACAACTACAAAAACAGATCATATGTTTTTGTGTTCTATTAGAACCATCAAATCTAGATTTTCCAAAAATAGTGAATAGAATTCGACATTAATCTCAAAGATAACCCGTCAAACAAGGTGTTACGTTTACGTAACACTAGCGAATAATTTTGTTCATACAACTCTTCGTAAACGTAACACTTTGGTGTTGCAATAACGAAGCAATTATGTCGTTCCCGTCCTATGATAATTAGACTTTTTGCGAGGAGTTGTCAATGTGTCAGTAGCTCGTAAACAGTTTGCTTGAGGTGGTGCATTTACGTCACGTGATTAGTGAAATAATAACGTAACATTTTTATCGATATTTATGCATTTTCAATTTTTGATTTGCAATTTTTCTTTTCTAAAAACTTATAGTTTCTTAAGAATTTTGGTATTTATTCTAAAAAAAATATTAGGCCACAAATTATATTTTTCTAAATCAAATTGGGACATTAATTATTTGCTTAGTTATTTATTTATTTAAAAAAAATTGATGAATACAAAAATACGTAATGGCGATTGAAAACTCAAAACTAAATGGTTATCGTTTCTTTATATTATTCCATTAATTTTCATAAAAGAATTTGGTGTTACGTTTACGAAACATCAGCGAAGAATTTTGCTATATTTTATTTAAGTGTGAGAATGTATTAGTGCAAAGCAAAAAAGTGATACGTTAATAGTACGCTATGTGTCGTATCTTGCGAATTCACATTTAATTTTTGGTATATTTAGAATTTTAATTCTGGGATTGCTAGAATTGAGCATACAATTTATAATTTTGAATTTGGCTTAGATTAAACTTTAAAATTATGAATAATTATTTAATCTATTTTACATTTAGGGAATATTATCTAAATTTTAAATTTTATAAACTTAAAGCCGATTTGTTTATCACTCTATTTGCTGTAATCGTTTTTGTTAACGATTTTGATAATTGCAGCCGTCCTAATAACAATTTCGAATAATTTTATCGTTGCCCACCCACTTCAAAATTATTTATTCCAGATTTGTTTGTTAAAACGAGTTATATCTACATAAATATACAAGATTGTGCCAGGCTCATCTTTAATATAGAAAAGTTTATTTTACATAATATAATTATATTATTATACATTTGTTTTTAAACAATTATATCGTAAACAAAAATAATTATGCGGGTGGTGGGTTCATAAACAATAAAAGTTAAACACGTAGAAAATTAAAAACAAATCATAACTATCAAAAATGCATATGACTTTGAAACGATTAGCTACAATAACGAACTTTGATATCACACATAACTATTCAGTAATTAAATTTTTAACTATTTATCCATTGTCACGATTGTAATAATAGTAAAACACTTAATTATTTGTATAGACACTATTTTAAAATTCTGTTCCCAAAACGTGAAAACATTTTATTCAACGCAATTGTCATTGGATTTTTTGTTTATTTTTAATTTTCACATATTAGATAACAGTGCTTCTTCCGTTTTAGTTTTTTGTAATTATCATAATATTTCAAATTTTACAGATATTCTATTGCTATTTATATATAAATACCATTGAAACATGTCAATAACATTTTTATTTTAAAGGTTGAAGGCCAATGGTTATTTCAGTTTCATAACATAGCTGTTTGTGGGAGTAGTTTTAAATTCTGATTAATTGGAATCGGTGTAAAGATTTTATTCGCTTAATTGACACAATTTTTCTTAATTCAAAATTCGTACACCTGTCCTATGTCAATTACAAAAATTAAATTTTACTGTACACAATTTTTGTAGAATACAAATACAGCGAAACCTCACTGGCGGAACGGAACCAAATAAGTTGTCCGTTCAAACGAGGTGTTTGTTACGGTGCGGTCTTTGTAATTGACGTAAATTTTGCCCTGGTCAATTTTGTCGTTTAACGAAGGAAGTTTTATTTGAAAAAGTAAATTTCGCTTGGAACTAAAACAACTTATTATATTGTACTATATACGGAAAATGAAGTTAACTTTCCATAGTATAGTTGCACCGTCAAGCGACGCTAATCGTTTCTCTGCGATTAAAAGAAAATTTTCAAAATTTTTTAGATAGTAGCAAAAAAAGCATAATTGAAAAACAAAATAAGTTTATCAAATCAAATCATTCAAATTCTTTTCAGAATTTCAAAGCTTTTAAAATCGGACAAATTAGTTATAGATAAAAATAATAGCCTTAATAACCAGCTTCTTAATCACAAACCAAGTATGTACTATTATAATCCGGCTAAATCCGTTATAAATAATGAATTTACGTTTCGTTTTTACAATTATCTCAAAATAAAAGCCATAAAAGAACAAACAACAAACAACCTTATTATTCTATTTTGTATAACAAAAGTTGATTATCACCATTAATTGAGGGATTGTATTACATTTGGTTTATTATTTTTTATTAAATCATTGCCTAATAAATAAAACCTTCACTATTATCCATATTAATTTTATTTTTTCTTCTATTTTTTTTAGGTTTGAATGCGTGTGAACAAAAATCCTATGTATTTTTGCGTAAAGAACTTCCAGTACGATTAGCAAATATAATGAAGGAAATTGCCTTGTTGCCAGATAATTTGTTGCGCACCCCATCAGTCAGCCTAGTAAGCAATTGGTACGTAAGAAGTTTTGAGGAAGTAATAGAATTTGAAAAAACTGATCCATCACAATCAAATTTGGCTAAGTATGTGTATTTTTTGGTGGCATATCAAATTTCTAATATTTTTCTATATAATTAATTTAATTTACTTTGTTTACTTATTAGATTCGTTGAAACGCTAAACAAAATACGTGATCGGCATTCAGATGTTGTTCAAACAATGGCACAAGGTATACTTGAACTAAAAGATTCACGTGCTGGAAGTGTTGATCCGTCAATGGAAATTTCAATACAATACTTTTTGGATCGATTGTATATGTCTAGAATAAGCATAAGAATGTTAATTAATCAGCACAGTAAGTATACAGATTTAAATAACAACTCAATCGAGTTATTAATGAATTAAATTAACAATTTTATTTATTTTTATTTTTTTCATTATTATAGCAATACTATTTGGCGAGGTAAAACGGAAAGGTAGTCGTCATATTGGATGCATTGATCCAGTGTGTGATCCATGTAATATTGTTAACGATGCTTATGAAAATGCCCGCTTTCTCTGTGATCAATATTATTTGGCTAGTCCTGAATTAGAAATAAAACAGCATAATTATTTAAATAAGGATGAACCAATTCGAATTATTTATGTCCCATCGCATTTATATCACATCCTTTTCGAATTGTTTAAGAACTCGATGCGAGCTGTAATGGAACATCACGGACAAGAAGACCATATACCACCAATTGAAATTACGATTGTACGTGGTGAGGAGGATATTTGTGTGAAAATATCTGATCGTGGTGGCGGTATTCCAAGATCAGAAGCTGACCAATTGTTTAAATACATGTACAGCACTGCACCTAAACCATCCAAATCAGATCTTCATACAGTTCCACTTGCAGGTTATGGCTATGGATTGCCAATTTCGCGTCTATACGCACGTTATTTCCATGGCGATATTGTATTAATGTCATGCGAGGGTTATGGAACAGACACTGTGATTTATTTGAAAGCATTGTCCGACGAAGCAAATGAATTATTGCCAATTTTCAATAAAACTAGTACCAAATTTTATAAGGCTAGCGTACCAACCGGTGACTGGTCGAATCAGGTAAGGCATAAAAAACCAATTATTATATGAAAAATGAAAATACTTTTTTCGTCATCGATTATGATACATAATGTAATTCAAACATAACCAAACGCAATGAAGCTAAATAAAATATTTTTATAATCATTTCATGCTGTCGTTTCTTTTTTCTTATATCGGAACATTAAGAACAAACTAACTCAAATCTGTTTTCTTCATTCAGGCAAATCTATCTATTTCTAAATGACTACTCTTTCGTGTTTTGTTATCAGCTACTTGAAATATTTATAATATAAATTTAAGAGTAAAATTTGTATCTCCTCCCATTTTTCCCAAACCTTGATAAGACATACAGTTGAACCCACTTTACCAATAATATTTTTTTTTTTTTAAATAAACTTTTTTCTTGTATTTTGCAGAGTTCAGTAATGAATTCACGACAAATGAATTGTTCACAACCTAAACGAAGTAATGGCGGATCAAGTAAAATGAAACAGCAAAATTAAATTATAGTCTTTCATATCATTTTATTTTTTTGTATAATGTGTATTAATTTATTTATTGTTATTTTGTAAAAAAAAAAAAATTAAAACTGCTTTTATGAATAGAAATGGCACAGCACTTCAGGTTATTGTTTTTATAAGCCATTTTTATTTGATTTACTATTTTTTTAAGTTATATATATAGTTTTGGCAAATAATTACAGATAAACAAATATATTTTTATAAAATTAATAATGATTGATAAAATAAAAGTAAAATACAATTTTAATTTTTATTAGACTTAATTATTTAAAAATAAGTTAATTATTTTTATTTCAAAAATGAATAAAAAACAATATGAGTTATTTATTGGATTGAACAAATATGAATCAGTTGGCATTTTTATTCCAAATTCGTAATTAGTGTCTATCAATTCTGCAAAAAAATAGTACACGTTTGAAAACATACAAATCAAGGCAGTGGCTAAAACCCTACACTCTAGATTTAAACCTGAAAAAAACAATAATTGGTGTTATCTAAAAGTACAGGCATATAAAACTACAGAAGCACCAATTAAAAAGACGAAGCAAGAGATTATGTTTACCTTCGATTCTGATGAAGATAACGATAACATTATATCAAATTAAGAATTGTCCTACGATGCACAGTTATTACACAACCTCTAACACAATGTAAATAATTTCAATCCTATGGACATACACAAAAATACTGGCAAAACTAAAAATGTTCAGCCTATGCGTTCACTGTGGAGAAAATTTGCTATTAAATTGCAGTACATCAAAAATAAAAGTGTGAATACTAAAAATCTAAATTTAAACAGGAAACAGTCAAGATGATCAAACTCCTCGGAGAAATAGGTAGTAAAATGACACGCTCAATTAACGAAAACTGCCCAAAATGACGGTATAAATCCAACACTTCAAGCGGTATTAAACAAACTCAATACATTTGCTGAGCTATCACAAATCAGATAAATGACCAATGATCTTAGAATTTTATGCTGGAATGCCAATGAGCCCATGCAACATCAACAATAATTGCAGGTGGTCTTGGTCACACAGAAAAAATCAAGTAGGTATACCTTACTCTCGTTTGGGACTGATCACACAATTTTCGACTTACACTTGATGTAATGGTCCACGTGATTAAATAAAAGAAAAATTAAATACTTTTGAAAAATACTTATGTCTCTTGACAACGTTTGAATTAATAATCATTGTAGTACCAATACCACTAACGCATCTTTAATACCAAAACCAGCAAAAGTGTTTATGTATAGACATTTTTGTTGGTTTTGATTAGGTACATCAAGTGCAGATGTATGTATTTATCTTATCGCATTGATTGCAAACCATTTTGTCACGGGGTAATCTTTGAGTGTTGTAATGAGTGGAAATAGGACATGAATTCTGATTGTAAGGTATTCCTGTTAGTGTTACGGGTGCGAACAAGAATTGAGCCGCTGCGCAGTTTAAGCTGCACAAAAAAATCGAAAACATGCGGAATGGAAAACATATCGGCTAAATTTCGTCGTGCGAATACTAATCTGTCCTATAATATGTACGTCATTTGTAAAATTTCATAGAAATTGAATTTTAAGATTCCTACTGAAAAACGTTCACCTTTTAAGTCAAATTCTAATGTTTTTCGATATGCTTGATACGTTTACATATTCTTCTATTTTTGCCAATAATGAAAAATCAAGTTTTCCCTATATTAAAGCCAGGAAATCTAATTAAGCCCAGATCAAGTCAAAAATAGATATACTAGGTAGGTCACGTTCCATACATATCGTAAATTTTTTTTTTTCAAATATGCATATTAAATGGGTATAGGATATTTAAGAATAAATTTACTTTTTTGGTACATTTACGTAATAATTGCCGTCTTACTTTGGGAATTTTACAACAACAATGCCGTGTATTTTCATTCCGGAATGAATAGTTTCAAACCAAATTTTTGTTGGTATAGAATTATTCTATAGAAAAAAAAGTACTAGAATAGTCAGTGTGTGAAGTCGTATTTTTCATTCGCTTCTTAATTTTTATCAATTTTCTCCTGTTTTTGCTTTAATTTAATTTTAAAAAGTTGATAGTTTGTTGTATTATTGGGTTTTATACCCGTTGCAATAAAAACTTCAACGTGAAGTTAATTGCTTCCATTTTTTTGCAATTTTAATTTTTTGATTGTTTTCTAACCTAAAAAAATTACACGAGAGAATTGAAAGTAAAGGAAATGATAGATTTTTGTGTTTTTATTTTTGAATTGACTGATCGAAAATGGTATAAAGTGTTATGGCCGAATTTAAAAAAAGTTCTATGGATACAACTCAGTCTCAGTGTGTGAAGTGTTTTAAATTAAAATTTAAATAATTAAATATGAAAAAATGTAATCAAATAAAAATGTAAGTCAAATTCCTTGATTTCTCACAAATAATGAATGGGTTTAGTTTGATGTGTGAATGTGAATATTGTAGTTTGGTGTATGATTTTAATATCCATATATGTACATATGTATGTATCATAGAGCAGAAATAAACAAACGTCAAGTGTAAGAAGTTCGGTGCGAGGGAGAGAGACAATAAAATGGTTTGGCGCCGTATTTTGATTTTTGTTCAGTGCATTGAAATGGAGTGTGTTGCTTAGAATAAAACAATTAAAGTTTGGAAATGTTTTTGTTTTGGTTGCAAAGGCACGGATGCTTATTATTTGGTTCAATATTTGGTAAAGTTGATTTTGTTATAAAGGATAACTTTTCTAATACCATTGACAGACTAGGGATTAGCTAAGCGCGATTAGTGATTTTTTCGAGATTAGCTATAGTGTGTCAAGTTGAAGATTAGCTAATCTCGTTTTATTTGAGGATTAGTCACTAATCGAGATTAGTGCACTAATCCTTGAAAATTTTCGAGCTTATCTCGTTGTATTGGGTTTAGTGATGGTACAAGTGGCACTACAATGTGAAATAATTATTTAAACATTGCTGAAAATGCAAGTGGCGTGAATTTACGATAGAAGTTATAAAATCAATGACATCTTAAAAAATTTGTGCTGAATAAATTTCGAGGAAAAAGAAAATCTAGTGTGTTTTAATGTATAAATCTTAGAAATATTGAATTAAAAAATGAGTTCAGCTGATTTACTAGCTATATTTCAGCGAATCACCATAAAAGTATTTTATTTCTCTGCAAGAAACTAATCCCTAGTCTGTCAACGCATATGGATTTGTGGTGGACTAGCTAATCTCGTTTCACTAATCGCGCTTAGCTAATCCCTAGTCTGTCAGTGATATAAGGACGCGTCGTTGTTTTGCACTTTTGGTGCGGATCTGGTAAAAATAGCAACAAAAGTGCCGTGTAATTTTTCCGTTTTGTTTGGAATGGTTTCAACCAAGCTTTGTTGGTGTAGACATTTTTGGAGATTTTTTGATGTTTTGATTAACTTTTGACGGACAATTAATTGTTCTCGGTTTTATTTTTGAACAGAATTGGCATTTGTTTTGTACAAGTTGCTGTTTTAATTGCCAAAGCGAAACGATCTATATATTTTTTTTTTGGTTTTTTAGATATTGATAAGTTGAGTTCAACTCATTTTGGTTTTTTCTTTTGTTTTTTGTTTTTATATTTTCTCATTTACGAATATTTATATTTATAAAATCTCTCCAGTTGAACGGCACAATGAAAAATAGACCGGATATTTATCTGGTGATTTCTGTTCTGAATAAAATGTTGCTGAATAAAATGGACGGTTTGTTTTTGGAGGTGGTGTGGGTCCATAACTTGATGAAACGAGGAAATGAAGGAATTGAGAATTGAGAATCAATAAATGAGAGATATGGGACTTTGAACTTTCTTGTTATTGCATAAATTAAAATTAGGGATAAGTTGTTTGCCGGTATATCTCTATTGATATCATTGTCAAAGATTTTTCTTTTTTGGATGGTTGACTTGCACCACTTTTTCAAGTGAACGGTCTATATAGAGATAGGTTGCATCAGTTTGAATGTTATTTTTTTCAAAAGTAATAAGAGATAAACTTAATGATAAATAAACCCCAAATAGACTGAATGAATGATAAGGATAACTCTATATGACTCTACTGTGAACTCTTACTTAACTGAATTAAACAACCATTAGGTCATCAATATGTGCCAACGATTATGTTGTCGAGTTTTAACGGACAAATACACCTACCGCGAGAATTGGTGATAGTGGGAGATAGGGACACATCTTTATATACAGCACGAGAAGAGAAGACGCCTGGATATTAAGTATTGAGTACACATATTGATGAAACCTATAGCACCACCTATACCTATTTCACTACTAACATATATTAACAATTAACAAAATCCAAATCTATAGTGTGAGAATGGTTTTATTTAACAAATTTTTTATTTTAATAAATTAACTATATAGTTAGAAAATAACTTTGCTGCGATTACTGCCCTAGTTATATCTGTGACTAGCATCCCAAATCCTTACAAACTTTTGTGTTGAGGGTGCAGGCAGGGCCTGGGCCCGCATAATTCTGGAATATGGTGCTCCCAGGTATCTTTTCTTGATAATGGGTTAGGCATACTCCAGGAATGTACTATACATTCCTATATCATATCACATCATAAATAGAATTATTCTAGTAATAATTTTGAATTTTTTTTTTGTTTGTTTATTTAATTTTTAATGTCAATTGATAAAAGTAAAAGAAAATTATTTTCGGTTTCTATTTTGAGCATAATTTGCATTTTTATTTTTATACCAATAACTATTCCAGTGATCAAAGTAAGACGGCAAAACAAATTTTGCAGGTAGAACAATTAAGAATCTAATAAATAAACGCAAAAAGCAGTGTTTGTTCTATACCGGGTGATTTTTTTAGCCTGATACACTCAAATATCTATATAAATTTATCGCTTTCGATGGCTCTCCAAAAGGAGTTTACCATGTTTCCATGCTCACCCCTACTAACGAGTCCGGGAACGACTCACCTATTCGACCAGTAGGAGGACCCTCGTCCTTGTCAAAAACTCAGACGTCTCAATATAACCCAGAGGTCGACGATTTATGTGCCAGCGTGTCCCTTCCCTCTGAAATTCATTCCCTGGATGAGCCTCATCAGGTGACTCGAAGTGGCCGGTCGGTTAGTACACCAAATCGATATCGTTGATTGTTATATATATAAAAAATGAGAAACGAAAGAATTTTCCCTGAATTATTTGAATGGGGTCGCGCCCGTATTTTTGCTTTCTTATCATTGTATTTATTTTATAAAATTATTCAAAGTTTCGGGATTGTCATTCGAGGCTTAATGATATCCAGAAGAGGGAGATTGTGTTGTAACGCCCCAATTTAACACACCTCGCGTAGTCCACCTATCGGTGAGTACGAAACCTACTAACTTTAAATTGAATTATGTAAACCTACCTTTATTTTAAGTTCAGTATGAAAAAGAAAGAAAACGCGTGAACACATTTTTATATAATATCATAAGTATAGTTCAGGTTCAAGATGGACGAATAAATTAAAAACCAACCGAGCCAAAATATATGTAGGCGATCAGCCATTATAAATGAAATAAACCAAATAAAAAAATAAAGTATACAAAGTGTTCGTATTTTATTCATATCGTTCATATTGATTCGATAAAACGAAAAGTTAAAAAAACTACTGCAACAAAACAAGGAGGGATACATTTAATTTGTTTTACTTGACATGGCTGTCTTATACTAATTGAAAATAAAATTGTTTTCTTTAAATATTTAACGACTGTCTTCGATTAATTTGAGATGTGTAATGTTAACAAGAAACTGAATTGCCTCAGCTCAACATTACGAAGAAATTGTCTCCTCATCTCTACATCAGCAGCAGTTCCTTTCCTGCTAGCTGCAGGGAGAGGTAAATTGGTCGTGGTTTTGGTGCGAGATGGGGGAGACCTAGTTATGCTGCTTATTGGGTAATGAGAATTTTGGTGATCATTGAGACCACAAAAGGATTGGGGAAAAGATTAGAAGCGATGGACCTGTCTACAGCGACCAACAATAAAATAAGTTATTTGTCCAGCATGAATGGACAATTGGGGCCTTAGCCACACATTACTAACTATAAAATCACGTAATAAAAAACGACAAACTAACTAATGATGATACGATGTAATTAGTAAGTCTGGGTCAGTAGTACGTAGCTGACAGAAAGGGCAAAGACGCAATTAAGCGTGCTTTCGCCTGCCTCTAATGAGGCCATCAGCTGACCCACTACTGATTTGCCCTTTTTGGTTAGTTAAGAACACATATTATACTCACCACTGAAATTAAAATGTTGTTTTTTCTCCGTTTCGCTCGATTAAAGAAAAAAAAAACACAATTTATTCACGATTTTTAATTTTTGAAGTGAAACTGTTTTAGTACCGGGGTGATTTTTAAAATCGATGAAACAAAACAAAAATTACAAGCAAAAAATGAAGAAGCGATATGTAACGAAAAAGCGACAGTATTTCTTTTATTTTTGAATTGAAATTTTTTTAGGCTGGGTATGATCAAAGCAACCTTGATTATACATGCCATAATCTAAAAAACGAAGCTTTTTTAAGGGAATTAGAAACGACGAAAAAATCAAAAGTTCCATAGTAAAACACATAAAACATATGGGAAATCACTTTTTTTCTTAAGACAAATTTGTCAATGAAAACGTTACAAATTCTTAATTATGATTTCTGAAATATTTTTATAAATGTTTGAATTTCAACATATATAAATGTCGTTTAAGTAAATCGTTTTCATTTTCTTGTAATAATTGATTTATTTAAACCAAAATATAAAAAAAAGTTCATAACAACAGCATTCTGGTCAAATAAAAAAGAAAAGCTTACTACAAATTGTGTGCATTAAGTCAATATACATTACATAGATGGCAGTACAATTTTTTTAAAAATCGTACCAAAAATTGCCACCTGTGAAAATTTTAAGTTCAAAAATTGTAGGAAAAGCAAAACAAATTCTCAAAATATTAAGAACGTGTGATAATTTTGTGATTAAACAATTTTTTTTCGTATTTTTCTATATAAATCTGAGACATCTAGCGTACACTAGTAAAACTAAAGATAAATGTAGGAAGTATTATTTTAATTCGTCAGAGCCAACTATGATGTATTTTTCAAAATTAAAGTTCGAAAAATATATTTTAGAAATAATTTAATTTTAATATTTCTGCAATTAATATTTACTTAATACCAATAAACCCTTCCTGAATATTGTTTCTAAAGATATGTAGAACACTTTTGTATAAAAATTTTGTAACATTTTTGCTTTTTTCAATGAAAAACTTGAAGCTAAAAAACTCGATTTTTACTATGGATTCCTATGAAAATTAGTGAAAAGTTATACCACTAAAAAAGCTTCTAAAAAATACGTCATAATGATTATGGCTCTATACTCTAGAAGGCTCTGGTATGATTCGAAAAAAAACAAAAGAATATTGAAACAAAATTGAATGAATTTGCAAGCAATACAAAAACATCTACGAACAGTCGAATCGATGCCTCCTAGATTTATAGTATATTGAGGTATTGATTGTAATTTACAAGTATATTATATAAAACCAGTACAAAAATTGTCTTTGTAAATAATTTGCTTGTACACAAATATCTCAAACTTAATGTTTTTGTATTATTTAGATGTAGGCGGTTATTATATTAAATAACTTATTGTAAATTTACAATAAATAGAGAAGTGAAGTTTATAAAACTTAAATTTGTATAGATATTTAAAGGATCATACAATGTGAGTTGACGAACTAAGATTAAATTTAATACTTTTAATGTATTTCTTTTTCTCGAGCAATTCAAAAATGAAACAATTGGTTTATGCTAGCTACAAAATGAGACATGGAAATTATACTCTGCAGTAGTTCCAAATGACATGAGAAATCTGCACCTACGCATCAATCGCTGGTTGCATTACATTAGGTAAATTATTTAGTATTCTGAATTTCTCTTGAAGAAAATGTTTGTCTTAAGCAAAATTCACTATATAAACCAAACAATACACCATCACAATTTTGCTTGCGTTCTCAAGCTAAAATATTGCTTTAATATCAGTATTAGTAAATAATATTGCTTTTGTTTATCGTGCCTCTATAGGTAGATTTTGTATCGAGTTGTGATAATCCTGTTTTATCAGATCATGAAGTAATAGAGATTGAGAAAAATAACTAGATAATGTAGAATGTGCAATTATCTAATTTGGATGTATCTACTGTGACTTTGTATAATACTCCTATAATACTATAAGGATCAATTGACTATTTCTTCAATTCTTGCTGCGAAAAAGCTACACATTTTACTGTATATGCCAGCCGGGCCATTGAACGATAAATTGTAGTAATTACAAATTTACAGCTTAAAAAGTTTCATTTCTGTCGCGCGTAGAGGCTACACACATTATTTTTTTTATTCACTCAACAATCTTTCCAAACTCATTGACAAATAGAAAACAACCATCCCTACTGTATTTTCTTCTTTTTTTTATATACCAAACATTTGGTGGAATGAAAATTATTTTCATTCCCCCACCATTCAATTTAGCCAATACATTTTCTTTCTTTTACACTTTTACAGAAAAGTCATTCCGACCATATTAAGTAACGATCGTTGGTAGATGATCGTTACAGATGTAAATATTTAATACAAATCAAATTCAAAGCCTTATTAAAATTCTTCGTGTATTTCACTAAAAAAATTAAACGTCAAACTTTCTTGTAACCTTTATCATGACGGTGATGACTTTTGATAAGCGGGAACAAAAACAAACTTCTTGCATGCCCATTGTTATGTGGGTAACTGCAGCAGGGAAACTTTCGGATTTAAGCTTGAAATTTCTCATACCGTTAGAACTGAATTTGTGCTAATTAGTGCTCATTGGAAAAAAATTAGTGCTAGTCCAGGAGCCGAGAAAATGGATAAAGAATTTTCATATTACGCCTGAAAGACGGTAAAAAATACAATAACAAAACCTGATTTTCTGCGGAAACCAAAAAAGATTAACCAACTAACGAAATATTTTTAGTTAGTAAATACAACGAAGAAATTTGTGCTTATCACAAAAATATAAATTATGATAATTTTCATTCAATAAATTGTGGAAAATGAAAATCAATCCATACCCCTAAATGATACTATACTGAAACTCCTAAGTTATATTTTGCGTTCAATAATTTCCAAATTGAGCAAGAAAAATAATTGATTTAAAATATTTCCGACATAAATTGTTTTACAAAGTAATACAAATGTTATTTCTAGCAGATAGAGTTTTTTACAGTTTAAAAAACAGTTAAAAAAAGAATGTTATGTCTGATTACACGTTCTGTTCGATACTGTAAAAAAAATGCAAGAGCGAAACCTGATTTTCAGCGGAAACCGGGAAAGTTTAACAAATAAACTAGTTTAACCTAAGTAAGTTTAACCTTGAAGAAATTAGTGCTTATCCCAAAAATATAAATTTCGAATATTTTCATTAATAAACCAAGGAAATATGAAAATTGATCAACACATTTTCAATCCTCCAATATTGCGTGTTCAATAAACTTTCGAATTAAAACTTGAAACTTCTCATACCGTTAGAACCGAACTTGAGCTAATTAGTCCACATTGGAAAAAATTAGTGCTAGTATAATAAAAATAATAAACTTTATTAAACTCAACGTGTTAATTAATTTATCTAAATTATAATTTCGAGGAAAAGAAATATTGTTCTGCTGCTTTCTTGGATATAGCACAAGCATTTGATAAGTTTGGCACGATGGACTAATATACAAAATTAAAGAGCTTCTACCGAAGAAATTTCACTCAATTTTGGGAAACTACCTTATTCAAAGGCAATACATGGTCAAACAAAATGGCGCAACTACTTGCTTAAATGATATTAATGCAGGTGTCCCGCAAGGCAGAGTTCTAGGGCCAATATTATACTTGTTGTACACAGCCGATTTACCTGTAACCAACAAAGTAACAATATCTATATTTGCCGATGATACGGCCATCCTGGTGTCACACAATAATCCCGAAATTGCCTCAAAGGAGTTACTGAATCATTTAAACAAAATCGCGGATTGGCTAAATACATGGCGAATAAAAGTTAACGAAAACAAATCAACTCACATCACATTCACGCTGAACAAACGCACCTGCCTACCAGTGAAATTAAACAATAAAAATATTCCTCAACAAACGAAGGTCAAATACTTAGGTTTGCACCTGGATAGAAGGTTAACGTGGAAAAACCATATTGAAACAAAGCGCAATCAAATAAAAATTACATTTTCCAAAATGTATTGGCTGATGGGAAGGAAATCTCAGTTGTCATTAGCCAATAAAGTTTTACTGTACAAAGCGATAATCAAACCCATATGGACATATGATATTCAGTTATGGGGATCCACCAGCGCTTCAAACAGAGAGCTCCTGCAACGAACTCAAGCGAAAATACTTCGAAATATTACTAATGTTCCGTGGTACATTCGAAATAGTAATATACATGACGACCTTGGGATTAACACCATTAAAGAAACAATTAAAGAATTCAGTTCTAAATATTATTCAAAACTGGAAGCGCATCCCAATGAATTGGCCAGGGATCTATTAAAACAGCCACGATTTAGACGACTTAAAAGAACAGATCCACTCGGATTGATGAACCTGTGAACCTGTAAATTTATTAGATGTTGATGTTATATGTATAAGTATAATCTAAATTAATTAAATTGCGAGCACTAACAATAAGTATTAACATTGGTTAAGACTTAAAATATGTAATAATTTTAAAGATTTGATTACTTCTTGTTAGTTTCTTATGTAGAAAGATTCAAGAATAAAGCCATTGGCAGCATTTAAAAAAAAAATTACAATTTATTAAAGCACAACGTGTTAATTAATTTAACAGGATACAATCCTGTATTAAAAGTGTTCTAAATATATACCAACCCAGTATTCTTTATAAGTATATAACCTAAGTTAGTTACAACCAATTTATAAAAACGGAAAAAACGAGATTTTAGGGAACGAAAGAAAAAATGTGAACCTCATATGAGTTGAAAAAAGGTTTGCTCTCCGAGTTATTTAATAGTTATTTGCGTACACAAGGATGGTAAATGAATTGTTACAGTACGAGTTTGATGTTTATTGATGAGGCAACGAAGGAGCAAAGTTCAGAATTTTGAACGAGTTCTGTGACGATCATTTAACGTACGTCTAACGTACAACGTTTTATTTCATTCTATATGGCCCATTAATTCGATTTTGTCATGTAAAATGCGACCTGTCCCATTGTTTTAATTCACTCAAAATATAAGTTCGAATTTAAAGTAAATCAGTCCAGTCAAATTTTTTTTCGTATTCTTAATGGAAAAGAGCGTCATTTCTTAGTTAATTTGGTGATTTTCTTTAAATTTAAACTGAGATTTTTGGTTTAGATTTTCTTTAAATAAAAAAATAAAATTATTGCTACATATGTTGTACGAAATAAAACATAGTACGTTACACGTTCGTTATATGATGGTCACGACTATCGTTTCGAAATTGTGAACTCGGTTCCTTAACAAAGCATTTATCGTTCTTGTGGCGTAAATAATTATAGTGGAAACATAAAAGTTTCCAATGTAATAAAGGAAAATATTACGATTATTGGTTACATTTTTCCGATTTGCGCTGAAAGACAGGTCCGTTTAACAACGGTATGAGAAATTTCAAGCTTAAATTCGAAAGTTTATTGAGCACGCAATATTGGATGATTGAAAATGTGTTGATCAATTTTCATATTTCTTTGGTTTATTAATGAAAATATTCGAAATTTATATTTTTGTGTTAAGCACAAATTTCTTCAATGTGTTCACTAATGGAAAATATAAAGTTTTTTGTTAAACTTTCCCGGTTTCCTCTGAAAATCAGGTTTCACTCTTGCATTTTTTTTACAGTATCGCAACGGAACGTGTAATCAGACATAACATTATTTTTTTTTTTTTACTGTTTTTAAAACTATAAAAAACCCTATATGCTAGATCGTTAATAAATATAATATAAAATAAAATTAATTAATAACATTGGTATTGCTTTGTAAAATATTTTATGTCGGAAATATTTTAAATCAATTATTTTTGTTATTCAATTTGGAAATTATTGAACATTAAATACATTTAAATAGTATCATTTAGGGGTATAAATTGATTTTCATTTTCCACAATTTAATGAATGAAAATTGTCACAATTTATATTTTTGTGATAAGCACAAATTTCTTCTTTGTATTTACTAACTAAAAATATTTCGTTTATTTGTTAATCTTTTCAGGTTTCTGCTGAAAATCAAGTTTTGTTATTGTATTTTTTACCGTCTTTCAGGCGTAATATGAAAATTCTTTATCCATTTTCTCGGCTCCTGTATGTAGATTCCGGTTTTGTGAAATTAATTCGATTGGAATGGAATTTTTATTTTTCCCACATTTCGTTTTCTCGCAGAAAAATTCCGTTCCACAAATTTGTATTCTAGTTCTCCTTGCGAGAAAAAGATTTTAGTACTAGGTCTTATACGGGGAAATATGTCAAAAGTGAAATATTTTTCTGTCATTTTATTTACGTTTTTGTCGTGATTTGTTAAAATGCACGCATTTATTATTTAGTTAGCGTGAATATTTGTTTATACAAATAGATATATGGTCGGCGTAAAGCAATAGATGTTACTCGTACAGTCGTACATAAGCAGCATAACATAGCCAACAACAATCTTATAATTTAAATTAATGCAGCCGGAGAATTCGAATGGTGCGAAAGATTGAATATTGATAGTGTTAAATAAAACTGTTTGTACATAATTAATGTTAATTGAAAATAAAAATTTTATTTTTGGATTATGGTGTTACATATTATTATTTTTATATCGATTACGAGTGTAATATTGCTGCTCTTTTTCTAAGTCTAAAATAAGCACCAAGTATTTTGCTCCAAATATCTTGAGGGAGGCCCTTCTGAGTTAACGAAACTTTTTGCAAACATTTTTCACAATAGCTCCCATTTTATTAGAAAAAATAATTGAGTAGATTCACGGTCAATTTATTTTATAATTAAGAATTTTTTGAATTCCGCGGCACTATTAATTGTATTTCACCGTCAAATTCCACGACGAGAAATTTTGACGTTTCATTCCACAAAAACGGGATTTATTTTCCCATTCCACTGAACCGGAATACGAAATTCTCGTTTAGAACAAAATCCCGTTCCACAAAATAATTCCACACAACCGGAATCTACCTACTGGGCTAGCACTAATTTTTTCCAATGAGTACTAATTAGCACAAATTCAGTTCTAACGGTATGAGAAATTTTAAGCTTAAATTCGAAAGTTTCCCTGCTGCAGTTACCCACATCCCATTGTTTTTTTTTTTTTTTTTTTTAATTCATTATTTTTTGAGCCCGATATTTATATCATCGATTCGCTCTTATCTTTATCTTATCCCACTCTCTGTTACAATGGGAGTGGATTCATAACAATTTAAAAACGTATTACCACTTAATTTTCCTCTATTATCCCTTCTCTTTCAAACTTTACCTTCTCCTAACTTCTTCATATTATTTGTTCTGTTCATTCTGTTCATGTTTCTTTAATTATCCTTCTTTTTTTCCCATTTATACGTTATTTTTATTCCTTATCATATTGTTTTGTTTTTAACTCTTTTCTATTTTTATATTAATTAGTCACTATATTGTCACTTTTATTTTATTATTTTTTTTTATTTTTTTATTTTATATTTATTTATTTTTTTTATTTTCTATTTTTGTTTCTTCATAAAATTTGACTAGTTGTTTTAGTTTCTTTAAGTCACCCTCTTTTAGTATATCTATTAATCCCAAATTTTTTATGTCCTTGTATTTATTTTTCATTGCTTTGAATCTTATGCATTTATCTATAACATGTAAATCTGTTTCTCTGGTATTGCACGTATAACACATTTCATTGTCTTCTATTGCCATTCTATACTTAAAAATTTTATTAAAAGTATGCCCCGCTCTCAATCTGTTTATTGTCTTTATATATTTTGTTTTCCAATTAATATTCTTGAACCACAGTCTTCTCGGCGGTTTTGCTTCATTGATTAATCTGTTAAAGATTCCTTTACTTCTTGTTTTTAATTCGTATTCTTCCTTCCATTCCTCGTATATTTTTTTTTTAATTAAACTCAAAATATCGTCTAATGGTATTTTGTTATCCAGGCTATGGTTGTCGTTTAACTCTATTGAATTTTTTGCCAGTTGATCTGCTTTCTCGTTTCCTCTTATTCCTATATGAGATGGTATCCACTGTATTATTATTTGTGTATTATTATTCTCCTTTGCTAATCTAATTATTTCATAGAATTTGTTTTTATTTCCTTCTCTTATACAGTTTGCTAACGAGATGCAACTGCTCCTAGAATCCGTGTATATTATAATTTTTTTATATTTTTTATTTATTAAGTTGATTAATGCCAGATAAATTGCTATTATTTCTATGGTTTTAATACTTGTTTCATTTAATAATTTAATTTCTATGTTAGTGTTGTCCTCTATAAATATACCAATTCCGCATTTATTTTCCTTTTTTGATCCGTCTGTATAAGCACTCGTAAAATTTTTAAATTTTTCTTTTGTTAAATTGAACTCTGTTTTCATTTGTAATGAATTCATTTCCCCTTTTTTATTTTTATTGTTATTTAAATTTTCATAAACTATGATGTTTGTACATTGGGTGTTGATTTTTTTTATTATACCTATATTTTTGATTTCTGGATATTTTCTTATCATTTCCTTAAATTTGTTTATCGATTCGTTTTTCCTTATTTTTCTCCCTATCTCCGTATTGTACGAAATCTGTTTACATATGTATTTAATTATTTTGAATTCATTTTGTTTTGCGTAATCAATTTCTCCCGCTTCTGCTCTAATGACTTCTATCGGGGTAGTCCTTGCTAATCCTAAGCATAGCCTTAGGCAAGCATTTTGTATTGTTTGTATTGTTTTCTGATTTGTTTTATTTATTGTCATAAAAATTTCCGCATTCGAAGTTTGAGTATTTATTATGGATTTGTAGATGTTTTTCAGTTTTTGTGGATGTGCCCCTCCATTTCTGTACGCAAATGCTTTAATAATGTTTATTTTTTTCGCGATTTTTTTTTCATATTTTGAAAGTGATCCTTCCAATTTAATTTGTTATTTATTATTATTCCTAGTAGGTTTATTTTGTTATCAATTTCCAATCTGTGATTATTGTATTTTAGGTTAATAGTTATATTTCTTTTTGTATTAAAGTTTATTATCTTGGTTTTTTCTGGATTTATTTCTAGTTTCAGTTTTTTTAATAATTCACTAAATTTATTTATGTTTTTGTTTGCTATATTTTCCAGTTCATTATTATTAGGCGCTGTGATAATTATTCCTATATCATCCGCGAATTGAATTATATTTGCTTCTTCTGAGTTGATTTCATGGATACTTTTAGTGTAAATGTTAAATAATAATGGACTTAATGAGCAACCTTGAGGTATTCCTTTATTCGTGATTCTAATTAATTTTTCCATATTTTGTTCTATTATTATTTTTCTATTTGTTAAGTATGTATAAATCCAATTTATTATATTCTGATCTATCTTTATTTCCTTTAGAATGTTAATTAGTAAATCCTTTTCTATGTTGTCAAACGCTTTTGTTATATCCGTTATTATTAATAATGTTTTCATCTTTTTCTTTTTATTATCTTCAATCTTATTTATTAGCGTAACAAAGTAATCTATCGTACTTCTGTTTTCTCTAAATCCATATTTTTGTATTGGTAATATGTTGTTTCTTTCTAGTTCTCTATTTATCCTCTGTTTTATTAGTTTATTTATTATTTTGGTAAATGTTGGAAGTAATGCTATTGGTCTATAATTAATAGCAATGTCTTCTATTTTATTTT
Organism: Tipula helvola; assembly: GCA_963556165.1. NCBI lineage: Eukaryota > Metazoa > Arthropoda > Insecta > Diptera > Tipulidae > Tipula > Tipula helvola. Next base: position 199,349,592 of record OY744483.1, read on the forward strand.
GTTTTTTGATTGCTACAATTTTTATATTATTTATATTTTCCGGGTATATTTTCTTGTACCACATTTTGTTAAAATGGTCTTTTATTGTTTCTATGTGCTCTTCTGGTAGGGTTTTCAACATTTCATTAGAAATCTTATTTATTCCCGGGGCTGTGTTTTTATTATTTTTTATTATTTTTTCTATTTCTAATTTATTAAATTCTTGTATCTGTGGTTGTGGATTTGGATTTTTAAATGGTATGTTGTATATTTCTTTTGATTCCGGAAAGTTTAAATCCAAAAATTCTTTTATATTTGTACTGTCTCCTAGTAGGTTAAATTGGTTTGTTCTTTTTTTGTTTAACAGGTTTATTAGTCTCCATGTTTTCTTATTTTCTGTATCTTTCGTAATCCTCTCTGTTAACTTTATCCATGATTCTATTTTAGCTTTTTTTATTTCTCTTCCTAATTTTGCCTTTATCCTTTTGAATTCAATTGCTGTTTTTAAATCTTTATTTCTGTTATAGTTTTTTCTTGCTTCCCTTTTTTCCTTCCATAGTTTTTCAATCAACTCATTCCACCAATGTTTGTTTCTGTTTTTAAGCCTAATTCCATTTAATATGTAACAGTTTCTGTTTATAATGTCTGATAGTTCTTTCTCATAGTTTTCCAAATCCACTGTATTTCTCGGATTTAATTTCTTTATTTCATTTATTATCTTCCTTTTATTCATTTTTTTTTCCCCTGGTTAATATCCTCTGTTGTTAGATTTTCTTCTAACTCTATATCTATAATGAAGTGATCCGACCCAATGGTTTCTCCTTTGCATCTCCATTTTGTTTTTTGAATTAAGTCATATGATATTAAAGTGATATCTATAGCTGTGTCGTTAAATTTGTATAAGTTCTGATGTGTTGGAGAACCGTCGTTTAAAATATATAATTGGTTGTCCATTAATATATTTTCTATCAATTTCCCTAGTCTGTTACTTTTGTTTCTCTTGTCCCACAATTCTCCTATAGCGTTTATATCACCTCCTATTATAGTATTATTTTTATTGTTATAATTCATAATTATTTTTTCAAATTGATCACTCACTTCTTTTATACTATTATTGTTTTTGGTTGAATTATAAAAGGAAATTAAGTTATATTTTATATTGTTTTTTTTTATTATTATTTCTATTGCTTCTATGAGATTTGTGTCTATTATTTTATGTGATATGATTTGTATATTGTTATTAATCATGAATCCGGAACCTCCATATCCATCGAATCTATTGTTTATAATTAGTCTATAATTTTTAAATTGGGGTATATTATTTTGTGTGGTCCATGTTTCGCTTATTATCGCAATATCTATTTCATTATCTGTTAAATATTTTTCAATTATATCTTTTTTATTATTAATACTGCGTAGATTTATTTGTATTATTTTCATATTATTATATTAAGTAGTTAAGTCCATCCAGTTTTTTTTCTGGATCTTCTTGGTAAAGTTCCACAGTTATTACATCCATAATTAAGCTAGCTTCATTTGTTGTTCCCATTTTCTCAATTGCTGGTTTGATTATGTTGAATAAGTTGCTGAAAAGTCCCATAAGTTTTTGGTATCTTTTCTCTTTTGCCTCTTGTTCTTTTACTATTTTGTCATCTTCTTTTTGTAATGTGATTATCTTATTTTCTTCAGAGCCAAAGTTATTTCTTAATTGTTCTGATATCTTATTTGGTATTTGTATGGCCGGAAAGTTGTGTGAGTCATAATTGTATTCCGGATACTTTTCCTCATATATCCTTTTAGCAATTCTATAAGATTTTCTAAGTTTTATTTTTAAAAATTGTATTTGCATTTCCTTTTTCTTCCTCGGACAATCCTTGCTGTTGGTTCTGTGGTTGGTTTTACAGTGTAGGCATACTGTTTCTACCTCACATATCTTGTTGTTTTCTGATTTATGTTCCTTAGTGTAATTTCCACATCTTTGTATTTTATTTCGGCAAAATTTTTTTGTATGACCGTAATTTAAACAGTATTTGCAGAACATTGGCGGTGGTATATATAACGTGACTCTAAAATTGACTCCGTATATTTTTATATTATCCGGCTTGTAATTCGATCTGAATGTAATTTTTACCGATTCTGTATCCATTACTGTTTTTTCCTTATGATCAAATCTTTTCATCCTTTCTACTTCCGTTATTACCTTTTCACATGTGCAATTTTCCAATATCTCTTTATTATCCATATCCATTGGTATTCCTCTAATCACACCATACGAGTGGTTGAAGCTCTTCGGAAGATATATGTTGTATTCTTTTTCCTTGAGATATGTGGATTTTAGTGCACTATTCGCTTGAGAAATATTTTTATAGATCACTATATATTTGCTTTTTTTAAATGTTTGTATGATGTTTTCAAATTCGTTAAGTTTTATTAGATTTAGTGTTTTAGCAAGACTAATTATACTAGTATTTTCCTTTTCTATTATTATTGGGAATGGCCCCTTGTCTCTTGTAGAGTATGTGTTAATCTTAACCTCTGCTGTTTTTATTTCATTATTATTTGACTGCACCATTTTGTTAATTTGTGCGTTGTCATTATGTATTTGTATATATTCTTCAATATTACTTATTGAACTATTTTGAACTTTCTTTCTGTCTGTCTTATAGTTTTTTATTATCTCCTTATCCGCTTCTAGATATTCCATTTCTGAATTATTATCACTACCGCTATTGTCCGTCATGATTATATTATGTTCACTTGTACTTTTTGTATTATTTACACTGTTATTTATTAACCTTCCCAAACTTAGTATTTTCACTTCATTATTATCTAAGCTAACCTTTCTTATTTTATTTGCTCCGCATGTGGTATCCGTTTTTAATTTTGATTTAAACTTAAGCTTAACTTTGATTTAAGCAGTAATTTTGCTCTATTTCATGCACTGTATTGTTGACTTCATCGGTGAATACACCGAATCGGTCCGCCATTTTGGCATCGTTTCTTTTAATTTTCACTTTCCCTTATTTTATGTGTTTTTATTTCCACTATATTTATTAATTTTCACCACTTTATATTAATTTATTTTATTTGTCCACTTCGCACTATACTTGTTTTATAGTTTCCAATTCTTTTGTAAGCCCTTTTTTTCCAAAAAAGAAGAGAAAAAAAACGTCCAAACACTACGGTGTATACAATTGGAATGTTTTGATCCCATTGTTATATATTGTACAACAGATGTCAGTTTATAAATTGTACCATAGATGTCAATTTATATGATGTATGACAGTTGCGTTCAGTGAATCGTCAAAAATGTGTTTTGTTAGGTTTTTGACTTTTCAATTTTTTATATGTATATCAAATAAATTATAATAACCTATAGATTGTGTTTTAGTACAACTGCTTCGCATACATTTTCTCAAGAGGCGCTAGTCCGTGTACAAAATTGTTTGTTTACATTTTTTTTATATGGAGTTTTGGTAAAAACATGTCCAATTAAATCACAAAATTGTTAATTAAAACTATCTTGACGCAACGTTGGTGGTTATAATAAAACTTTGAAATACTATTTAACATATTTTATTTAAATTTAATAATCCGTTGACCCTTTAACATCCAAGAAAATTACAAATAAAAATGAGGCAATTTATTGGTATTTAATGAGGTTTTGTCCGTTGTTTTGAAAATTTATTAGCTAACAAAATATGGGATTTAAAAATATAAAATAAACAGAATGTTAGTTAATTGCATTGAAAAATATAAATTCAATAATAAGTTTTGTTGATAAATCAGCTATAAAATTGTCAAAATTAACTATTTTAACTTATCGTTTTCCTGGATATTAAAGGGTTATGAATTATTAACTTTTCAAAATACATGTATTAATCTATTATAAATTATTATTATTACTTTAAACTTCATATTATGGCATTTTTTATTCAATTTATCTCAATTTTATTATAGCTGTTTTTTGCAAAACTCCATATAAAAAAACGTAAACAAACGTTTTTGTACACTGACTAGCGAAACTAGTGAAAGATTTATGAACTAATTTCACAATCTATAAGGGACATAACTATACTTTTCCATAGTAAACTTGCGGTCAATGATATAGGCAGATTTATCGATAATGCAGTATTATTTAATACGTGGAAACATAGTACGGGATAACTTCTAAAGATGTCAGCTTTAACAATTTTTAATTTTTGGTAAATAAACAAAAAATAAAATGATTTTTTTTATAATTCATGTCTAGTTGTAAGTTTTATTCGTGTTTTTTGCTTTTGTTTACATTTTTGTTTCGAAGCAACAACAAAAAATTAAAAAAAAACTGCTAGTGCCTTCTTTAGATTTAATCCATCTATCGCCGTTTTTTGACTGTTAATGTCCGTTATAGGTTATTATAATTTATTTGTATAATAACCTATAAAGGACATTGCTGTCAAAATAGATGTATTAAATTTAAAGATGGCACTACTAGTTTTTTTAATTCTTTTTTTTTTTGTATCGAAACAAAAATGTAAAATAAGCAAAAAACACGAATAAAACTAACAACTATGTAGACATGAATTATACAAAAAATTAATTTTGTTTTTTATTTATTTACCAAAAATTAAAAATTGTTAAAGCTGACTTCTTTAGAAGTAATCCCGTACTCAGTTTTCACGTACCAAATAATACTGCACTATCGATAAATCTGCCTATATCATTGACCGCAAGTTTATTATGGAAAAGTATAGTTATGCCCCTTATAGATTATTATAATTTATTTGATGTAAAAAAATATTTTTTTTTATTCTTTAGTCTGGATCTGGACTCTGGATGGAAATTCGGATGACCATGACACAAGTTATAAAATAAATAAATCGTAAAAACCATATTTAAACTAAAAATTAATAAAAAAAAAATAAATGTTATATAAAACCGAATTTGTTGATATGCATATTATTGTTTTTTATTAAAACCATAATCTTCAATATTGATTTTTGTTTTGAAATATTTAATGGTAGAAATAAAATGCAGTCCACGCTAACATCGCATACAATAATCAAATAAATTATAATACCTATAAACGTCTTCGCTGTCAAAAAACGGCGATAGATAGATTAAATCTTAAGATGGCACTAGTAGTTTTTTTTAAATTTTTTTTTTGTTGTATCGAAACAAAAATATAAACAAAAGCAAACAACACGAATAAAACTTACAACTAGACATGAATTATAAAAAAAATTAATTTTATTTTTGATTTATTTACCAAAAATTAAAAATTGTTAAAGATGACATCTTTAGAAGTTATCCCGAACTATGTTTTCACGTATTAAATAATACTGCATTATCGATAAATCTGCCAATATCATTGACCGCACTATGGAAAAGTGTCATAATGTCCTTTATAGGGTATTATAATTTATTTGACAATAATAGATATGTAATTTTCAAAAAAAGTATCTTTAAAACAGCTATAAAATAGTAAAACGTTAAAGTTTTTTTTATATCTAAGGTTTTATGAATATCAACATTTTGAAGAAATACCTTTATCATTATCATCTGCTGTGTTCCATTGGCCTGAGTAAACTACTCACAAGTAGTCAAGTACTTGAATCTACTCGCAGCTACTCATGCTCAAATGATGGTGTAGTTGAGAAGCACAATGAAGAAACTTTTTACATATAGTTTTCCTCCAGCTTAACACAACCATTTTTGCACGTTATGTTGGAAATTCGTACAGAAGTAAAAAGTTTTTTCAATGTGAATGCTCTGTTACTTTAATAAAACTGAATTTTATTTAGTACCATCTAGCATCTACTGTATGATTTGCTTTCCAGTTTATACTTATAATGTTTACCATTAGATGTCAAGCAAAATATAGCCTGAGACATCTATCTGTTAATAGACCAAATTATATTATGTATTACATTACGATTACAATACATACCTACTTGTACTCACACAATGACACAAATACTAAATACATAATTTTAATTCAAATTCAAGTGAAAAAGAGATAACATCATACAATTCGTTTATTTTCGTGACATCACAAAAAAAAATAACCGACTCTCTTATTTTTTATTTTTTTCATTTTTCTACAAACACTCTCTCAAAATCAAATTCATAAGAAAAATAAAAATTTCTTAAAATCAGTCATTCGGCAAATGTCGAAGGCGGTAGTTTGGAATTTTAGATTAGTAAAAAAATTTTAAAGTAAAATAAGTAAATTCATTAAAAATAGAATATAAAGTTATAGTATTTTTATTTTAAAGTTGATATATAAAAGAAAAATCGCGCGTGGAAATAATAAATAAATAAAAAGTGATAGTTTTCTTGTTTTTGTTATTATTATTATTTTTGGTTGCAAAAATACCAAAATACATAGTGAATATTTTTTTTTGTCTACATTTATAAATGTTTACTAGTGGTTGATTTAAAAAAAAAAAAAAAAAATTTGTTTTACTATTTCTAATCACAAAACAAAAAGTTCGAAAAAAAAAACAAAAATGTTGAAATTACAAAAAAATTAAGTAAAACAAAAAAACAAAAGAATATATAGAAAGAAGGAATTGTGTGAGTGTATAAAATAAATAATAAAAATTTTGTGTGTGTGTGTGTGATTAGAAACTAAAAACAAAAATAAAGTTAGTGGTAAAGAATCTGAAGGCAGGAGATTATAACATGGATGAATCTCAACTAATGTTAACAGAAATTCCGGGTGGTGTGATAACACGACACCATCATCATTTGCATCATCGCTATGCGCCATATCACTTGCATCAGCCGCATTTATCTAGTATACTATACCACAGTCAAACAACAACTGGTTCAACAACATTACCATCTAGAATCACGCAAACAATTATACCGCTAAATCGACCGAAAACACCGATTCATTCACCGCCTCCCGAGGGGACCCACATTGGTCATGTACTACCCGAAATATTAACGATGATATTTTCAAAATTATCGGTTCAAGATCGAGGACGTGCAGCACAAGTATGTTCAACATGGCGAGACGCCGCCTACTCGAAATCAGTGTGGAAAGGTGTCGAGGCAAAATTGCACCTGCGGCGAGTAACACAAAGTTTTTTTCAATCTCTGGTGATACGAGGCATTAAGAAAATACAAATTTTATCGTTGCGACGATCACTAAAAGATGTTATCTTGGGCGTACCAAATCTAGAATCGTTAAATTTAAGCGGTTGCTACAATGTGACCGATGTAAATTTGTCGCATGCATTTTCAATTGATTTACCAAATTTAAAAATTCTTGATCTATCGCTGTGCAAACAGATCACAGACTCAAGCTTAGGACGTATTGCACAATATTTAAAAAATTTAGAAATATTAGAATTAGGCGGATGCAGTAATATAACAAATACAGGACTACTATTGATCGCATGGGGGCTAAAAAAATTAAAGCGGCTTAATTTGCGATCATGCTGGAATTTATCCGATCAAGGTATTGGCCATTTAGCTGGTTTAAGTAAAGAAACAGCTGAAGGGAATCCAGCATTAGAATATTTAGGATTACAAGATTGCCAAAGATTAACGGATGAAGCTTTAAAACATATTGCCGATGGTCTAACATCGCTGAAAGTAATTAACCTTAGCTTTTGTGTTTCAATTACGGATAGCGGACTCAAATATCTAGCCAAAATGATCACATTAAAGGAACTAAATTTACGCGCATGTGATAATATATCTGATATTGGCATTGCATATTTAACCGAGGGCGGCAGTCAAATCACTTCTCTCGATGTTAGTTTCTGTGATAAAATTGGAGATCAAGCATTATCTCATTTGTCTCAAGGATTGTACCATTTAAAATCGTTAAGTCTGTCCGCATGCAGTATCACCGATGATGGGCTAATACAAATATCGAAATCGCTGCACGAATTGGAAACGCTGAACATAGGGCAATGCCATAGGATCACGGACATCGGATTAAAATCAATCTCCGAACAATTAGTTAATCTAAAAGCTATCGATCTCTATGGATGCGTTCGATTAACAACAAATGGATTAGAATTAATTATGAATATGCCAAAAGTTGAGAAATTAAATTTAGGTTTATGGCATCGAAGGTGATCAGATTAACTACGCGATCAACAGCAGTAACAACAAAAACAGTAAAACCATTCATCTTTATAAATCTTACATGGATGTCTATATAGAAATATACGTACACATACATATAAATGCTTTATTCTTAAGACTAAAAAAAAAAATGAAAACATCTGTTCGTTATCGTAATATCATTCTGTAATAAAGGGGTTTCATCATATTCCTAGAAAAAAGGACATTTTCGGTATATTTTTACGTTTTTTTTTTTATTCATTCATTCTCTTTCGTTTCTTATAAGTTTGAAAAATACTTAAGTATACGATCATTAAAGTTTGTGCCATAATATATTTGATGGAGCCAGAGAAATTATATGTATGCCAAAATATTTCTATAAAGATATTTCAATTTTTTTTACTTTAAGAAATCTAAAATTTAAGAAATACTAAACTAAAAAAAACTACAGTAGATTCTATATAAAAAAAGAAACAAATCGACAAAATATATTTATTGTAAATTTTAGAAACAGTCAAACCTAGATAATGTATACTACAAAAAACCATATTTGGCTATTTTAAATGAGATGTTAAGTTAAAAAAAAAAAAAGATAAAAATCAAAAGAAGTGCTTATAATTTTAGACATTATTATTATTATTATTAATATCTTTTAAGTTTTTATTATTTTATTTTGTTTTTTTTTTAATTATATATTAAATAATTATTATTTTTTCTTATAATAAGGAAAGCAAAAAACTGAAAAACGAATAAGGAAAAAATTATTATATTTTATTGAAAATACATCAATTTTTGTGATGAAAGTGATAAGAAAGATAAAAACGTATTTTTTTAATATTTTTTTGTTTTTGAGAAATTTGTTTAAGAAACCAATTAACTTACGGTAAATTATAAAATTTTAATGATCGATAGATATGAAGATCGAAATTATAAGTCTCCGACGCCCGACTATTTTTGTGGCCATTTTAGTATAAAAATGCTCGTCTTTGGGAGGGCGTATTCTTTACAATTTTTTGTCGTAAAAAATCAGCGTACCACTTAGGTTCAGGTGTAATATGCATTACGGCTCTTGTTGATGTTGATTTCCTATAAGCTATAACTATTTAAATAACTCATGATTTTTTCTGGGAAGCCGTTTCGTGGATACAAAAGTTAAATAAAAGTACTTAATCATTTATATAAAAATTTCGTAGAATAAACCCTCGAATAATAATAATAGATACAATTCTTTTTTGTTTAGATACGTTCAGTTTTTTTTTCTGACATTTTGAAAATTTCTGATTTAAAATACCGAACAAGTTTTAATTATCGTTATAAGAATTCATTAAAATCACTCGAGAATTAAAATTGCCACAACACTTAATAAAAACATTTAATAAATTGTTTCTGGGTTTAGAGAAAATTGAGTATAACCACAGTATAATACAAAGTTAAGCAATTAAGGGGGGACGACCGATAAAGCTTAGTTTATACCTAGCGTGAGGAATCCTATTGGATTAGTTAGTTTGAAATAACTATGAAATATAATCAGTTGTAGCACAGTTGCGTTTACACTTCCAGATACTTTCTTGAACATAAAACATATGACATATAATTTGGGTTTATTGATGCGAATTGCAAAAGAAACTGCATTTAGGTATTTCAAACTAGCTGACCAGACCTTAGTTCTCCGGATATGTTCTGGTTTTCCAAACGTCTGCGGGCGTCCGGGAAAATGTCCTGTTTTTTAAATCCTGGGTGCCGGAGGCGAAAGACCCTGATTTCGCGGGATCCCACTAACAGTATGCGGAAAAATAAACAAAGAAATTAGCAGTAGGTACTGTAAGAAAACCATACTATAAATATTGAGGACCGTCGAGATGACGTCTTACGGTCAAGATAAAAATTGAAACGAAATATTATATATTACTGCTTGTTTTACACTTCGAATTTAACGTTCTACAATTCAAATAAAACCTTTGATAATTCAATAAGATTCTTTCGGCTTTTTATATTCAAAATATACTATTAACAATAATGGCATTCACAACATTTTTCGACTTGTTAATCAGAAAAAATGAAGAGGATAATCATTTATAATATACATATCTACCAAAATAGTAGAAATATCAAAATCCCGTACTTTAACCAGAGAGTCATACAAAGTGTATTGACCACAAAAAATAAAAACTTTCCTTGAGTTTTCTCTGTGGTAGTTTGGTTTCGTACTGACAAGCTCGTACGAACAAAAAGTTCGGTCTACTCATCAGATAGCTACGACCAAACTACAAAAATACAATTCTAATACATTAATTATGAGGCAATAACGTACTGACTTAGCGAATTATATTCACTAAATCAAAACTCAAGGAAAACCTCTGTGTTTTTTATGCCATTCATTACACACAAAAATGAGGGCTTTCTCGTGAGAAACAGAAATGAAGGTTTCCTTCCTTGAGTTTTGATCAGCTCCAGACATTTGAGCGCCCCTGTTATTTTTTTTTTAATTGATAAAAAAATGAATTATGAAATTAGGAGTTTGGTAAGAAAATAAGAAGTCAAATTTAGAGCAATTTGCAATCCGACATTTTATTGGAATTGGTAGTTTTAAAACTGCATAGGCTGAAAAGAGGGAAACCTAATGTAAGGAAGTTAAAGTAGCGAATTGGTTAGAAGGAGGGTAGATCAATTTGAGATTAATAGTAGACACTATAGTTTTATTTTGTTGCTTTTAGTTAATAATAATATGAAAGGGTAATGAGAGGCAAATATTATAGTAATTCATAAATATTTTTTTTAATAAAAATATTTGTAAGGAGTAAGTGTATTTATTCATATTAATATATTTTATTCTATTTGTGAGTACAGGTTTTTGCATCAAGAATATACATATTATGTTAATATTAAATTAATAATGACAATCGTTAAACACAGTTTTAAATCGATACTTTGGGGGGCTACATCATTTTAAATTGAAAGAATTGCTAATGAACTCAATTTTTCTTGCGGCATAGTTGACCTCAAATATGTTTTAATTAGTTTTAATTTTGAAAAGCTTCTTTCACCACTGGCAAACGAAACAGGCGTAGTTAATAATATTCTTAAACTAACCCATAATATAAATCTTCAATTTTATTTTTTCTAATGAAATTAAGAATATTGATTGGGGGGACGAATCATCAAGAAGCTCGACAACTTTTTTAATACTGATGAGTTCATCACATAAAATAGCCCCTTCACCTAACTGCAGTGCTTTTCAAGTTCTTCTTGTTTTGGAAGATTTTTTAGGTCCTAGAGAAATTCCCAGGTTTCGGCATGCTGCGGTTAATTAGTTCAAATCTTTCTTGAATCGACATCATTACGGTATCAAGCAATACGTTGAAAAATTCTATTTAAAATTATTTTTAGGCGTTAAAATGGGCTCATCTCTACTCTCATAATTAAATTACCGTTTTACGTATCTTATTCGTTTTGTTGATTGAAAGTCAGTTTCAGCATCAAAGAGTCCGACAAGTTCTTTGGCGACTAAAACAGCTTTCTCCAAACCAGTTTGTTTGTAATCTTTGAAATAATTATTACATCCTTTGATTAAATCCGCGGTGTTTCTGACATCGATATTTTGACCCTGCATAGATTTACTGACAATATTGATTTGTAACAAAACGTCATACCAAATGATCAACGATACATGAAAATTAAAGTCCTTTAATTGACGAGCTAAACTAAACGCTTCGTGTGCTATTTCTGTATCGTGCTTCTTTTCCTTCTCACCAAGTTTGACAAGTGCATCGTGAACATCTCCAATTTGGTAACGAACAGCCTTAACACTAGAAATTGTTGCTTCCCAACGTGTGTTGCTAACTCTTTTTAATGTCAATGATTTGACATGATCGGTTAATATTTGCGAACGATTAACAGACGCGGCGGACAATGAATAAAGCCTTCCCGAAATTCCAAATAATGACAAGGATTTTAAAGACGATTTAGCATCTAGTTGTGGCATTCACAAGTCATGAAAAATGCCAATGTATTTTGTTTTAAAATTCTTTTTTAAACTACACTGTGTTTGCCTTTCATATTTGCGCCATTGTCGTATGCTTGACCTCGGCAGTACTTCAGTTCGATTTTATTTTTCTCTAACAAATTTAAAATCGTATTGGATAAACCTTCACCGCAAGCATCAGATGACGCCGTAAAACCTAAAAATCTCTCACATATCTCGACTTTATCATTTGATAAATCAACAAATCTTATAGTCAGAGATAATTGCTCTATATGACTGATATCCGGAGTACAGTCAGCAATGATGGAAAAATACCTTCCATTTTGAATATGTATACATGAAATTATTTTTTGAGTTACTTTTTCAGCCATCAATTCAATTATTTCGTTTAATACTTTTTACACTTTCTGCCGTAGGCACTTGGCGAAACACACTTAATACACAAATTTTTTAAATTTTTTAAAAAACACTTGTTAAAGTGATTAAAAAATCACTCGATCGATTTCGGCTTGTTAGGCCATCATCAGGAGTATCTACTAAACTGTCTGAACAGATAACTCGTTTTTTAGGATTCGTCGAACGTGTTCCTGCAAGATGGGGTCAAATTTGGCAAGTAATTCAATTAGGCCTTGGTACTTATCAGAAGAACTGCGGAATGTCACATTATTTTGCGCAAGATATAGTAAGTGATACTCATCAATCTATTGAAAACATTTTTCCAGCGCTCTGTTTTCTTTTGAATTATAAGTTGTTAAGCTCGATCGATTGTTGATCCTGATTTCAGTCTTAATTTCGTTCCTACCCACGTTTAATAACATATCATAATATGATTTGGGCTAGTTTCATGTAACTTGATTGCTTTAGATATACTATGTGGATCCAATTATTGTAACCTACATTTGCTAAACTTGATTTCGAATTCGTGCCACCTCGATCAAAACATAAACAACAGAAACAAAATGAACGGTCAGCAGTTTCAGAATATAATAACCATCGTCTCGGTACACATTCGTTATTAGAAAGTAATCAGAAATTGTATTGTTAAGAGTTTTTGGCTATAAAGCTGGATTTAAAAAATTTATTAAGTTGGTTGCAGAACCGTCAACGTTTATTTTGTCAGATACAGATGGGGAAATCAACTGATGTTTTATTGAAGGGCTTTCGTTAGAATTTGCGATCGGAGGAACTTCTGAAAAATTCGAATTATGAAATTCATAAGCCTCAACACTATTATTTGTTTCGGCTAATGAACTAAAGTGACATTTCATTTGACCAAGGAATTGGAATTGGAATTCAAATTTGGTCAAAAAAAATAATCAACCAATTCTCGTGATTTATTTTGAAAAGTTGGTAGCATGATATTTATAATACTTTCACTGTTGTCTGAAAATCAAAAATATAGACAGCCGTTGAGCATTAAATATTTTCATTAATAGTTTTTCTTATAAAATATTAACAAAAATATACAAGATGACAACATTTAAAACAGAAAAAATGAAATACGAAAACTCTGGTGACAAACACAGTAACTACAAAATGGAATTGGAATTATGTAGTAATTTTCCCAAATATAATTCCAACGCTTGCTGACTGGTGGCTAAAATATTTCGTATGTAGTTTTATATGGTCGAACATGTGTTTGAATGTTTCATTAAATTATTAATTTCGACTAAATTAATTTTAAAATATGATATTTATTCTTAATCGCAACATGAAGTATATTTTATTAATCATCAAAATAAAAGTAGGGGGGCATCCATTAATTTAGACAAGAAACTTGTATTTATAAACATGATTTTACTTGTTTTTGCATGTAAAAAAAAAAAGTAATCAGCGCTGCCCAAGCGTAGGGACAAATGAACTAAAATTGATATTGGGAAAGTCCCTCATTGCAATACTTGCTGTATTTCCATGAGAAAAATGTAATTCAAATTATTTTTGAATTATTTTTTCTCATGGAAACAAGTCGCGAATTATTTTTTTGAATTGAAATAAAACAACAAAGTAGAAAGAACAAGTTGGCGTCTGGTGTCGAGTGGCATAACTAAAATTAGGAAAAACTTTTGGTTTGAATTACTTAATTCGTATCGCGAGCAATTGTTGTTGTAAAATTCTCATGGAAATACGACTACTATCAACGCATTGTTGTTGTAAATTGGCAAATGAAATGTCACTTAATTAAGTTTGAAGGCACTTCTTGTGTAGGCTTCGGTATAGTTGCTGTGAAGTATTTTTTAATATCTAGACATATTCTTTTATTTTCCTAAATATAAACATCTTTCGCAGCCCGTTTTTTCCTAAATTCGGCACCCGATAGTTTGAATTTCTTACACATAAAACAAGGAAACGGTTATACGAGTTTGTAAATAAGAATGGCATGTAAATACGTATGTACGTACAAATATTTGCGGTAAACCACCACTGTGGTAATATTTAAAAATAATCCTACAATATTTTTTGTTCAACACGAACAATAGTAGCCTAAATTATGTACATACATTTTGATTTACTTTTAAAAAATCTGTTACAAAAATTGTATTTGGTCGGGTATTACAAAAATGAACAAATTTCAGTTCAAATTTGGCAACTATAAAAATGAATTCAAAAGCCTTATGAGTTTTATTTATTCTTATTATTTATTGGGGGATTACCCAATGTTTTTTATTTTATTCCTTATTTCCTTACCGCAAGCCGAATTGTTTTTTACTTCACGCTAATTATGATTGTATCACGATTTAACTCAATTTATGTTTTGTAGTAACTTTAAATTCAGCCGGCACAATTATTTTTGTCATTACACTTTCTTATTTGCTAAATATTTAATTGGTTTTATTTAACCGAAAAGATCACATGGACACTGCTATCAACATCGACAGAGTATCGTATTAAACTTAAATAAGAAACATAAAAAAAACTCCAGAAAGAAATTATTACAAAATTAATATGCAGCAGCAACAAACAACTACATATTAATAAATACTATAGCCATAGCCACAGAAGCCCAAGATTTATGTTTTTATTTGCTTTTGGAGAAGATGAGATGACATGATACAAAAATGCTTCTACAGATAAGAGATAACCTGATATCTAACGTTCAGAGGGGAAACTAAATTCTCTTCTCTATCTAGCTACTAGCTCTACCAATCTACCATTATTATGAGTCATTCATGACTCTCAGCACTCATGACCAAAAAACACACGAACACATGAAAAATATTCGTTTCGTATACTTTTTGTTTTTATTTTTTACCCGATTGTGAGATTTTTGTGTTTTATGACATTAGAATGCAATACAGGATGATAAAAAATGTTCTTATTTTATATTCAACATTTAGCAAGTTCCATTAGAGTGTAAAATCCAATTTTGCACCCCTAAAAGTTTTGCGCCCCTAACATTTTTGCGCCCTGCTCGGCCGCACACCTCGATCACTCCTCTAGCTGGGCCTGGTTTTGATTTAGTGAATATAATTCGCTAAGTCAGTACGTTCTTGCCTCATACTTAGACTTTTTTTTTTGACTTATTTTAATTTTGTTTGTTTGGTTCGGCGGAACATTTTGAATTTTCTTGTGTTTATTGAAAAAAAAAAAATCGAAAAACGTAAAATTTCAAATGCCCAACTCGAAAGTTTTTTTTCTAATGTAGAAAAACATAAAAAAATAATTTCGTTTAAACACAACCTATTGTAAGTAAATAAACAACAAATTAAATTTGAAACGTAAAAAAAAATAAACTGCAATAAACAGAGGATGGAATTTTTTTTTTCCGTGTTCATACAATCGGGCCTTTAAGGCTTATACTTATTGTATGAAGTTAGAATTGTATTTTTGTAGTTTGGCAAAGCAGCCTTGATTATACAAGCCATAATGTAAAAAACGAAGCTTTTATAAGGGAATTAGAAACGAGGAAAAAACCAAACTTTCCATAGTAAAACCATAGACATTCATAATAGATTTCTCATTTGACTAAAAACACAAAATAAAAATAAAAATTGTCCATGCAAATGTTATCGGTGTATTGCATATACGTATTATATTTGCAACGCATTCTAAAATCATTGCCTTATAAAATACACAACACAACAAAAACATTGGAATTATCAGAAGTTTTGTTTTTTTCCTTTAGTTATAATGAAATGAGAAATCTAGTTTGAGTGTCTATGGTAAAACACACAAAACATATGGGAAATCACTTTTTCTCCTAAGACAAATTTGTAAATGAAAACGTTACAAATTCTTAATTATGATTTCTAAAATATTTTCATAAATGTTTGAATTTCAACATATATAAATATCGTTTAAGTAAATCGTTTTGATTTTCTTGTAATAATTGATTTATTTAAACCAAAATATAAAAAAAAGTTCATAACAACAGCATTCTGGTCAAATTAAAAAGAAAAGCTTACTACAAATCGTGTGTATTAAGTCAATATACATTACATAGATGGCAGTGATGGTAGAAACAATTTTGTAAAATCGTACCAAAAATTGCCACCTGGAGAAATTTCAAGTGCAAAAATTGTAGGAAAAGCAAAACAAATTCTCAAAATATTAAGAACTTGCCATAATTTTGGGATTAAATAATTTTTTTTCGTATTTTTCTGTATAAATTTTAGACATCTAACGTACACTAGTAAAACTAAAGATAAATTTGGCAAGTATTATTTTAATTCGTCAGAGCCAACTTTGATGTATTTTTCAAAATGAAAGTTCGAAAAATATATTTTAGAAATAATTTAATTTTAATATTTCTGCAATTAATATTTACTTTATACCAATATACCCTTCTTGTATATTGCTGCTAAGGATATGTAGAACAGTTTTGTATAAACATTTTGTAATATTTTAGCTTTTTTCATTGTAAAACTTGAAGCTAAAAAACACCATATTTACTATGGATTCCTATGGAAATCTGTGAAAAGTTATACCACTAAAAAACCTTCTAAAAAATACGTCATAATGATTATGGCTCTATACTTTAGAAAGCTCTGAGTTTGGTCGTAGCTACCTGATGAGTAGACCGAACTTTTTGTTCGTGCGAGCTTGTCAGTACGAAACCAAACTACTATAGAGAAAACTCAAGGAAAGTTTTTATTTTCTGAAGTCGATACACTTTGTATGACTGTCGGGGGGGGGGGGGGGGGGGGGGGGGAATGTTGACATTTCTACTGTTTTGGTAGATATATTATAAATGATTGGCCTCTTCATTTTTTCTGATTAACAAGTCGAATAATGTTGTAAATGCCAGAATGCCATTATTGTTCATATATTTTGTATATAAAAAGCCGAAAGAATCTTATTGATTTTAATACAGACGAACTTCCCTTTCTTTGATAATTCATATTCAACCCTTTTATATTCGCGCGAAGTTTGTCCTAAATGTGTCCTAAAGTTATAAAAACAAAATTTTGTAAGATGCGGGAAGCCAAGAGTGAAAATTAGGAAAATTTAGATATCTGCCAGACCAAGTATCTTTGTGGTACCAATCACAGGTATAAATGTACAACCTTTTTTTACGTGAAAGCGTCTTAGTATACAATTTTTTTCGAAAAATTATATAGCGTTGCGTTTCCATGAAAAGTCGGTTTTTCAAACAGAATTTGTGATTGCCATAGTTTTTTGTTATTATGAAGGAAACAATTTTTGAAAAAATAATTCATTTTGCTTTTGAGAATGAATCCGAATTGGATTCGAAAGGTTAAGCTATAAAATAACTTTTTAAATAAAAAGCTCAAAACCAATAAAAAATTTGTTAAAATTATTTAACTATTAGTTTCAATAAACATAAATATAATTGAAACCTCATGTTCCGTCGCACTTCTAAGCTCAAGTCTTCAAATAATGTTGGCAGTTCATTTTCCAAAATATCTCGGTACATTTGACCATTCAAGTTGCCTTGCATAATGTGAGGGCCGGGCCGATGAGTTTATTGCCAATTATTCCATACCACACATTGACAGTCCAAGGACCGGTGTGAAGTACTTAACATTTACAGAAAAGTGTAGCTACACAAATTAACAGAAAAGTGGTATTTACACAAAAAAGTGGAAAATTCAAAAGTTTTAGTGTAATTAAATTATCATTATATTTCTACTCGTATAAAATAAATAACAGAAAATAAGTAAATTTAAAAAGATATTTGATTGTTTAAATTTAATTTGTAAAAAAACACTATTTTAAGGCAGTTCGACCAAAAATCTTTACAGACCGGAATCGATATGATGAAACACTAAGGCAATTACCACAAATCTCAGAGATATTCCCATATTGTGACTATATAAGATAAATAGAGGATAAATAGGGCTTTCTTAATATGTTTGTGATATTAAAAAAAAACTGGATTGGGCTCTGGTGACAAATATTCAAAAATTATCAAAATTGGATCGATTCTTGGATTGGAAATTTTTTCGACGCGGAACTCTTATACTGTCTGAAAGATGGGAAAAAGTCGTAGCTATGGAAGACAGTACTTTGAATAAAAAACATTGTACCAATTTCTCTGAATAAAGCGTTGAAGCTATAAAAAAAAAATCTCAAAACTTATTTGTATCGCCAATAATACTATCAGGAGTAATATCGTAGGGCATTGATAATTTCCCGAAATAATTTTATTATATCTTTCGAAAGAACGGTGCTTGGTAACAGCCCGAAGCCGTAGGCTGAAGGCTGTTACCTAAAAGCAACGTGCTTGAGGAAAATATAATAAAATAATGAGGTATTTATCAATGCTTGAGGGGTATTCGAAGAGAAAATTTTTTGCAATTTTAATTTATTGTGTTTTTTTACATATGGCTGCTAGATTGCAAATTGTACTATGAAAGTGTCATTTTGAAACAGTATTTATTGTAAAATACAACTATGAATTCTTTTCATCTAGTAGCTAGCCAGTATGTTTTGCTAAAATAGCAAATTATTAAATCGGTCAATTTCGAGTCACGTGTATGAAATATTCCAATTAAAACCATAATAACTGATAATTTCCCTAGGGAAGTGGTCAGTCTAATGTTATTTTGATTGGTTTATTTCGTACACGTGACTCAAAATAGACTGATTTAACAGGCTTGCTATTTTAGCAAAAAATTTTCATAATAATTTAACAAAAATTTGGAAACTTCACACAAAAATTTGGAAAGAGATGTTATAGTGTTAATACTGTGCCAATTTTTTTTTTGATCTGTAAAACAGTAGGCGATAATTATCAACTCATTTGTTTAAATCTTGAAAAAACAAAAATTAAATATTTTCCTTCTAAAGTCTACACCTGCATGCATCGTTACGCGATACTTCCTCCTTTCTTACCTCTTAACCCACAAAGTTTGTGGGAGGGGTAATACTTTTTTGCGTCGATTTCAACAAAAAAATTGTGGTGGACACATTACAACTCACAAACACAAACAAAAAACCAATCAAAATAGTTAACATTTTATTCATCTAGTATGCTCACAATAAAATATTACTTATACATAGATAAATAGCAACAGTTGATGCAAATAACAGCAGCAAATGCATGCCGGTGTAGATTCAGTCATTAGTTTCGAGAAATTATCTAGTGTTGTGTCAGTTTTGTGAATCAAAAATGTTAAACAATTTAAGAAAATTAATATTATGATCGCACAGCTCTCAGGTGAGGAGTACATTGATATCCATTTTGTTTACGTATTTAGCGATGATAATGCATCACGAGCTCGGAATGAATATCAATGCAGATTTTCAACGCGCCGCGTTCCTTACGCAAGGGTGTTTACAAATATTCATAGAAGACTGCGAGATATCGTAACGACATCAAATACCCGGGCCGAGCCCCATTCAGTCTCACCAAATCATTTGGTTTTTCGTAATGTAACAGCAAATCCTTCTATTAGCATAAGGAGGCTCGCTTTATAATTGTACGTCTCTCGCTACCGAATTCATCTAGTATTGCATACGGAGAATCTTTCATCCAAAGGCATACTTAAATGAATATTAGCCTGTATTCAATCACAACGAGGACATTTTGAGCACCTTCTACATATAACTCCTCGACCCAAACTTGGTATTAGGCGATTGTAGGGGAGAGGATGGCGAGTTAAAATTAAATAAAACAAAAGAAAAATATAACGGTTTTTTTTTGAGAAAAACTAAATTTTATAAAAAAAAAATATTTTTTTTACTTTAAAGCATCATAGCTCTCAAACGGATGCAGATGCAAGATAATCACTTAAATCTTAATAGCGTATACAATTATCAAATAAGACTAAGTTGGTTGCTCTCCGATAAATATTTTGGAAGTTACAGTTTAATATATGGATGTACTTTTTTTCTGAACCAAATTCTATCCGCTTCCATCTTCATACATAAACAATAAGTCGATCTTATTGGCGGAAAAAGTTTCCAGATTATCGAATGGGGAATTTACCCGATAAAAATACAATTTCGGCAAATAATTCCAAAATCATTTTTTTAATTTGATCCCTTACAAAAACTCGATCCCTTTTAAAAAATGTATACGAAACCAAGACCATTTAATTGTTAAGATATATTTTTATTTACAAAATTAAATGGAAAAATTCTCTTAGAATTGCAATCTAACTTAGTATATAAGTTAAAGTGTGGTTGTGGAAGAGAATATGTTGGTCAAATAAAACAATATTTAAAAGAGAGGTTGTACTAACAAATTTATGATTCCACAAAAACGTTTAACCAATCACAGAGCGCAATCTCAAACCATTTACGAGAAATTGGCCACTTTTTATCTATAGTGAATGCGACAATTTTGGAAAAGGAAGAGAATCTTAATAAAAGGCTTATGTTGGAAATTATACAGTCAGAAACATTCAGATGTATACGGCTCATATTTAGAGGGAAATTTAAATATAAAGTTAAAAACCAAACAGAAGATATCTAATTTAAAATTTTATTTTTTATCAATAATGTTATCACAATAATATATTTACTTCATATTTATGTATTTTTAAAATAAAAAAAGTAAGAAAAAAAAAATAACAAGTGTTTCGTTGATTTTAATTTGCCGTATACATCTGAATGTTTCTGACTGTACATAAAAAAAAAATTCAAATTTCTCAAAATTTATTAAATATACAAGAAGTTTCCAAATTTTTGTTAAATTATTATGATAATATACACTACATATACATAATATACAGATACAAATAAATGTTGAGGTTTGTTTTATAGCTTCAACGCTTTATTCAGAGAAAATGGTACAATGTTTTTTATTCAAAGTACTATCTTCCATAGCTACGACTTTTTCCCATCTTTCAGACAGTATAAGAGTTTTTTTAAATATCACAACCATATTAAGAAAGCCCTAATTATCCTTTATTTATCCTATATACCTAGTTACAATATGGGAACATATCTAATATTTCGTGTTAATTGGCATAGTGTAGCAGCGCTTCCATCAAACGTTATCTATGAAATTGATAATTTTCGAAAATTTGTCACCAGAGCCCAACCCAGTTTTTTTAAATACCATAAACATATTAAGGAAGCCCTAATTATCCTCTATTTATCCTATATAGTCACAATATGGGAACATCCCTGAGATTTGTGTTAATTGGCATAGTGTAGCAGCGCTTCCGTCCATCGTTTTCTATGAAATGGATAATTTTCGAAAATTTGTCACTAGACCCCAACCCAGTTTTTTTTAAATATCACAAACATATTAAGGAAGCCCTATTTATCTTAAATAGTCACAATATGGGAACATATCTAATATTTCGTGTTAATTGGCATAGTGTAGCAGCGCTTCCGTCCATTGTTTTCTATGAAATGGATAATTTTCGAAAATTTGTCACCAGACCCCAACCCAGTTTTTTTTAGATATCACAAACATATCAGGGAAGCCCTATTTATCTTAAATAGTCACAATATGGGAACATCTCTGAGATTTATGTTAATTGGCATAGTGTAGCAGCGCTTCCGCCCATCGTTTTCTATGAGATTGATAATTTTCGAAAATTTATCACCAGACCCCAACCCAGTTTTTTTAAATAACACACACATATTAAGGAAGCCCTAATTAACCTCTATTTATCCTATATAGTCACAATATGGGAATTTCTCTAAGATTTGTGTTAATTGGCATAGTGTAGCAGCGCTTCCGCCCATCGTTTTCTATGAAATTGATAATTTTCGAAAATTTATAACCATACCCCAACCCAGTTTTTTTAAATAACACACACATATTAAGGAAGCCCTAATTAACCTCTATTTATCCTATATAGTCACAATATGGGAATTTCTCTGAGATTTGTGTTAATTGGCATAGTGTAGCAGTGCTTCCGTCCATCGTTTTCAATGAACTGGATAATTTTCGAAAATTTATAACCAGACCCCAACCCAGTTTTTTTAAATAACACACACATATTAAGGAAGCCCTAATTAACCTCTATTTATCCTATATAGTCACAATATGGGAATTTCTCTAAGATTTGTGTTAATTGGCATAGTGTAGCAGCGCTTCCGTCCATCGTTTTCTATGAAATTGATAATTTTCGAAAATTTATCACCAGACCCCAACCCAGTTTTTTTAAATAACACACACATATTAAGGAAGCCCTAATTAACCTCTATTTATCCTATATAGTCACAATATGGGAATTTCTCTGAGATTTGTGTTAATTGGCATAGTGTAGCAGTGCTTCCGTCCATCGTTTTCAATGAACTGGATAATTTTCGAAAATTTGTCACTAGACCCCAACCCAGTTTTTTTTAGATATCACAAACATATTAAGGAAGCCCTATTTATCTTAAATAGTCACAATATGGGAACATATCTAATATTTCGTGTTAATTGGCATAGTGTAGCAGCGCTTCCGTCCATTGTTTTCTATGAAATTGATAATTTTCGAAAATTTGTCACCAGACCCCAACCCAGTTTTTTTAAATAACACACACATATTAAGGAAGCCCTAATTAACCTCTATTTATCCTATATAGTCACAATATGGGAATTTCTCTGAGATTTGTGTTAATTGGCATAGTGTAGCAGTGCTTCCGTCCATCGTTTTCAATGAACTGGATAATTTTCGAAAATTTGTCACTAGACCCCAACCCAGTTTTTTTAGATATCACAAACATATTAAGGAAGCCCTATTTATCTTAAATAGTCACAATATGGGAACATATCTAATATTTCGTGTTAATTGGCATAGTGTAGCAGCGCTTCCGTCCATCGTTTTCTATGAAATTGATAATTTTCGAAAATTTGTCACCAGACCCCAACCCAGTTTTTTTTAGATATCACAAACATATTAAGGAAGCCCTAATTAACCTCTATTTATCCTATATAGTCATAATATGGGAATTTCTCTAAGATTTGTGTTAATTGGCATAGTGTAGCAGCGCTTCCGTCCATCGTTTTCAATGAAATTGATAATTTTCGAAAATTTATCACCAGACCCCAACCCAGTTTTTTTTAGATATCACAAACATATTAAGGAAGCCCTAATTAACCTCTATTTATCCTATATAGTCATAATATGGGAATTTCTCTAAGATTTGTGTTAATTGGCATAGTGTAGCAGCGCTTCCGCCCATCGTTTTCTATGAAATTGATAATTTTCGAAAATTTATCACCAGACCCCAACCCAGTTTTTTTTAGATATCACAAACATATTAAGGAAGCCCTAATTAACCTCTATTTATCCTATATAGTCATAATATGGGAATTTCTCTAAGATTTGTGTTAATTGGCATAGTGTAGCAGCGCTTCCGCCCATCGTTTTCTATGAAATTGATAATTTTCGAAAATTTGTCACCAGACCCCAACCCAGTTTTTTTAAATAACACACACATATTAAGGAAGCCCTAATTAACCTCTATTTATCCTATATAGTCACAATATGGGAATTTCTCTGAGATTTGTGTTAATTGGCATAGTGTAGCAGTGCTTCCGTCCATCGTTTTCAATGAACTGGATAATTTTCGAAAATTTGTCACTAGACCCCAACCCAGTTTTTTTTAGATATCACAAACATATTAAGGAAGCCCTAATTAACCTCTATTTATCTTAAATAGTCACAATATGGGAACATCTCTGAGATTTATGTTAATTGGCATAGTGTAGCAGCGCTTCCGCCCATCGTTTTCTATGAAATTGATAATTTTCGAAAATTTATCACCAGACCCCAACCCAGTTTTTTTAAATAACACACACATATTAAGGAAGCCCTAATTAACCTCTATTTATCCTATATAGTCACAATATGGGAATTTCTCTGAGATTTGTGTTAATTGGCATAGTGTAGCAGTGCTTCCGTCCATTGTTTTCTATGAAATTGATAATTTTCGAAAATTTGTCACCAGACCCCAACCCAGTTTTTTTAAATAACAAAACATATTAAGGAAACCCTAATTAACCTCTATTTATCCTATATAGTCACAATATGGGAATTTCTCTAAGATTTGTGTTAATTGGCATAGTGTAGCAGCGCTTCCGTCCATTGTTTTCTATGAAATTGATAATTTTCGAAAATTTGTCACCAGACCCCAACCCAGTTTTTTTAAATAACAAAACATATTAAGGAAACCCTAATTAACCTCTATTTATCCTATATAGTCACAATATGGGAATTTCTCTAAGATTTGTGTTAATTGGCATAGTGTAGCAGCGCTTCCGCCCATCGTTTTCTATGAAATTGATAATTTTCGAAAATTTATCACCAGACCCCAACCCAGTTTTTTTTAAATAACACACACATATTAAGGAAGCCCTAATTAACCTCTATTTATCCTATATAGTCACAATATGGGAATTTCTCTAAGATTTGTGTTAATTGGCATAGTGTAGCAGCGCTTCCGCCCATCGTTTTCTATGAAATTGATAATTTTCGAAAATTTGTCACTAGACCCCAACCCAGTTTTTTTTAGATATCACAAACATATTAAGGAAGCCCTATTTATCTTAAATAGTCACAATATGGGAACATCTCTGAGATTTGTGTTAATTGGCATAGTATAGCAGCGCTTCCGTCCATCGTTTTCTATGAAATGATAATTTTCGAAAATTTATCACCAGACCCCAACCCAGTTTTTTTAAATAACACACACATATTAAGGAAGCCCTAATTAACCTCTATTTATCCTATATAGTCACAATATGGGAATTTCTCTAAGATTTGTGTTAATTGGCATAGTGTAGCAGCGCTTCCGCCCATCGTTTTCTATGAAATTGATAATTTTCGAAAATTTGTCACTAGACCCCAACCCAGTTTTTTTTAGATATCACAAACATATTAAGGAAGCCCTATTTATCTTAAATAGTCACAATATGGGAACATCTCTGAGATTTGTGTTAATTGGCATAGTATAGCAGCGCTTCCGTCCATCGTTTTCTATGAAATGATAATTTTCGAAAATTTATCACCAGACCCCAACCCAGTTTTTTTAAATAACACACACATATTAAGGAAGCCCTAATTAACCTCTATTTATCCTATATAGTCACAATATGGGAACATCTCTGTGATTTGTGTTAATTGGCATAGTGTAGCAGTGCTTCCGTCCATCGTTTTCAATGAAATGGATAATTTTCGAAAATTTGTCACTAGACCCCAACCCAGTTTATTTTAGATATCACAAACATATTAAGGAAGCCTTATTTATCCTGTTTTTATCCTATATAGTCACAATATGGGAACATCTCTGAGATTCGTGTTAATTGGTATAGTGCGCTTCATCAAATCGAATCTTGTCTGTAAAGATTTTTGGTCCAACTATCTTAAAGTAGTTTTTTTACAAATTAAATTTAAACTATCAAATCTATTTAAATTTACTTATTTTCATTTGGATATACACTTTTGTTTACTGGAATATACTTTTCCACTTTTTTGTTAATTTGTGTAGCTACACTTTTCTGTTATCGTTAAGTACTTCACACCGGTTTATTGAATGATTTTCAGATGAAATTGATGGAACTTGGTTATTTTAACAACAATTTAGATGAAAATCGGCAAGTACGACGGAAATGCGATTGTAAAATGATTTTTAGAAGTTTTTGAAAATGGAAAATTAGCCTGTAACTTGGCTTTTTTTAACCGATTGTGATGAAATTCGAAAAATACGATGGAAATGTGATTCTTAAATCTCAAAAGATAGATTATTGGAATATGGCCAATTAAGAGCCGCGCTCCGGAAAATTAATACAAATATTTTTGCTTCAAAATGAAAATTTAAAATTATCTGGAAAATGAAGATTTAATATTAAAATTAGAATGGAAGTCTCCATTTTCCAGAATATTTCAACACAAAATTCTGGAAATTCATTTTCCAGAATTTAAATTTTCGCTTAAATTTTAGAGTAATTACTTTTTGGCAAATTATTCTTCAGGAATTATGAGGCATTTTGATCGCACGATTAAAATCCCTCATAATTCCTGAAGAATAATTTGCCAACAATTAATTTATCAAACATAATATTTGACATTCATCCCTTTTTGCTAAAGAATATTTTGCCGGACAATAATTGGCGTTTGCCAAACGTTTATTTTGCCAAAAGTAATTTAATCAAACTTTCATTTGCGAAACGTTTTTTTCCAAAAGACATATACCCCTAAATATGATATCATAACTAAAAAGTCATTTTAATTTATTATAAAAAACACTTCATTCTATTTTAAAAAAAATCAAATTCACGATATTCGTCAACGGAGTAGCCTTTTCGTTATACACGCTGAATCGACTCATTATTTTGTTTTTTATTTTGGTTTTGCTTATACAAAGGCAAAATCTAAATGATAGAAAACTACAAAAATTGTAAGGGGTGTGGCTTCTAGTATTTGTGTTCGTAGAATCGTAGATATTTCATTTATTTTCAAAACATTTCGTTCTATATATTTAAAATATGAATGATAAAAAGAGGCAAATAGAAATTATTATCTCCGTCTCATAAAATTTCAAAAATAGAACTTAAAATATTTGAAATTATTTTATTTGGGTATCTTTGACCCATGCAAAATATGCTTCTATAGTAGTTCTTCTATGGTAAAACTATATATATTTTTTTTATTACCAAGAAAATACGTTTATTAGTTTGAATTAAATTATTTTAGGATATGGCCGGATTAGGTGAGATATGGATAATTTTATCCCATTTTGCCCTTGAACAAACCGAAGAAATGGAAATTAGTCGGTTTGAAAGGAACCGGCAAAATCCATTCGAGTTATCAGACAAAAAATTTATTAAATTATTTCGACTAAGCAAAAGTATGGTTGATGACTTAGTGAATAGTTTAGGACCACCTATGTCAGATAGCTCGCCAATCAGTGCTTTAAGTTTAAAAGAAAAGGTAAGTTTAAATCCCATAGAAAATTTCGTAACGTAAATATTTTTAGTAAATCTTATATGGTTAAAAATCTTTAATAGGTGTTTAATGGTAACTTCGTCGATTAAAACGGAAATTCGATCTTCAACATCCGTTAAACCAATGTCCGATTACTGTCCTCCTGTTAATATCTCGTGCTTCTTCTTGTCTCGCCAACACTATTAAAAATTGGGTGAACACAAGATTGTTTAATATAATTAATAATATGCGAAAGCGCCATTTTTAAATTTAAAAAATCTTTGACAGAAAGAATCTAACTCAAACGAACAAGATTCGTCAAGTTTATTTGGATTTAACGAAACTCGACCCTCTAATAAGCGTTTCGATGCACATAAACCGAGTTGAACCTAGGTTAACTCTATCATGGAAACATGGTAATGGTAATTGTATAAGTTACATATTATAAAAATTAAAAAAACTAACTGGCATTTAGAATCTAACCCAACCACACTAGTTTCGTTGAGTTTATTTGGATTTAACGAAACTTTACCCTAAATTGCATTTCCATGCACATAAACCTGAGTTAACCTAGATTAACTCCATCATGGAAACATGGTAATAATTAACAAAATACAACAATTTTCTTTAAAAGATTACCTTTCTCCAGCTCTTCTAAAACTTGCAAGCCCCTTGAATGGCATTTAAAATCCTTGCCCCATCTTTCCATAATTTGGCTGACTGTTTGTTCGTCAAATTGTTGTCAACTTTTTGCCTTATTAGCTGAGGATTATTCTCTATAAAATCCACTAATGCCTTTTCTTTGGGTTTTGAAAATATGTCCCAATCTTACATTTTTTTATTCCATATTTTATTTCTTTTTATTTTTTTGCACCAACACTTATTAATTTTTAATTTAAAAATTCAAAAATTGCTTATTCCCCGATAAAGAATAAACGACAACTATACTATCAATAATTGTTATTTGAATTTGACAAATAAACGTTAGCGAGAATGACATTCGCCCACTTTTTACTAGACGAAAAAAATTCGTCAACTTTTTGATCGAAATTTTCGACGTCGAATTTCAAGAATGCGGCAATCAACATTTTCGACTGAAATGATGTAATTTGACAGATATTCGTCGGTGACTTTTTTCGGGTGAATTTCAAGAATACGGGCCCAGGGCCAAATTACAAAGGTTGCAACGGTACGACTTTCTTTAAATTTAGCCAAAAGTAAGCTTTGTGTATGTCCATCTTAAAACCATTGAGCCTCAATCCGATAAATTATAACTTTTATTATTACAGATGAAAAATCTATATTATTTCTGCAAAAAGCGAATAAATATTTCAATATCATGTATATTTGGAAAGGGATAAATATTGTTTTGCGATTATTTTTTGGTTGGAAATATTGCTTAGTTATTTAATTTAGATATTCTTAGCTATTTTTTTTATTAAGTGTTAAATTTAAAAATTATGTAATTCTGAGCTGGGCTAACTTCACAAAAGAATGCTTGATGTATATAGTAGACAATTTTCCGAGGGTTGCCTGATTCAACTTTTTTATTTCCTCGGATGAAATCCTGGGATAACTTCACATACTCATGCACATAACATCATTATTTTTTATCTATAGAGCGAAGAGATATCAAACGTAAAAAAAGTATGCCAGTACACTAGTGGCATCACGGGCACCACTGCTTCTTCTGAAAACGTATTATATGAACAACGTATAGGTATTGCAAATAAATAAATATACTGTAGGTATTTTTTTAAGATCTTGCATATAAATGAGGCATTATGTTACGGAATTAAAGATGACACAGAATTCCTGGTAAGTACGTAGTGTTTGTTAAATATAAGAAAATTGTTTTTTTAACTTCTGCATACTATATTTTGTAACTCTCGAGCTGGAGAATTAGTGATGTATCGTTCAAATGTTTCAAAAAGAAAACAAAACTCGGTAATCTCGGTTATCACCAATTGTTGTCTTTTTCCCAACTAAGAGCTTAAAAAAATATTTTAACGGTGTACATACATATATGAACATATTTTATTCTTTTATATTCTCATCTTTTATTTTTTACTTACTTACTTACATATAAAAAAATTAAAACGACAACAAAATTAAATTTAAAAAAATATAAAACTTTACGTCACACACGTCTTAATTCTCTCTCTTGTAATTTTAAAGCTAAAAATTACGAATGTTTGATCCACTCGCAGTGGAGTGATAACAACAATACAAGAAAAATATTACGCATACAAGTTTAATCGTAGCGAGACACGTGTGTGTGTACACGTTATATACTATACTCGTTATATACAAAAGAATAATTAAAGATGGAATAATAAGATAGTTGGAAGTTTATTTATATACGAGTGTTTTATGGTTGTAGTACATTTAGTATACATACTAAGTACATATACGGTTGTATAAATGCACGTATGAGGTATGATTATGTTAAAAATTTACATGAAAACAAAATATAGGGCGATAAAAACCCAAACAATGAGAATGTGGTGCACCTATAATACGATATACGAATATCCATGTGTGGACGGAATAAAGGTGGTGTAGGTAGTACATCTACACATTTCCTTTTCAGGTGATATAAAAAAAAAAAAACTCACGCATGTTATTATTAACAAAATTATGACAAGGATTGCAATTTTCACTTGAAATTTGAAATCGATATTACAGTAATCCTTTTCCCAATTACATGTAGTACGTCCATGTTTGTATGTAACTCTACAACAGACAACTAACTCGAACGAACGATAGAAACAAGTTTTTTACTTTTCTGTTTTCTTATTTGTTGTATTTTAGTTTCTTGGCCTTGAATGGTATTAGTTTAGTTTTTTTTTTGTTTTGTTGTGTCCGCGTATATGTATTATATTTTATATACACGTCCGTTAATTTATATAAAATTACAGCGGGGCCTACAAAAAAAAAATGATCACATAAATAGTACGGTATCATAACTAAAAAAATTACTTGCAGTCTTGCAAGAAACAAGAGTTTCTTGGGTCACCGAAAAATATTCACCGGTTGATTACTTGAGAAATTGAAAATTTTCTTAAGCATTATGGATGGCCAAGGTATACACGTTTGCATTGAAAATTATACACAGGTATAATATGTAGCATGTATGTTAGTTACCCACTCCAAAATAATAAATATGATATAGAATTAAATAAAAATGACAAAAATCGGTGATAACGACGTTTGTTCTCAGAATATTTATGAAGATATTTTTTTTAAGAATTATTTTATGATAAAAGTTTATAATTTAAAAAAAAAAAAAATACAAAATTATCAGTAAATGTTGATTTATTTACAGTATTTTTTGTAATGTTCGATGATTGTGTGTGATGGTTTTATCGTTTTATGATAGAATTGCGGTTGAGAGTATGATATCAAACATTGTGTTCTGTTAGATAATTTTTAATATTTTGTGTTTTATAATATTTACTAAATTCAATTGAAGTCATAATTTTAATAAGTTTTACTTCACATTTTTAGAAACTACTGGCTGGCGCATTTCTTTAGGTGCCGAACATGGCGCTTAAAACAGTAATATACGATTAGACTCCTCGTACCTCATACGTGCATTTATACAACCGTATGAGGGAAATAAATTAACTAACGTTTTATGATTAAAAACAATATTGACCAGGTTCTGGGAGTGGAGGGGGAGGTAGGGAGCCCGCGCTTTTAGGCATCTCAGGCAGTTTGATTTTATTCAAAACACAATTAATGCAAACAAAATTAAGTTGTACATGTACATGGTTCTGGAGTAAGCGAATTATGAAATTTCGTCTTCAACTGAAAGAATTTTCTCAGAACTATGATTTTTTTGGCCTTGTTTATAGACAAAAACAGCAAAGATTGATTTAAAGTTGCAGGACTGGCGATGATACTGGCTGGATGAGTTGCTGTTTATCGACATTTTTTGGTGCCCTCCATTATGAATGAGCTGATGCTCAAAATGGGGTGAACCGAAAGATTATGTAAATTAATAAGTCAAGAATAAATAAATAAATAAACAAATATATTATTTTTAATAGCATTCGAATATTTACGACTTGGTGAGCCAGTGAAATAAAGAAGCCAACTACTCATAAGTCATAATATCTACTCTAACAAAAAAGTAGAAATATCATCTCCCCTTAAAAAAACAAGAAATTTTCTTAAGTTTTTTCTTTGGTAGTTTGGTTTCGTAATCGTACTGAAAAGTTTGATCTACTCATCAGGTTTGTACTAGGCCTTGTTTAGCTGCTATAAGGCTTCAAAGTTGAAAAATGATAATTTTTTCCGTCTTTTTACAGAAAAAGTGGTTTAAACTAAGAAAAGATAGAAACAAATGTTGTTGTTTCCTGTATTGATTTTGAAATGCAATTAAACAAAGCTTCAAATGAGTCTAAAAGCAAACAATTATGTAGCACAGATTGGTCACTAGAAGGTTCCAAATTTAAAAAAGGAGAAACATCTTTTTTGTAGAATCTCTTGTTTGGGCACGGTAGACAGTTTTAAAGTTAACGTGTTGCTCCAAGTAGCAATCTGATGCCATAGTTTTAAAAACACAATAAAATTGGGTTCATATTGGTTTTATTATAACTAGTTATTTTAAAACGATACCTAAATGTTTTAAATTTGGATTAATCGAAATGAGTTATAGAGGTTTTTATGTATCCAAATTATAACTAATTAGATTTTGTAAAGGATATCTAAAACCAGTCAGAAACGGATTCTTTGTTCTTTATGATTTTAATTTGGATTATTTGGAACGTATTCTAAAGGTTTTTATGTAACCAAATGTTAACTAATTAGTTTTTGTAAAATATATCTAAAACGAGTCCGAGAAGGTTCCTGAAAACCATTATTATTACAAAAATTAGACAAAAAAAAAAGGAAAGGAAGTTTTTAGTGAATAAAATTCGCTAAATCAGTGCGTTCTGCTTGATACTTAAGGTATTAATCGAGAATTGTATTTTTGTAGTTTGGTCTTAGCTACCTGATGAGTTAATAATAATGGCATTCACAACATTTTCGACTTGTTAATCAGAAAAATGAAAAGGCCAGTCATTTATAATATATCTACCAAAAAGTAAAAATATCAAAATCCCCCCCCCCCCCCGTACTTTAACCAAATTATAACTAAAAATGAAAACCTTTCCTTAGGTTTTCTGTGTGGTAGTTTGGTTTCGTACTGATAATCTCAAAACAAAAACTTCGATCTACTCATCAGGTAGCTACGACCAAACTACAAAAATACAATTCCAACTTCATACATTAAGTATGAGGCAAGAACGTAGTGACTTAGCGAATTATAAATTCACTAAATCAAAAAAACTCAAGGAAAACTTTTCATTTATTTCTGTGTGTTTCATGCCCACACGAATAATAGAAAGAGAAGTTTGTTGTCTGTATTAAATTATTATTTAATACAGACAACAAACTTCTCTTTCGATTTTATAAATGTTAGAAATTTTGTTTGAAAGCCGTAGACAGCTACAGTGTCAAGTGTTTTTTCTTCTGAGATTACTGCATAGGATATTTTGCTTGTTGAACATGTTGCTGATTTATAGTAAGCTACGATAGGAAATAGCATTGCTTGTCGTGTAAAGAATTGTGCTGCTTGTACGTACTTCATTTTGCGTAACAAATTTATAATTTTTGGAGAAATCCAGAATTACCAGAATTCTCCTTCTTGTAAATTAGGTTTTACTGACTTTAAATAACTTGACTGTTCCTTGGTTATTTCGCGAAGTGCTGCTGCCCTGACAATTTCTCTGTAATTTCATCATTTGAAGACGTGATTTTTTCTAGTTTATAATAATTTTGAACGGGGATCTAATTATTGTATGCCACTTCATTAAAATCTCCATATTTTACAGCATTTTGTAGTTGTTTACATTCTGCACATTTAGCTGTAAATAAAGGGAGAGAAAAGAAACAATTATTTTTGTGAAATTTTCGAAAATATTCATTGCATAATGTACAATAATAATCTTACCTTCACAATAGTCCCATGTCAAATTTGCACAGGAAACTTTTTTAATAACTCTTTCATTTTTAATAGCAGGATCGCATTTTCGAATTTTAGATATAACCGGGCATAATAAATTATTATTCTGGTGAAGTATGCGTACACAAATGTTATGTGTAATTCTGTACCAGCTTGTCCAGCTAATATGCACTCCTCTGGACGAAGTTCCGCAAATTTAGAAAATCCAATAATTTCAGTTCGATTTTGTTCTAAAAAATGCTAATACGCCTCGGCTAAACTACGTAAAACGAGCATTTTCTGCTTTTTAATTCGTCCTCCATTAGGATCACGAACACTAACGAAATCATTTGACCAATAAATTCCAATATATTGTGTTCCAAAATATTGTGCAAGAGTTCCTGATCATCTTTATCATCTGCCTCATGTATTGGTAATATTTTTGGAATAGGCGCACGCGCAGCATTTTTTCACAGGTGAGTTTTACTACTTTTTCTAGTTGTTTTTGACAATAGCCTGACTCAACGAATTTGTCTTTTCTTACTGGCGATCCACCCAATCGTATACAAAATTCAGAGAACCCTCATGGTACACTTCTTCTAGAGCTTTTGTTGGTGGTATTGATATCGGAGCCGATTGATCTGAGGCGCTATTGCTTGATGACGAAGGTGTGCAAGCAGAGGTGATTGGTGGCAAAGGTTCGGCTGCTGGATTATTTATTATTACCACGTTGTTCAATTTGTAAAATTTTATGCTGCATTTGCTACAAATTCTCTGATTAAATAAATCGCAGATTTTTATCAGCAGTCCTTCTTGAATTTGCACATACTGTTTGGCCTTTTCAGCCAATGCTGTACTAACAGCTCCCGATTTAGTTTTTCAATTTTAATGTTTTTCAAAATTGAATGGATTACAGCACTGCGGACGTACCATCGTTTGATTTACTTTGATTTAATTTTACTCAAAAAATTTACGAAAATTTACCACTTATTGTTGGCAATTTTAAGTATTAAGGGCCAAATACAAGAAAACACGTCATCGTATTTTTACCTAAGACACATTATATTTTACTAACGATAGATGGAGTTATATACACTAAATTATAAAAAATATGCAAAACAATTTTCTCTTTTACGGCTATAACGAAAAACCCAAACAAAGTTGTAAATGCTTCGTGTTTTTGTCGAATTCACCTTTGCTTATATCTTTTGACTTTCGTTAATGTAAGAGAAGAAAATATGAATGAAATATTCGATGGCAGTAAAAATTTTACCAAACATATGCATGTATAATAAATAATAAAAACATAAAAATCTCATACATTTTAGTTTTTTTTTACGGGCTATTCTGGTTTTGTCTATGATTTTTATATTTATGTTGCCGAAATTCGTCTAATACTGTTTTTAGTGCAGTTTTTAGAAAATTCATATAACTCCGCTACGTCGCAAATTAGAAAAATCTTGAATATTATTTTTATTTGATGACTAGAAAATGATTTACCACCGCGATTCAAAAATTATTTAAATTAGAAATTAGGTCCTGTTTTTAGCCCTTAGTTTCGTTTTTCATTTTATAAGGGAAATAAATAGGTCAACAGTTTTTTTAATCGTTTTTTTTTGACGTAGAAAAAGAAAAAATCCGTTGAGTCCCGATGTCAGATGAATGAATAAAGGGTCGAATAAAGGGGGTTTCACTCCTTTTGCCATTTTTTATCCGATTTTAATGAAATTCAGCATGCTCGATGGACATGGGATTTTAAAATGATTTTTAGTTAAAGTTCTGGAATATGGCCTATTAGGTAGGAACTTCTTATCCCATTTTGTACAAAATTCAAATTTGTTAAATTTCCACACAGCTCTAAAAGCAACGACATACTCATTTTTATTTATGTTCAAATTCATATTTCATTATTCATTTATGCTCACAGAAATAAAATTTATATAAATTCTATAACTAAACAAATAATTTAAAATAAATAATAACAATAATTAAATGTCTGTAATGCATAATATTTAATTAAAGACGTTGCTAAAATCCGTTTCTGGATTATCTGGAAAGTCTCTTAAGGGCTTGAAGACGACCATCTATGATTTCTTTGAGTAGACAGTTAAAGTAGAAACTCAGAAGTTTCTGCAGCATATTTTTGATTGATTGATTGATTGATTGATTGATTTAGTGTGTACGACCAAGCCTAAGGCAAGTTTCCCGGATACGCCGGGTCCACCGTACACCCTCTTACGAATAACAAAATCGAGGGAAAGGAAAGGTATGTTAGTAGCAGAGACTCAACCCGGTTCCAGACACCATGGCGGTTGATAGTTAGTAAATAAGACAACACAAGACAACACAATTTCTAAACTACATGATTGTTAACTGCTTGTTGTTCCTGGAGCGTTGAGTCCGGCTATACCTTTGTTACTGAAAATTAGGATTAAATTTAATCCCTTTAAGAATGATTAATTCTGGAGCAATCTTAAATTCTGAAACAAATTAAATTATTCATCAGTATACTTAAAATAAACCCCTCTAAACACCTAAGATTTTATTAATTTAAGTATACTTAAAATTACATCCGCATCAATCCTAGCCTAGGCCACTTAAATAATTCAATAAATAATTTAAAAAATCCTCTAGTTGGCACCCCTACAAATTTTAACAATTAATTAATTTCATCAGCTTACAAAATTAACACAATTTTTAATTTCAGCTTCTTCACTCCTTGTTGATCCTGGAAGGTTGATTTAAGCTGGAATTTAATTCTGAAACACGGGATTAATCTAATCCCCAATAATTACTAATTCTGAAACTATAATCTATACTTGAAATTAGCTTCTTTATTAGAAAGGATTAATTTTAATCCCTCTAATAATGATTAATTCTGGAACTGAGTTATATTCTGAAAATTAACTTATTAATCAGTGAACTAAAAAAGGAACTCCTTTAGATACTATTCACATATTAACAAAAATAACTGATAAACAAAATCAATAGGGTGCCAGTCCTTCCCGGAATCCCAATTTCACCAATCCGATCCAAAAAACTACAGTTTAACTCAAAACTACTATTATAAATGAACCATTTTCGTGAACCTGCCACTTAAAGTATAGAAGTTTCATCTGTGATGACTTTTCTGGAATGAATTACAATTAATATCACCAGTACCCAAAATTAAAGTTATAAGAACTAATTAGTTTCTAAAGTATGAATTCAGTTTAGGAATTCCGTGCAGTTCAGTAAAATTAACTACCCCGTATTAAAAATAATCATGCTTAAATAAACAAAAAATTTTTATATATGAACAGTGAAATCTCGAAACAGCGCAGCCAAAGGAACCGGAGAAATGTATTTAATTATTTAATAATTTAATTTAGTTGTGTATTTACATCTGCAAAGTTTTATTATTTTATTTCCTTATTAACCATATATTTTCACATAAACACTTATCACTTTGGCGAATATAATTTCCTTGCGAAATTACAATTTCCTTAAATCAGTATTCACTATAACGAGACCTCACTGTATTACATACGATAGTTTCTGGTTCAACTCAAATTTACTCGATAATACAAAGTAAACAAATCCCATTAGAATCGAACACAAGAAACTTTTAATTCTAATTAAATTTCCAATTCAACTCAAAATTACTCGATTATACGTAGTATAAGAATCTTATTTGAATTGAATACATGAAAATTTTGCGTTGTGTAGTTCACTGTACATATATAAAGAGCACTATAAACACAAAGAATACAACAACGCCAAGTAAAAATAATAAAATCGTATTACAGTACAAAACTAAAACCACCAACGCACATAGAGAAAACAAACGTTTTCATATAATCCTTCACGTGCGCAGCAGGAAAAGTATCGATGTGTACATAGTGTGTTTTGGTACATGCCTTCTCTATATTATATACATATATAATAGGCTTCACTATATTATATATTACTGTATATATTTCCGAAAATAACCTCGTACACTACACATACACGACTGTGAATACAATTCAGAAGCAAATATCAACAATCGAACACTATAGAACCAATGTTGTCTTGATAGAAATTATATAATAGAAATTATATTCTTTTTATGTATATAAATAAAGAATATATGTGTTTGTGTCGTTTCCACATAAAACAAAAAATACAACACATACATAATCTCGTAAGAGGAAAGAGAGAAACCGAAAACTTGTATATTCATGTACAGAAACAGAAATTTAATGCGTAAATTTATTTATTCGATTTTAATTAAATTTAAATACGAGATAATGTATTTGACCATTCGAATTTTATGCACCAACTACACAAATTTAAGACATGCATTATTAAGCGAGAAAGCCAAAATTTGACTTGTCTCGCTATAAATATGAAAATAAAAATAAAAATATAAAACAATGCCTGTTGAATGCATCCCGATGGATTGCATTCTATCCATATTTAAATTTTCACTATTCTTATTCCCACACTTTTACTTAAATAACTTAAATTAAAATAAATTATATATAAATTATATATTTAAACACTTTACACTACATTAGAAAATAAATAAACTAAAAATTAATTAAATTAAAATTTTCTCGAAGAAGACGACAAAAACACGTCCTTCTTCTTCGAGCGTCAACGACCGACCAGAAGTTTCTGCAGCATATTTTAATAAAAAAATCGGAATTCCGGGCTATTCATAAAGAAATAAGACCTTTTGGCGTGCAAACGATAAAATAACAGTAATCTCGATTTGAAATTTCTAGTTGCCCTTGTATTTGGTAATAATAAGGATGTATTTCTTTGACTGTCACTTTGCAAATTCGTCATAGACAAGGAATTTTATTATTTTTGATTTCGCTGCCTCTAGTGCAAGCCTTTGGCATTAAAGGGATATTTTACTTCAATTATTCCATCATGCCCAATCAATCCATCAGGGGTCGCAGCAAGACATGGTTATTTTTGATAAATTAATACGCGTACCGCATTTCGCTACTTCAATATTATTATTTTTCGAAAATTGCTCTATCGCATTTTTCTCATTTTCCATCCCGTATATTGTTGGCTTAGAATAAATAGCAGCACTCGGATTCTCTAAAAAATAAGATAATGTGTAAACGAGTAAACTTGTGAAAAGCAAAGTTAACTTTTATGAGTTTGCAATTTCTTTATTTGATTTACTATTAAAATAATATCGAAAAATTTCTAAATCATAAAAGTAAACCTTGCTTTTCACAACTTTACCCGTTTACCCATTATCTTATTTTTTAGAGAATCAGGGTACAGTAGTAAGATATTTGAAAACTTATTTTTCAGCAATTTGATGTTTTTATTGCGGCATATTTCTCCAAATTTTGAAGCAGTTAAATGACTCATATGCACTTGAAACCATTTCGCTTCATTGGACTGGTTTATAGTTGATCTTTCAATTCTTTCATGCTCAGCAGCTTCCGTTTTCAATTTTTTCAAAAAAACATTTCTAAGTTCGGCATACTCTTCAGGTGATTTATCCAAATTTTGACAGGTTTGATTTCCATATTCAGAGTCTTCTCCAGAAAACTTTAATTTTCTTTTTTGTCGTTTTGATTGATTTGTGGTGGCTCTTTTATTTAGTAGTAATCGTCGTTTTTCAATTTCTGCTATTCTCGATTTTGGACTGTAATTTGATGAATACTTTGCTAGATTATAGTGTCCCCTTTGACTGTTGTGTTGTAGTACAGCGAACTTTGCTCGTTATGTGTATGATTGCCCACGGGAAAAATTAATTCTTTTGCCACCAACAGATTTTGCGACAATTGCATTGAAACCTTCTACGGCATTTGAGTCGACATCG
The DNA here is from genome assembly GCA_963556165.1 of Tipula helvola. Lineage (NCBI taxonomy): Eukaryota > Metazoa > Arthropoda > Insecta > Diptera > Tipulidae > Tipula > Tipula helvola. The sequence continues at coordinate 199,388,717 of OY744483.1, forward strand.
TACACAAGGCTTTTAGCGTGGTATTTTAATTGCTTAAATAATCCACTAAATACTTTGAATAATTCATTTTCCATAAATCTTTGATATATTTCAGGTATTTCGTAATGTTGACGGTTACAGAAATATGAGGCACATTTCCTGTGATCTTGAAAAACGTGGAATGGGATATTTCCAATATCAAGCACAAGTTTCTCAATTTTTTCTGGAAGATAATTTTTGGAAAGTTTCCTTTTTTTAATTGCGCAGATTATGTCTTTGGAACATCGATTAATTTGATTTCCTAATAGTTTTCGTTGAATTATAGATTAGTGCGATTAGTACATAGTTCCTTTGCGTGATTCCGAAAATTACGAAGTAAATGATCGCGGCATTCAATTTTCTCTATGTGTGTATTTGCGTTTGGTTTAGCCTCTAAAATTTTTACGTATACGCTGGCATCGCCATCTGCAATTATTTTGTTGTAGCGCATACCATACAGTTCTTCGCTTTTTTAAACCTTTTATTAAAGCATCCCGTTCCATTCCAGTTGATGGGCCAGCATAGTTCGAATTGCATTCATGATGTTTAGCCTTTTGCAATTCTGCTTTGCGACAAACAATGCAATATTTATTGCGAACGGAACTCCATATGACCTTCTTTGTAGATTGAGCAATAATTGTTCCGACACCAGAAAGTGAAGAATAATTACTATTGTGTCCGTATGTTCGCTTAGAATAACACCCATCTATTTGAACGCAAACTAGAGGGATACCATCGAAATCTACGCTTTTTTCTGCAATTGCTATTTGTTTAGCTTCCATCGCAGCTTTAAACATTTCTTGGTCGCAACCTGTCTGAATATCACGCTGAACCTGTTTTTGTAATTTATTGAATGTATTTGGTGCTAAATAAGGACTGTATCGAAAAAAAGTATCCACAAAAATAAGCCATTTTAAACACAAAAAAATAATTTTAAGTATTATAAAATGATGTTTTATCATAAAGCAGACTTCTAATTAGAAGATTTTATGTTTAAAACATTTGATAAATTATTTTCTAAATACATTGCGAATTTTTAATTTGGTGCCTTAACTTAGATTCTGCACAGTAGTTTTATTAATTTGTCTGGTTGCTTTGGACTAACTTTTTGAATTTTGTTAAATTTTCTGTTAGTTTACCGTTATTTTTGAAGTAACGCCACAAATAATTACTTAACCAGATGAACAAGTTGCCTTGGAAAAAAATGTAGCTGAAGTAAAATACACAAATTTTATAGGGGAAATGTTTGTATCTCGAACGAAAGGCTATATACAATCGAACGAAAATTAATTATCTCTTTTCTTCCTTCGGCATTTAAATTACGAAAAAAAATATTTCATGAATCTATAGAAATGAATCCAAGCAATCAAACAAATACAAAGTAATTTACTTTGTCTGTATGCTAAATTTTTATATTCGTATTTATCAAGCTTTGCTATTGGCTTTGCTGATGTACGAAAAAAATCAAAACCTAAACAATTTACAAGGAAAAAATAAAAATAAAATCTAGTTGTGCCTTCTGCGTTAGTATTTGTAATCTTTATGAATGAAAAAGGCGTAAGCTATTGGCGAATTGTTGTTGTTTATGTAGATTTATGCGAATGTATAATAAAATCACTGAAAGAATACGTTGTTCATTTTCTTCTTTTACAAGAATATAATTGAAATTTTTAGAACGGCCTGCCTAAATGAAATGAAATCTTACACAAATGCAATATATTATGTACATAAGTAAAATTGTGTGTATGTGAAAATACATTAGCGAATTTAATAAAAATTCGGTTTTAAAAATTTTGGTTCTATAAAATTTCGTTTTTTCAAAAATCATAAATTTACAAATCTCGGTTTACAAAATCTCGGTTTTTAAAAGCTCGGTTTTCAAAATCTCGGTTCTAATCGCGGTTTCTATTTAGTTTTTCAAATTAAATTCCCCATTTTTCAGAATTTATAATTTTTGGTTATTTTCGTTTTGAAATTAGGGAGCATCTCAAAATCTCGATTTTAAAATATCTAAATAAATATCTAATCTCGGTTTTTGAATCTATTTATTTTAAAATTAAATTCTCCATTTTCCAGAATTTAATATTTTTGATTATTTTCGTTTTAAAGTGAAAATCCCCAATTTTCCAGAATTTATAAAAACCGAGATTTTGTAGCACCGAGATTTTGAAAACCGAGATATTATAGCCAACCGCAACAAGATACATAATCGCAAACCTGATCTCAAAAGCTCGGTTTTGAAAAATTCATTTTTATTAATTCGGGCGGCTCAAATTAATAAAAATTTATTTTTCAAAACCGAGCTTTTGAGAACGGAGATTTTCAGAATCGGATTTTAAAAACCGAAATTTACAAAACTGAGATTTAAACACCGAGATTATGTAGCCAACCCATTTAATACAACTTTTGAAAAATTACCTAAGTAAATAACACAGAAAAATCATCTCTTTTGTACATAAAGCAAAAATGGTAAAATATTCTAAATAAATTTAGAAAGAAGTGAAGAGTGTAAATAGGATAAACCTATGTATATCATATTTCGGATATCTCATTTCAACATATATGGATGCTAATTAATTTTACTATTTCTGAAATAATGGGACCTATCTAGATACCGCATTTTTGATATTTTATTTGCAACTTTATTAATTGCGTAAAACTGAATAGGTTAAAAAAATTAGTTTTTCCTGAATTATCATGGTACTTAATGGTATGTTCCAGTAGTTTCATGGTCTATCCGCGCACTAAGTAACTGATCCATCTCTTCCATATAACCTTAGTTCTTTACTTTAAAATATTATTGCGGTTAAATGTATATCTGTGTACAATTGACAAATTGTACCTCTATCACTCGCATCAAACCGCTTTAAAATACCAAGTTTTAATTCTAAAGTTATTGCTTTGCGTGCATTTTTCAGTTTAATTTATCCCCCGTATAATTTATTTTCGAGAGTACCTGAAAGTCATGCACAAAGAAAATGAGAAAAAAATATTCTGGCCGAAATTGCGAGTATTTCATCTGTATATACCGGAACGTTGATCATACATTTGTCATGTCCGCAACTTCGAATATCTGTAAATCGAGCGTCCGTAAATCGAGGGACTAAGTACAAAAGTTTAGTTTCATTTTATTTTTGATAATAATTATATTTGTTTTTCATTATCATCTTTGCTTGAATGACTTTAATTTTTTGATTTAAGGGAAAATCATAATCATTGATCAATCACAGGATTTTCTTATTGTTGTTGTTTCATTTATTTATGTGGGTTATTGACCTACCTATAATAAATACATTTTCAAATCAGGAAAATAATTCTCTGAATTTCCAAATCACACTTGCCGTAATGTTACGTAATTTCGTTGTAACCCTATTTCAATTTGTTGACGTTTTCAATTTTGGTGTTTAAAGAATTAATTTAAATAAACTGCTAAATAGTAATTGAGGATGACATTAGAATGCGGTTATTAATGTATCTATTTTCTTATAGTGTGCATAATATGCTCACGGGAAAGTTTTGTATTTTGTTTTAATTTTTATATATCTTTCCACTGGCGTTTTGTAGCTGCTTATATCGTTGATCATATATGAGCAATGGCCAAATATGACCAATTTAGAATTCCTTATCTGATTATGGTGCAATTAGAATTGTATAGAAATGGGATTCTAAAATTATATTTAGAAGAAGTTCTGGAATATGGCCAATTTCAAGGAACATATTTCGGGTTGGGTACAGTTGCCCGTATGACAAAATACCGTTTACAAAATCCCGTATACATAATACCGCATTACAAAATCCCGTATCCCAAAATCCCGTATGCCCAAAATCCCGTATTCTATCATGATACATCGGCTTAGGTTAGGTTAAAAATCGTGCGATTTTTAACCTAACCTAAGCCGGTGTATCATGATCATGATAGAATACGAGATATGTAGTCGTGTATGTGTGTGTGTGTGTGTGTGTGTATTTGTGTACGGGTCATAAAAAACAAAAAATTACAAGGGGAAGGAGCTTGGATCAGAAAAAAACATAAAGTTTACTCCACTAAAAAATAAAACTGATTTTTATAAAAGAACTAGCTGGAGTACTCGGCTATTCCCGGGAATAAAAAAATATTGTTTTATTTTATTTTAGCAAAGTAATAAACTTCAAATTTTTCATCTGTACCTATTTAAAGCAAATACAATTAAATAATGATATTTTCGAAGTATAAAGAAATCGAAGTCCTTGAAGTAAATAAACGATGAAAACATTTTAGTAATAAAATATATTTAAATAAATAAGATTAAATGATGGTACCTAATGGATTGCTAACTTGGGACCATGCCACACATAATTAACGATAAGAGAAGCATTTAGATTCTAAATTTATTCCAGCTGTCTTTAGCGATTGTCCTTGTGCCTTATTGATGGTGATATCAAGCGCAATTCGAGCGGGATGTAGCTGTTTGAACTTAATTGGGGTGTCCGGCCAGGGGCCAGATCTTTCGAAAATACCACGAAAATCTGCTCTTAAGTAAAAGATGGTAATAAAATGTCAAAAAAATTTAACACCCTCGAAATTTTACGAACAATTTGTTTGGGTGCACCTAGATTCAGGGGCTGGTCCCCTTCGAAAATACTACGAAAACCTGGTAATTTTAGTATTACACCTTTATCCCTTTCGTGTCCACAAGAATAAAAAAAATTACTTTATCATTAATCCAACCCACACAAATGTGTTGGTAAATATAAATGTCAAGAAACGTGTTTTCCATATAAAATTTCATAGTAACAATAGCCCAACTTACACAATAGTGTGACGGTTTATTAGTATTAACTCTTAAACTTTACTCATGAACCGACCAACACAAATGTGTAAGTATCAACAACGTTTTTTAAACGATTAGTGCACAATTCGTGACACAAATGTGTCAGTTGGCTTTCATTTATGATAACTTTTGTTTCGCGCCAATTCGTTTAAACTACATACACAAATGTGTAACTTGGGCTTCAATTCATCTACAAATAACTTTCGACATCTCACACTACAGCGATCAAAATTTACCTACACATTTGTGTGGGCAGGACACGAAAGGGTGCAAAAACTCAATTTGATTAGATGATCCATGTGGAAACGTATAAAACACATATGTACATACACAGATTTTCATTTTTATTAATATACATAGATTACGAATAATTTAGTTTAGAATTAAATAATAATAAAAAAATTCATAAAAAATAGTTACTGAAAACCAAAATTGCTTTTTAATTTGATTAATCCCGTAATCCCGTAAATAATTCATATTACGGGATTTTGAAATACGGGATTATGGAATACGGGATTTTGTAATAAGGTTTTTTTGTGATCTACGGGATTTTGTTCATTCTGGATTTTGTAATACGGGCATTAGTACCGATCCCACATATTTCATCATAATCGGTTAAGAAATAGGGTTGGCTACCTTATCTAGAAAAAAATAATACAGCAACTGAAAATCCCGAAAAAAAAATCCAGAAAAAAAAAATCAAGAAACAAAAAAATTCAGAAAAATAAAATTCAGAAAAAAAAAAATCAAGAAATTTGAAATCCCGAAACTGCCAGAAAAAATCTGGAAATCTTTGAAAAGTTGCGCGCGCAACTTTTCAAAGATTTCCGGATTTTTTTTGGCAGTTCAATGAATTCAATTCACACATAATATGTAAAACATACGTATGTGCATATATGTGTGTGTGTGTGTGTATGTGTGTTTGTGTGTCATGTTTATTGTGAAACAATATATGTATACAAAAAATGAATCTTGAAACCAGATTTACATAAACAAATTTGGTTTAATTGTTTTATGATTATTAATAGAATTTTATTTGTTAATTTTTGCGAAAATCTTATTTCCGAAATCTATCCCGTTGATATGAATATTTGTATCCGTTAATCTGTGCAAATCATTTTTGTAAACTTCAGTAACTGCGATAAAATTTAGATAATGATGAGGAAAAAATATCCAACTGGTTAAACAAAACCTATTTTACAGGTACGTATATTTTTCCGTCGTAAACACAATTTTAAACCTAATCTTATTTAAGAGGGCAGTGAAGGGCACCCAAAAAATGGGACTCCGAAATATACACCAGAATTTTGGTCGGTGCATGACTTAACAACAGACAGTCTGTCTAGAACACAAAATTCTGTTGAGGAGTGGTATCGGCGATTAAAAGTTGTGGTTGGTAAGGCTCACACGAGTCTTTATCAACTTATTAAAATTTTAGCATGCGAGCAAGCCGTTGTCAAAACCAGAGTAGAAGTCATCTATATGGGAGAGGAACTTAAAATTCGCCGGAACTATATTTTGAAAGAAAAAAGAATTAAAACAATTCTTTCAAAACTACATTAGTGGTGCAAAATGACTTTTTTAAAAGGTTTAGCTAGAAATATAATGCTTTAAAGGCAATACAACGTATACTCATATGTGCATAATATATACATAATAAATAACATGAAATATTTTTCTGGATTTTTTTTTTTTGATTTTTTTTTTTCTGGATTTATTTTTCGGGATTATTTTTTTCTGGGTTTGAAATTTTTCACTATTCTAGATTTTAAAATTTCTGAATTTTTTTTTTCAGGCAAAGGTAGTGATCCCTAAGAAATATCCGAGTTCTTACAACTAATTCAGAAGCATAGTCTACTCTTATTTCTTAAGCAAAAAAAATTTGTCACGCGATCCTCTGGCAATGAGCTGCCGATTTACAAACCTAAAATACCTAAATAATACTGGTACATTTAATTCTGTTGTTGTGTTATCCATTAACAGGTAATCATAGAGGTGCTTGTATAGCGGCTTCACCTTCAACGGCTTGGCAAATGAAATGGCAAACCTATGTTTGGAGTATGATATTATCCTATTTTGGCTTCATTAATTATAAATGCGCAATTTTGTGTAATTAATTGTTGTTGTTAATAACAGATTGTTTAAAATATCGAACATCAGAAAATAAAATTTCCTGTTTGGAAAAAGTTAATTCATATTTGTTTAAATAAAATTTCTGTATCTACCTATCTATACTGAAGAAAAGAATTGTTTGGTTATATTGATATTGAATGAATTAAGCGTTACACGTTTTTTGGAATAAAATCGAAAATATTAAATTTTATTAATCCTGAATCCACACCTGTTTGTGGGTGAATTTAATAAACCAATTGTTGCGGTTAATAGGTGCAGGTACAAATTGATCCAGCGATTGAAATAATAGTAAGACTCACTATAGAAAGTGTTTATCATATTGAGCAAAAATGTTCCTATCATTAATTTCAAAATATGGCTTATCTGGCTGTTGTTTGCAGATATCCTGTTATTGTTTAATTCCACAGAATTATACAATGACTACAATAGGAGAAATATCGCGTCATTGATAAAAAAAAATTCAAAAGTACATTTTTAGTTTTTTTTTTCTTGAAACTAATTGTTTATTTTCAAAAAGGATCGTAGTATGTGGAATTCTGTTCATGTGTGTAATAACTGAAAACCGCTAATAAAAACATTCTCAACACAATGATATTTTTTAAAGAAAGTCAGCTGATGTAGGTACTTTTTTTATAAATCATTTTATTATAGTGTTTGTAAGTTTTAACGCGTTTTGTTCCTAGAAATGAATTATCATCATCGAAAAGGATCATAGTAGGCTTAGACCTACTCTTATATCTGTTCCATTTACAAATGGAAATGTGCCAAAATATAGAAAGAGATAGATCCCATTATTTCAGAAATAGTAAAATAAATTAGAATCCATATTTTTCAATGAGATATTCGAACTATGATATAAGTACATAGCTTTCTCCTATTTACACTCTTTACTTCTAAATTTATTTAGAATATTTTACTATTTTTGCTGGGTTGGGTACGAAATTTTGGTTTACAAAATCTTGGTTTTCAAAATCTTGTTTTTTATAAATTCGGGGAAATGGATATTTTAATATTAAAGTTTTCAAAAAACCAAGATTTTGGCTACGTCAAAATTTTGTCAACTAAGATTTCGAGACTCTCTCGTTTTTGCTTTATATACAAAATAGATGTTTACAATATGTACATACAATATCTTGTTATTTTCTTTGCTATTTACTTAGGTAATTTTCCAAAATTCATTTACATCCTCTATAAATTAAATCTGTTCAATCATATTCGTTCAATTTGGTTATCATTTCCTTATGAGCAATAAAATAATTATCTTTTTTTATTATTTTGTTTATTTAGCACACGACTACATAATCTAGATTCTTAAATCTCAGTTTTCAAAACACCGGTTTTCTAAATCTCGGTTTTTAAAATCTCGATTCTGAAAATCTCCGTTCTCAAAAGCTCGGTTTTGAAAAATAAATTTTTATTAATTTGAGCCGCCCGAATTAATAAAAATGAATTTTTCAAAACCGAGCTTTTGAGATCAGGTTTGCGATTATGTATCTTGTTGCGGTTGGCTATAATATCTCGGTTTTCAAAATCTCGGTGCTACAAAATCTCGGTTTTTATAAATTCTGGAAAATTGGGGATTTTCACTTTAAAACGAAAATAATCAAAAATATTAAATTCTGGAAAATGGAGAATTTAATTTTAAAATAAATAGATTCAAAAACCGAGATTAGATATTTATTTAGATATTTTAAAATCGAGATTTTGAGATGCTCCCTAATTTCAAAACGAAAATAACCAAAAATTATAAATTCTGAAAAATGGGGAATTTAATTTGAAAAACTAAATAGAAACCGCGATTAGAACCGAGATTTTGAAAACCGAGCTTTTAAAAACCGAGATTTTGTAAACCGAGATTTGTAAATTTATGATTTTTGAAAAAACGAAATTTTATAGAACCAAAATTTTTAAAACCGAATTTTTATTAAATTCGCTAATGTATTTTCACATACACACAATTTTACTTATGTACATAATATATTGCATTTGTGTAAGATTTCATTTCATTTAGGCAGGCCGTTCTAAAAATTTCAATTATATTCTTGTAAAAGAAGAAAATGAACAACGTATTCTTTCAGTGATTTTATTATACATTCGCATAAATCTACATAAACAACAACAATTCGCCAATAGCTTACGCCTTTTTCATTCATAAAGATTACAAATACTAACGCAGAAGGCACAACTAGATTTTATTTTTATTTTTTCCTTGTAAATTGTTTAGGTTTTGATTTTTTTCGTACATCAGCAAAGCCAATAGCAAAGCTTGATAAATACGAATATAAAAATTTAGCATACAGACAAAGTAAATTACTTTGTATTTGTTTGATTGCTTGGATTCATTTCTATAGATTCATGAAATATTTTTTTTCGTAATTTAAATGCCGAAGGAAGAAAAGAGATAATTAATTTTCGTTCGATTGTATATAGCCTTTCGTTCGAGATACAAACATTTCCCCTATAAAATTTGTGTATTTTACTTCAGCTACATTTTTTTCCAAGGCAACTTGTTCATCTGGTTAAGTAATTATTTGTGGTAACGCTTCGAAATTGCCTAATATCTTTCAATTGGTCAAAGTTCTGGTGAATTTGGCGGAGTTTATTGTTTTTCCACAAAAGTGATGCATTGGATTTTTAACAGCTCCAAATTTATTAATGGGCAGTTGCACGGTTTTAACATGCAATTTTTTGTTTTCACTTCGTTTCGGAACTTTATGTTTCTTATATGTCTTCAAGTCACGCCTTATTTTACCCGCTGGATCATTCCTATGCTAGTACCACCCTCATAAATCTCTGACAGACATTGATTTGTTTTTGCGAATTTCACTCACAATTTTGGCTCTAATTTGGGATTGCTGGGACCTTGTTTTCGACCGTTTTTTCGGAAATCCTTTACCGTACCATGTTCCCCAGACTAATTAATTATTTTTCTCACTGCATTTTTACTTATATTTTCGCGCTTTGCTAAATTTCTAAACGAAACACCGTTTTCAATGCAAAATTTGTGCAAAATTCGTTAACGCACTTCTTCTTCAATTCGTAGCATTATTACAACTGGGTAACAAACTATAAAAATCACACGCAATATTTACCTACAAAAAGCTATTCTATCTAACGGCACTTTTCCGTTACAATAGAATTAGAGCAAGGCGAAGAAAACTAAATTTTTGTGTGGCTACTTTCTTTTCGATACAGTCCTTATGGTATGTCAATGACACCATAAAATTCTTCTATTTGTCGATATCCAATACCGGTTGAAATGCCAAACACTTTGATAATTTATTGAGTTTTGATGTGGTTTCTTTTCGTTGGGACCTTCAGACGAAATATTTTGAATTACATATATTGCACATGTTACATTTAAAATAAAATTTGGAATTTAATCCGATTCTGCGCTCGCTTATAAACGTTAAATTCAGTAGGGAGCATCCGAAAGCCATATTTTGATTCCTAACTTTTATTAGTTCGTTGAAAAAATATTGCATATCTAATATGCGTTTGCCATTTAATATAATAAGCACGTTTTCCTCTTGCACATTTTTTCAGCTGCTTTAAACAATAATTAAATTTTAATTTTTTTTAGTTTTAGTAGTCACGGACAACAAATGGAGATCCCTACTAAATCTCGCATTACAAAATATTGCATTATATAATCTTGTTTTTAAGAAAAAAATCTCGCAAACAAAGTCTCGCATTATAAAATGTCGCATTTACAAAATCTTCCAATACAAAATCTTGCGTATATAGTAAAATAGTTTGCAACATAATTCCTAGAGATCGGTAATTAGATTAAATGCATAAAATTTATTAAAAACGATGTTGCAAACTATTTCAGTGTACATATTTACATACATACACGGGAAAAAATAATCTGGTCCTCAGCTAAGAAAACGAACTTTTAATTCAAGAAAATGTATTTTTTCTTGATTTAAAAGCTAATTTTCTCATTTCTATCGAATTTTTCTTCATGTAAGAATTGTGTTTCTTGAAATGAAGAAAAACTCGAAAGAAATAAGAAAATTAGCTTTTAAATCAAGAAAAAGTACATTTTCTTGAATTAAAAGTCCGTTTTCTTAGCTGAGAACCAGTTTATTTTTTTCCGTGTATATCGAGAAAATATATTACAGAAATGTCGAGAAATAAATTAAATTTGAAAGTAAAATTTTATTGGTGAAACCGGTCCAGTTAATTATATTTTTCGACTTGGAAATTGCGATTTGCTAAATTCATTCTAGATTATTATAAGCAAAATTACCAATGCAAATTTCTAATATCCTAAATAAACTAAGTGAAATTATGTTATGTTTTATTTCATACATACATAATGTATTATATATACATACCTAATAAGAATTATTAGTAATTTTTAAGATTAGTTTACAATTCATTACCTATTAAAATCTCAGACAATCACATATGTATTTATAGTATAAACAACGGATAAAAACACAGTTTTTTAATTCAACCAAACATGCTGGCCCAACTAGGCCGTATACATCCACTAAGGTATATTCACTGGCAAGTTTGAACCCCCTTTCAAATGGTGGTATATTTATTTAGCTTAAACTCCTACTCTAACGGACCAACGGCCAAACCACATTTGTAGGGGTTGGTCACATTATCTCTGATTATAAAATCTATTTTACAAAATAGTCTTTTTCACAAAATCTCGCAACATAAAATTTTGAATTGCAAAATTACGCACTACAAAATCTCGCATTACAAAATTTCGCATAAACTTTTTCGGAATGATATCAAAGAGCCGAATGTCGAAGGGCCGAATTTCAAAGGGCCGAATGGGTCGAAGGGCCGAATGTCGAAGGGCCGAATAGGTCGAAGGGCCGAATAGGTCGAAGGGCCGAATGGGTCGAAGGGCAGAATTTTTTTGTTTATTTTTTTTTTGTTTCTAGAAATATAATTTTTTAAATTTCTTGTTTAAGGAATATTTTGTAAATTTCTTTTTGTAAATATAAATTTATTTCTTATGAATTTATATTTTATTATAGTTAATCTTTGGATATTCTATCGACAAAAAAGTACTGCGCTTATAAACTATCCAAAGGAATAATAAGATTAAGATAACTAAGAAAAACAAAATGAATGTACCATGAACCTATCTATATTCATACGACCTATCTATATTCATTCGATTATGCTGCCATAGGGCCGAATGTCCCAGGTGGGGTATCAAAATTTTCCTTCACCAAAATGTACCCCTGCTGGATACGTGGAACATAAATTATTGTATAAACAACCAAAATTTATGCAATATTTTTGTCGATAGAATATCCAAAGATTAAATATAATAAAATACATAAAACATTTATTTATATTTGATAAAAAAATTTACAAAATATTCCTTAAAACAAGAAATTTAAAAAATTATATTTCTAAAAACAAAAAAATTCGGCCCTTCAACCCATTCGGCAATTCGACCTATTCGGCTCTTCGACCTATTCGGACCTCCGACCCATTTGGTCCTTCGACCCATTCGGCCCTTCGACATGCGGCCCTTCGACATTCGGCCCTTTGAAATTCGGCCCTTCGTCCCCATTCCACTTTTTCCGGTAAATATTTGAAATCGCTTGATTCCATTTACTTAGATAAAACTCCTAATTGATTAATTTAGTATTTCTAAGGCCCTTCTAAAATAGTACCAGCTGAAAAAATATCGGTGTTAGAACAGAAACCACATCTATAGCGCGTGACCACTAAAACAAAAAAAAAATTAAAATGCAAAGGCAGTTCCACCTTTAATGCCCTATAACAGAATAACCGAAGGCCAGTCCACCGATCTCTTGATCGACCAATCTCAAATTGCACAAAAATTATAAAAACACAATAAAACTACGAAACACAATATAATTTTTCACTTTCCAAAAAGTTTTTCATAAACGATCTAATTTTTTGTGTATGGATCTTTTACGAAAAATGTAGATTTAATGATTTATTTATTTACATATGTTTCAAAACAACAAAAAAGTATTTATTTTTTTACACTACAATAAAATTAATAAATATAAAAACTGTAAGCAAGAAGAGTAAAACAACAATTATATTGGATAGACCAAAAAATGGTTAGCTACCCAAATATAGATCATATTTTCCGAAAGAGGCAGCACGATCAAAGAAAAAGTACAGAGCGTTTACCGAAAGAGGCAGCACGATCAAAGATAAAGTACAGAGCGTTTGCCACTAGATGTCACTACACAATCAAAACAATATTCTGACGTTTTTCAAAAAGGGACAGCCAAAATCAATTTAATTATCACGTATCAATAATAATTGCCTTTATAAAAGGTAAATATTTTTGTTTATTTTTATAAAATGCACACATAAAAATGTCATACAATTTTTGACAGCAAATACTTAGTGACACCTAGTGGCATTATGAAAAAGTTGCTTATACTTTCGGAGTTTTCTAGAAGATGGTAGCTCTGGCGGTTAAAGAAAATTTGACATTTGAACATGATCTATTGATTTTTAGTTTTTACTACAATACATATAAAAAATAAACTGCCATCTAGTAACAGTTTAAAGAACTAAATAGAAAGAGATGATGTGAAATTTTATCTTAGACGCAATTGTCATTAGTAATTAAAATAAACGATTTTATTAATTGTTTGCAATTTTTTCGATTAATAATTCGAAATTCGAAAAAAGCCACCGAGAATAAATTCTGTTTTATCTCCTGCGCATTTTGATATAAAAAAATCTCAGTTTCTTCGGCTGGTGTTTGAGAAAAGGTACATTTTCGTTGCCTAATTTGGCCAAAACTTATCATAATTAAAATAAAATAGCAGGAAAACTAAGCGACAAATTTGGAAAAGCCACCGTAATTAACTAGATAAAACCTTAAAGAATATTTTAATACATGGTTTGCGCTGATAGGATCAGTAATTCTCTAGAAAAGGTACACTTTCTTTGGCCCTTAACTAAGTACAGTAAAAATTTGTCACATTATTTATAGCAAGCAGTGGAACAGGTGTTGGTAAATCATTAGCCGCAATATTTTGTTACCAGTAATTACTCATAATTTTATTACTGTTAGTCTTAATTACCTCTGCAGTTATTACCCCCAATTTTATAACCTTTAGTTCTATTACCCCTAATTTTATTATCTTTAATTTTACAGCCAAATTCCCATAGTCGTATCACGTTATTTTTCATGACTCTAGTCACATCACATCAATTTTTCTATTCTCTTAGTCGTTTGTTACGTCTAAAGTCACTTTAGTAACAGGCGACTACAACAAAATGAAAGGGCCAAATTTTAGTGCTAATATTTTTTTTAAATACTTTTAATTGTGTAATTTTGTTCATTTATTTAAATAGATATAAGTTGTCTAAATTAACTTTTTTGATCTAAAACGATTTTATTTGTAATTTGGCCGACATTATTTTAGTTACAGTCGTGTCACTTGAACCGACTTCAAGAATACGCGACGTGACGTGACTTAAGTCACGTTGCCTGAAATGACACAACTATGAAAATTGGATTGTTAATTACCTATAGTTGTATTACCCATAATTTTTTGACCTTTTCTCTTAATAACCTCTAATTTTATTACCTTTAGTTTTAAAATAATAAATCTACTTTGAATTGTGATAATACCACAAAATATTATCGAGAAGAAATACTACATTTTTATTTATTGCCGAATTTACAAAATGTGTCCCATTTATCGCCGAATTAATCAATTAAATATAAACAGGTGTATCCAAAGCCAAAAAATTAATGTTTACTATTTTACACAGGTAGTTGCTTAGCGGCCAAACTAGAAATTCTACAAATAAAATATTTCTCCTTTTTTAAATTTGGAACCCTTTAGTAGTGAATCTGTGCTACATAATTGTTTGCTTTTAGACTTATTTGAAGCTTTGCTTAATTGCATTTTAAAATCAATACTGCGGAAACAACATTTGTTTCTATCTTTTTTTAGTTTAAACCAATTTCCTGTGGAATATGGCCAAGTAGGATGGAACTTGAAATCAATACTGTCAAAACTGTCACACCAACTTTATGACACAGGTGAATGCTATCCCCATTGAAGATACCAAAGACCGAACTTCTGATCACCTTGTGAGGTTTCAGCCGTTTATATTTTAAGTTTAAAAATGTCCCCCTTTAATTATTTCATCAATATTTTCTTATTTCTGGTTGACATCATTACACGCGATTACACTCGATAGATTCTTGGGTTTATCAAGTGTAACTGAGAAATAAGCTGTAATTGTAATTATTAATTGCTGTAAAAGCTCTAAATGTGTATTTTTGTTAAATGCACTATAAACATTCGCCCATTTATGAATTTTTTTTTTTTTTGGTTTACATAAAAATAAAAGGAATTAAGGGTTTATCGAGTTCTAGTGCAGTTCTCATGGAAAACACGGCTATTAGCAGCTAAACTAGGCCAAGTACAAACGTGATTTATAGCTTGTTTGAAAGGTTGAACTTTCTTGAAATGGTATATCATCTTCATTGAAATGGTATATCAACACTTTTAAGATGTTGGTAGCTACGCCATCTAGTGTTCAAAATCGATGCACAGATCTAGCTCGCTTTTACACATAAAATAACGGTACTTTTTTTAAATTTAATTGCAGATTAATTTAGCATGAACATTAAACTTTTCGACATAGTAAAACCAAAAAAAAAAATATTTTGTACTCCTATAACGCAAAATACACCATCTTATATTTACATAGACACAACATAAAAATTTCACGACATGCTAAAACTGAGAAACCGAATAACGAGACTCAATTGTCAAAATAAAAAATAAAAACACACGAGTCTTCTTATTTGGTCAGATTAACAATAAAAAAAATGAAAAAATGGAAATTTAAGAGATGAATTTTGGAAATTGTGAAAAAATTAGTGAAATATAAAATAATCACCCACCCACATAATAACTTAACAATTAACTATAATACAATATTGGAAATAAAAGTAAAAATGACATTACATAAACATTAAAATATTATTTAAATCATTTCCAATTCATAAAAGCACCATTTAGATTTTAGACTATAAAACATAGCTTTGGTTTTTGTACGCAGCAACATGGAATACGTATCACATCATCTCCTGAACAATTCTAAGTCAGAATGAATACGGTTAATAGTATCAATATATGTCAGTTCATTGTACATGAATACTAAGCCATCTGCAACAGCAACCATTACAAAATTAAACGGAACATTAAAATATAAAGGGCTGAAACCTCACAAGGTGATCAGAACTTCGGTTTTTCCGAATAATTCTATTAATTTAATAGCAAATCGTTTAGCCAATTATGATTAATATAACTTTTAGTATGAAATTTACATATTTGATTATAAATCAGCTTTATACAACAAAAAACTTTAATTAGCCACGAAAAATCACGAAAGTACATAGTATAAACAATTATACTGATATTTCTAACCGTGCGTCGGTCATATTCCAGAATATCATTTAAAAATAATTTTAGAATCCCACATCCAGTGTTATCAAATTTCATATTAATCGGTTGAGAAATAGCCATGTTCCATTCAACTTGACCATATTCCAGAACTTTATCTGAAAACTATTTTAGAATCCCAACTTCATCGCGGATGTCACATTTCATTACATCCGGTTGAGAAATAGCCAAGCTCTACCTTTATTGGCTATATTCCAGAACTTCATCTAACAATCATTTTAGAATCCCATTTCCAACACAAATGTCAAATTTCATCATAATCGGTTGAGAAACAGCCAACCAAAAATCATTTTATAATCCCATTTTAAGAAATAAATCCTATTGGCCGTACATATAGTTTGCTAGAGGTTCTACTTGAAATGTAGAAATTTCAATTTGAAGTGTAAAACCTGTAGTATTCGCTTTTATCTATGTATATATCGATTGCTCAACTACTCACTAAACCCTAATCCAACCCCAACTCAACCCCAGTTCAACCCGCGAACGGAGCCCAACTCAACCCTCAACACAATAGGAAACTCCACGCCAAATTCAATCGTCAAACCAGTATTAATAAAAAATTGTTTAGCTGTTCTCAATATAATAATCCAACCCGAACACCCAACTCCAACTCAACCCGCAAATTGACCCCTAACTCAACATTCAACTCAACCCCAAACTCAATGCCCAACTCAATATTCAAACTAGCATATATAAAAAATTGGTAAATATTTATAACCAGGTATTTTGGAGCAATTAGTATGGCAGGTACCCGATTCTCTTGACGTACAGGTTCCAAAAGCTTTTCAAATCTCCGCCTTGATCATAGAAACTGATTAGCAAAAAAAAAAATCAAAACGCACCAGCCGTTCTCGGACGGACATTTTTTTTTTGCTGTTTTAGGCTCATGGACTTTCAAAACGTCGATTTTGGGTCAACCAAATTTTTGCTCATTTTTGACAGAATTTCAATACTTTGATCTTTTTAGACCGAAGTAATAAAGAGTTTAGATAAATTAAGAACAGCAATGGTCCTAATACAGACCCCTGTGGAACTCCATCATTAATTACTAGACTTTGAATAACATAATCATTTATTTTTACACGCTGTACCCTATTCGATAAGTAAGAACTAAACCATTTAATACTAGCTCCACGAAATCCAGCACAAAATTGTTTTTTAATAACCCACTCTAGTTTACCATATCGAACGCCTTTTTCAAATCAACAAAAACTGTAGCTACGGAATTGCTTACATTGAGACCTTTATACACAAAAATTAGTAACCTCTAGCAACGCATTTTCAGTATTTCTGGATTTCCTGAAACCAAATTGCATTTTATGTAAAAAATTTGTGTGATTTAAGAAACCTGAAAGTTTTATATGAGCTAGTTTCTCTATAATCTTGGCAAAGACAGAAAGCAAGCTTATTGGACAATAATTTGAGATAACTTTTTTGTCACCGTTTTTAAATATCGGGATTATATTTGCTTATTTTAGTCTAGATGGAAAAATTCCAGAACTGAAACTAGCATTGACTATATCTGTGGTCAAAAGGTAAAACATCTTATTTCAAGTTTCATAATTTTTTTAGAGAAGAGTTAGAAAAAGTTGAATATTATATTCATTTTTCACCTATGTCGACTAAAGTTGCTATGGCTTTGCGACCAAAGCCTTTGGCCACAAGGTGTTACCACTTAAGTCAAACTAAGTGAGGTTAGAGGAGAGATAGAAAACGTCGAATATTAAAATAGGTAAAACAGCTTAAGTAGACTTAAGATAGTTTACCTTTTGAGCACAGATATAGGAACAAACATCCACAATATGAATAGTAATTTTTTTGACTGTAAAATTGCTAATCTTATCATAGCCCGACGAATTTGTTGATTTAAGTGATGAAATATCATGTAGAATTTCTAAAGGAAAAGTATCATAAGAAGTAAAAGATTTAAGTGGAGAACTGTTGGCAATTAACTCTTCACAATAAATATCTCCGTTTGATCCATTAATTTTTTAGTCTTGAACCACACTAACAAAACACTTGTTAAAAGTTCAGCTTTCTCAACCTCTTGTGTGGCCACGTGATGCTCACCAACAACAATTTCTTCAATAGCAACACGTTTAAATCCCTTTCCTAAAAATTCATTAAGTAATTTGCAACTCGTTTAAATATCACCTTTGACATTATTAAATTTTATCTCATAGAATTTAGCTTTAGCCAAATTAACTTCTTTTTTAATTGATTTACTTAGCTCACAAACTTTTTGTTTTAAATCAGTTTTATTTGGATGTTTTGCTAACTTTCTGAAAAATTAATTTTTTAGTTTTTACGGCATAGATCTTGATTGATCCATGGTTTTAAAATGTTATCTTTGGTTTTAATTTCCTCAACGAAAGTATTGTTATTAATATACAATTTTAATAAGTCAATGAAACAATTATATGCAGAACGCCAAGTTTCGTTGCTTAAATCATAAACCACTTTTGAAAAATTAATCTTATTAATTTTGAATTTAGTTGATCGTCTAGAATTTAAATCATTAGAAAAGGAATTAGCCATGCAATGATCCGTGATGTGAAGATCATGAACAGCAGCTTCATAATTATAAAGGAATTTCCCAGAATGCCTAAAATACAAATGATATAAATAAGTAGACGAGTCATTTGAAATACGAGTAGGCTCATTTATCAAAGACTTCAAGTCATAAGATGACATCATAAGAATATAATCAGAAGTCTTATTAAGAATTTATATTTATTTCACCAATAGGCCCGGCTCGTAGCGTGTCGAAGTATGCACTGCAGGCGCCGAAAATAAAAAGGCGCCTCCAAACCAACAGACACGAAAAATTGCAGATGGTTCTAATCCAGAAAACATTTTGAATTTGAAGTGAATTTATAATAACAACATTGAAGAACTCTTTTCAAATGCGCTGATTGCATTAAGAGTGCTATTAACTTTACCCGTTTCCGTTACTAAAGGTGAGAGAACGTTTTCTAAATTAAAACTGACTAAAAATTACCAGCAATCTACTAAGTGGCAAGAAAAATTGAATGGTTTACCAATATTCTTCATAGAATCTGAAATTGCTACATATTAACCTTGATGTGTTGCGGAACGATTTCGCTAGAATCAAAACCCTTCGAATGCCTTTTAGAAGAGCATAAGAGCTGTGGAGTTGTTCCTGGGGAGCCTTCTCGCCATAATATCTCTTATAAGCAGCACAACTTCCTCGCATACAAATTTCTGAATCTAATGAGAACTTCAAATTGAAAATTCCAGGATTCTACTGCAGAGTTTTTTGTAGGGAATCCAATACTGATTTTCGGTAAAGCAATTTATTACCGGAATGTTGGTAAATTTTACACAAAAACATGTCATATTCGTCATTGGTGTCATTCTAATCTTTAGACTAAAAATCTTTTGATTGATTCGCAAATCTTCCCAAGCCTACCAAATCTAAAGGAAATTTAATTAATTCGAACAGTTTATCATGATTCATGAAAGTTGCCAATTAAGGAAAAAGTAGGCACCAGGTTTGAGGAATAAAATCCTTTACTATTCAACACAACAAACTTGCATGTCAGCATTTTTTAACTAACTTCCGTGAAATCGAAAGTATTTTTCGGCCTTGGAGCAGTTTTGCACAAAACTGCATTAACTATTGATAAGCTTTATTTAAGGTTTAAAAATGAGCTTTCAATTCTGAAAAGCAATCTTTCTTTTCGGCTAAAACTTTCAAATTGGTCGATTACATTGAAAATTGGAAGTTGAGAAAATCTTAAAAAACTTTGGATAACTCTGAATTTTGTACAGAAAAACTCAATTTTTATTTTCATATTTCGATAAATCAGAAGAATATATTAAATCCATATTCGGTCCCTAGTAATACCTAAGTAAAAACCATTTGACGCTAAAATTTAACTAACAAATTTGGATCGGATTGCGGTCGAATTAGAGAAACATGCAACAATTAAATTTTGACAGATAGAGAATAGTGAACTCAAAAATGTTTAGTTTTAACCTTAGATAGTCTTGTTATTTGTTCTGCTCCACTCAAATGTCTAGTTAAAATAATTAGTTCCGGAGTTTTTACAGTTACATCTAATTTTTAATAGTTCCTTATGCAGAATCATTTTATGTTTTTCAAAATGTTTAATAATTTTCTGGAATAATAGAATTTTTGCGTTTATACATTTTTTAAACTTTATTTTGGTTACATTAACATTAATTTGGAATTTTTACAATTGATATCCACTCCATCATAGACACCCTATTTTGATCACAGATGCTCATTTATAATAGAGCGTGAATGCAGAAAGTGGGCAACCTAATTTTATTTAAAAAAACAAAATGAATTATTTCAGCCAAGATTACTTCTCAGATTGTATGTTCATTCATAATGGTTTTTGCTCTGTCCATTTCTGGTGTATGCTCTTTCCATTTTTACTTTTCCAGTATGTTAATAATTACTCAATTTTTTTATTTATTGAGGGCCACCCAGTTGAAGGATCTTGATCGGTAGACCTTACTTGAACACAAAGCATTCACTAACAAAATAACGACATTCAAAACTGTTTCTGTTTATTTAGATTTATGTTAAATTCTTTGCATCCCGGATTCCACAAGTCTTAGTTCACAAATTAGTATTTAAAATTTTGAAAAATTGAAAATAAAAAGATTTTCTTTAATGTCCGGCTGACCGACCCAAAAGTCATTCCGGCTGACCCGAAAGTCATCAAATCGGATGAAGCTGAAGAAATATTTTGGGTCGGCAGAACATTTTTTTTAAATTGTGGGACCCGGTTATGGATTACTATTGATAACATCCGCGGAACATCTGAGTTCCTTGAACAGGAATGACCAAAATGGTTAGCTGTAAATTCTTTATTACTGAGTGAAATTTTTGGGAGCCTTTGATTTTATTTTTATGATTTCAGTGGCCGCTGTATGAAAAAGTTTGAGAAGCACTGGATTAAAGCATATAAACCTAATTTCAAAATCAATTGAAAGTTAAAACTATCAACCATAAAAAAATATTGAGAATAGTTCAGCGGCGTAACTACAAGGAAGCAAACCCCGCACTGCGGGGGGGCCCGCAACGATTGGAGCCCAGAACGCGGGCCCCATGGTCTTTGCTCTTGTAATGAAGGTTTCATATCCTTCACAATATGATTTTCTACACTTCAAGTCAAAAATTTAACAATAAAAATTAAATTTTGATTTAAAATGTTGTAAGCAGCTAGATAAATTTGTGGAAATGAATAACATAATCTCATGAAGTCTGCAGGAACGATACAAGAAATATATAAAGACGACCTATCGTAAGAGTTTCCGCTACAAATGGTCATGGGAAAGTCAATGATTAAGGAGGAAATTTTGGCGATATCATCAATACTTGAATTCGCTGATGTTCTAATAATAAAATTTCCTCAAGCAGCTTCAAGTGTTTCTCAGGTAATTAACATGTTTATTATTATTTCTTACGTTGCCCGTGACGGTCGCAACAGCGGAACGTCGACATTTTTTATTATCATAATAAAAACGGAAGGAGTCCATTTGTGGGGTTATGCTGTGGCTTTTGTCACAATGTACAACGAATAAATACAATTAAAAATTCAAAACGATTTTTTCACTTGTATTATTTTTCGATTTTTATTAGTAAAAAATCTTTCGGGACCCACATTAAATTTTGCGGGGGGCCCAAAATTTGTAGTTACGCCACTGGAATGGCTTCGTTTTAATTTTAAACGATAATAATATAAGACTATACAAAATAGTTTTTTTTTTATTTATATTACGACTGAGTCTTGTACCCATTTAGTAATTTACATTGCATAATAAAGTATTTAATTAGTCGGCACAATCACATGATTATCCCCATTTCGTATAACTCATCCCCTGGATTTTCGCCACAATAAGTCTACTGACCTCCTGGGGTGCGATTCCGGTTCAGTGATAAAATGATATGATAAATTTGAAACGGTGTAAACAAAGCAAAAAGCAGAATTTATTGTTTTTCGTATTATGCCTACTTTGAAATTTAAAAGTTTGAATTTTATCAAGAAGTAGAGCAAAGGTAAAATAATTATTCATTATGCTAGGTTTACAGCGACACACGACACTATAATATTGTATGAAGTATTCTACAAGTATTCTACACTAAAAGCTGCAGTTGCTATATTTATGCCATTCAATAGATGAGCGGTAAATTCAGACATTGCTTCTACGAATCTACTCTTACTAATAAATTACACCGAAACGATAAATATAGAGACATACAAAGCATCAACACAAAAAGATGATAAAATCATAACAAAGTTATTTATCTGATACTCACTTATTATGCTAGTGCAGCGCTGTCCAAGTCAAATGAGTATTTTTGAAAAAATTTCAAAATAACTACAGCAATAAAACTGCGATTAGAAATAAAAATCAACTGGACAACGCGATAGTTATTTATGTATCCAGAGCCACAGAATTTATCACTCTGCGGTGAGTGTGAAGACCACAGCAATTTTTATTCCATTTTGAGGCATGCGGCTCGCGGGCCGTATGCTACAATATGTAACAACTATTGCGGTAAGCTTCACATCTCTTCCAGAGTGATAAATTCTTTGGCCCTGGATACATAAATAATTACCGCGTTGTCCAGTTGATTTATATTTCTAATCGCAGCTTTAATGATCTAGTTATTTTGAAAATTTGTCAAAAATACTCATTTGACTTGGACAGCGCTGTTCTAGTGCATATGTACACAGCAGTATGTTCTCTTTGCTTCTCCCTATACAAACATTGTGAAAGAATTTGTATAGTTTGCAACAAATGAATGATGAAGTACCAAAATGTTTTTGAAGGTTGGCCCCGATGATGGCTTTTATCCTTGGTATTTACGTCTGAGCTCTATCAAAACCAACCTAATCAGCGAAATAGTCACAAAAGTTTGATTTGATTGGATTAGAGCACGAATGTAAATAGAACTAGGCCCTCTAGGGTAACAAGACCTTTCTCATAAACCAATTTTTTTCTTGTGCTGTCGTTCGATTTGTAGTGGACATTCGATCTATATTAAATAACCTGATACTTTGGAATTCCTTATTCAAATAAATTATAATATTAAAAATTTGCAAACTCCGAAAAATGGATCTCGATATTCTTTCAGAGGATGCTTAACGTCGTTATCGGAATATATTCAACTGATGGGTTTATTAAAAATCCCAATATTCTTATAATTTTTCAGAAAGCATTTCAGAAGATAAAGGTGTTAATACCACAGAATATAATATATATACAATTAATTATGTATAGTATAAGCGACATTGCACCGGCCAAAAATAGTTTTGCCCCTATCTGTTTTTCACGTGTCGAACGAGAATTATTTTTCGAATTCCAAACACTCAGTTCGCTTAACAACAATTTAATATTAACGAACCCTCCTTCGCCAACCTGACGTGAAAAAATGAAATCGAAATTCTTTCAAACAAAACCCGCATTGTGTAATATAATGTAAGGCCAATAAACCTAACATTAATTCTTCTGAAGAATTCTTAAATACTTTATAAAACCATGCTAATCAGATCATAGCACCACAAGCTAAATTAATAAGACATTGTATTATTTTTATTTTGCAAAATATTTCTTTATAGTTGGTGAAAGTATTTCAGGGTCACTTTTCACTTATTTCTTTCCACTAATTAAAATGTGTTAAGACTTTTTAAATTTCCTAGAGTAGATTTTCCGTTAATTTTGAATTTGCAGTTGCTCAATTACACAAATTATTTAGATCCTAAAAAGTTACTGAGAGAAAAACGTTTGTAGGTACACAATGTCCAAATGCAAACACATTTGGTACATCACCTTTCTTAAGAAATAATTTATTTGGAAACTAATTAAATATTTTCTACATACTATATTTCAGTGACCATTTTTGTATGCGTACAAATTTTATCATTGGCGACAAAAATTTTCATCGACAAAAACCAGTCTGATAAATTTATTGAATTTGTTTCAAATTCATCATAAATTTATCATTCGTCGCTTACTTGCAATCGCAAAACACAGTGTATAACAATGATATAATTTTATCAGATTTCACTATCATCGAACCAGAATCGCATCCTAGTGCAATAAGGCATGCATAATTTTGTTTTGTGCAATGAAAAAAATTAAAACGGATGACTAGATGAATATGAAAAGTTTTTTTATCATTTAAAATTATCACTGAACCAGAATCGCACCTCTGGTCGCGATAAGTCCAATGGTTTTATTCTTTGCAGTCTTCTTGTTGGTGTGGTAGTCAGCATACAGCGTATGTCCAGATTTTCATGCTGGTGCAGACGTTGTAGGTGTTTTGTTGCATGATGCTTAGTTTCATCCGCGACAAGCTCGATCTTTAGATCTCGATGGAGGTTGTCGCTCCGAATGTACCACGGTGCATTAACAATACATCGCATTTTATTTTGAACTGTTTGTATGATTTTAATATTTGTCCTCTTGGCACAACCCCAGAGTTGGCTACCGTACGTCCATACAGGTTTCAGGATTTGTTTGTATAACAGCAGTTTGTTATGGATCGCTAGTTCAGATTGTCTCCCTAGGAGCCAATGCATCTTTCTAAATTTTATGTTTATAGTTCTTCTCTCTTCTTTTTTATGTGTTCCTTCCATCTAAGTTTAGCATCTAAAGTCATGCCAAGATACTTAGCAGTGTTCGCATGCGGTACTACTATAGAGTTTATCATTATTGGTATATGATTAACTTTTAGATTTGTAAAGTTCACTTGTACTGATTTTGCTTCATTTAATTTAATTCGCCATTTCTCTGTCCATTTACATATCACGTTAGTAGCCTTCTGTAATTTACTAGTGGATTCATTGATGTTTTTTGCTGTTGCAAGTATTGCCGTGTCATCGGCAAAAGTCGCCATTGTTGCTTCTGTAATTGGTATATCTCTAGTATATAGGAGATAAAGGATCGGCCCAAGAACACTTCCTTGTGGAACTCCTGCTGTTATTCTTTTAAGTTGGGAGTATTCATTCTCATACTTTACCCGGAAGTGCCTCTCTGATATGTAGGATTTTAGAATTTGAAAAAATTGCTCCGGAAGATCTCGATGAAGTTTGAATTCTAACCCCTGGTGCCATACTTTGTCAAATGCTTGCGCTACATCAAGGAATATAGTTGAACATATTTGTTTGCTTTCTAGTGATTTCTCGATTACATCAGTAATTCGATGTACTTGTTCTATAGTAGAATGTTTTTCCCTAAATCCAAACTGATGTGAGGGGATAAGATTCCTTTCTTCGATAATTGGTTTTAGTCTTTTAAGAAGAACCTTTTCAAATAGTTTCGATAATGTTGGTAGCAGAGAAATCAGCCTGTATGAAGCTTTATCGTTCGGAGGTTTGTTCGGCTTAAGTATCATAATTACTTCTGCAACTTTCCATTGTCTTGGTACATATCTTAGTCGAAATGCTGCATTAATTATATGCATTAGTTTCCTCAAGATCCTATTAGATCTGGAGTCTTACTGATATCCGAGTGCCAATAGGTTGGTGTACCGCCTGAGTGAAATTCACATTTTAGTTGTTTGCCTGCTGCGAAAAGTTATTTTCCTTTAGTGGTCGTTAACCGTGATCCCCAATAGGTATTTTTTGCATTAAAGTCAACTCCAATTAAAAAGACACTTCCTAGTATTTTGAGAAGATTAGTATAATCTCCTTGTTTGAGATTGTATCTTGGGGGGCAATAGATTGCTGAGATACTACAAGTTTTATTATTGTTCAATTGTATTTTGATTGTTGTGACTTGCATGGAAAGCTTCTCAACTTTAAGTTCTTCGTTGTGCTTTATATGATCTTTTATCAGGGTAGCTGATCCACCTCTAGCTTTGTTCTCTGGATGTAATGCATGGAAGCAATAATATCCTTTTATTTTACAGAATGAAGTTTTGGTGAAATGGGTTTCTGATATAAGACATATATCTATATTATGCATGTTTAAAAATATATCTAGTTCTTGAATATGATGCAATAGCCCATTTGCATTCCAGGTTATAATTCGTAATGTTTTATTAATTTCTTTAGTTTATAATTCGATTTTATATATTTTATATTCTGATACACTCGATCAAAATTTTCTTCTATTCTTTTATTGAAACTAGTTTGTGTTTTAACTTCTTCTAGCGCGTTCTGCAGACTCATTTCCTGTGAAGAAAGTCGTTTGTTGAGGTTCTCTAGATTTCTTAGTATGTCCTGTAAAACGAGATCCACTTTGAGCTGTTTCTGCTCTGTTTGCGAAACTACTTGTGCATAAGTAACATTTTCATTTACTCACTCTCTTTGTGTGTTAGGATTAGGAGTCAACCATTTTGGCTCCGTGTTTTTTTTAATAGATTGTACATTTCTTGATGTAACTGGTTTGCGTGATTTATCTCTCATTTTTTGTAGTTCTACTGCAGCTTCACATCCTCTGTAATTGGCCGGATGCTGGCCATTACAGTTGATACACGTCGGTGTTGTATTTCGGGGAACTATGCAATCATTTCCTGCGTGTTTTTCATTCTCGATGGCAGTACTTCTGTGTATGATTATAATCTTGACAGTTTTTGCATTGAGGTATTAGTCGAGTGACCTTTCTCGATGTTTCTATTTTAACTCTGAGGTTAAGGATAGTCCTAATATTATATATACATACTTTCTATTTTTTCTTGGTTGTCGAAGGTTAGCATAAAAAGTGGGAGACCTCTTCTATTGATTTCAACATTTCCCTCCCTGTTAACTATTCTCTCTTTTCTAATGATGTTGACTGCATCAACTATTTTCAGGCCTTTGCTTTGCAGGTCCTTAATGATTTCATCTTTTGAGCAAGTTGGATGTAGACCTTTTGCCATTACTTTGATTGATCGAGCATTTTTATCCTCGTAGGTTTACCACTGGAGACCATCAGCATTTAATTTGTTAGCTAGAGCTTCATAGTCTGCAGGCTCTGTTGTATTTATTTTCCAGATATTATTATTGAGCGATTTTACTTTGTAGTCATTTCGTACTACTTCTTTCATAAATTTCTAAATACTACCGTGATTTGATATTCCTAGAATATTGATCGGGGGTGGAACATGTTTCTTCTTTTCTGGCTCATGCACTTTTGGTGCAGTAATTGCATTGGTAGCTTTAGAGTGAGTTTGAATTGGTTCAACTTCTGGTGATGATTCAGCTTTCCTCTTAATTGGGTTGGTTTCTTTTCTTGGTTTCTTATTTGCTCCCCTGGCTCTCTGTAGTATCCAATTTGTTTCTTTTTCAAGCTCATCTTCATCAGTGTGATATTCTTCTTGTTCTCTGAGTACTTGAAATTGGTTGTTCATTAATGCTGAGTTTCTTGCGTTGTTATTTCTATTTACTGTTTCCTTTAGCATAATGTTTTCTTTCTTTAACACGACAACTTCATTGTTTAGCTGCGCGATTTACTTCTCAATTTGCTCAAATTTATTTATTAAATCCGCGTTGTTTATTGTATCTGTTTGTGCACTTTGCACGATTTCAGAAGTATGATTGACTAATGAATGCTTCATAGGAGAGGAATTTTCCTTCTCATTGTTAGATTCACTGAACAGTGTGGTGCTCCCTGACGATGGAGTTGACGGTGGTGTTCTATGAAGTGCCGTACTTCTTCCACCAAAGGGCCATACATTTATGTCTTGTTCCGTGCTTCCAGTAGTACTAGGAAAAGGGTCAGCCTGGTTGCCTACCGACAATTTCCTTTGCAATGTCGTGTTGCTCCCTCCAGAATCCGTGGAACAGCCCGGTAAACCGGGGCGGGATTTAGAATCTAAGTTCTGACCCACCTGGAGTACGTTATTGTTTACACCCGACATTTCATCTTTTTGTTGACTATCTGCTATACTGTTTCTCTACTACGTAGGGATTGGATACCACAACCGTTCGATCTACAGCACATTGCCCAGGATGCGCCACGAGGAGGCTGTCAACAAGCACCCCATACAAAATAGTGACTAGGTTTTGCTTCTTTATAAAAAGCCTTTCAGTAACAACTTATTGAATTATTTTTCAAAGGCGCCAAATGTTTGTCGCACACACAAAAAACCACGAGCCGGGCCTGCCAATAACTAACAAATTATTAGATTTATTATTAGCTGCCAAAACATTAATAAATACATCCACAACAGTTCCAATACAAGAAATCGCATTACATTTAATTTCCTCCTTAACTGTTTAAATAATTACAGTTTCCATGGATTTGAAAACCAGGAATTTGATAATTTTACAGCCCATATAGGTTAATCCGTTATTACCTTCGATAATAAAATGATTTGCGGCAGCATCTCAAGAGAAGCCACATTTGCTAAAAATAAATTAAAATTTTTACGTAAACTACGAATATTCTGATGTATAGTAAATAAATTAGACTTAATTTTATTTTCTGAAATGAATGTGATATCTAATATATTCGTGTATGTGACACTCTCTATCGTGTTACCAGCTTAATAATAGTAACTTAAAACTAAATGATGGCTTACTCACCTCACTTTTTTAATTTAAATTATAAATTACCAGAATTGTTAAATTAAATTATGTTCAGGCATCGTCAATTCGATTTCATTGTACAAAATTACTTTTAGTTTTAAAAAATAATAAAAAAATATTTAATATAAAACAGCTAGGTAGCCATCATTTTTTTTTTTTAAATATACAATTTCAGGAAACGATCAATGTAATAGTTATTTATTTGAATAACAAAAACAAAAAAAAATATTTTCTTAAGGCCATGAAAAGCGGAAAATCGGTATTCCAAACCAATTTATGGCAAAGTTTCTTCACTTTGCAATGTGAAAATTATTCAAAAATAGTTCGAATCTACAAGCTCCACGTTATTCTTGGAAAATTTTAATTAATTTCAATTAGAAAACCCCCTATATTATATTTTGCCGGCCCTCAAGCCAAAATCTGTCCGTCAAAGTATAAAATTGGGATTTTTGATAAATATTTTTTAGTACTAATTTTATTTGAAACAACAGCACACACCCAAATTATCACAGTCAAATCCTACGATCAGGCCCGTTGCACACCTAAGCTAAGCTAAGCGAGAAATGTAGTTTATATTAGCTTAGTTTAGCTCGCATAGCTCTCTCCGTTGCACATTTGAACTATGTAATTACATCGCTCACAAATACAATGATGAATTTATATAATATAACATTGACGTATATTAAAATTACAACATATTATTCTGTCAACATTTTGTACGGAATGGCAGTTGTATATTTTTTTGTTTTTTCAAAACAAAAAATAATATCTATGTATATGTGAGCGATATAGCTGACATAGCAAGGCAAAGACAACTCGAGCTAAGTTAGTTTGCATCGCTCATAACAGAAAAACATAGCTCGCATAGCTTAGTTCAGGTATGCAGCGATCTATTTAAACTATATATATTACAAAAACATAGCTCGCATCGCATAGCTTAGCTTAGCTTAGATGTGCAACGGGCCTCAGGCCCGTTGTACATTTCAGCTAAGCTAAGCTATAAAACATATCTTAGTTTAGCTTAGTTTAGTTCGCTAGCTCGACATCCGTACATTTGAGCTAATAAATTGGTTCACACATCCTTATACTCCTATATTTTATTTGTGACGCACCCATTAGGTTACTTCAAATTAATTCTGTCCATCGAAAATACGACATAATAATGTCTGCAGATGAATTAGAAAAAATTATAGAAAATAAACTTTATTATCTATATGATAAATATGTTTAAGAAATTTTTGCTTTATTATTATATATTTAAAATGTCTTCCTTTCGTATAGAATATTTTGACAGAATGAAATTTAAATAACATTGTATGTGCGTCAAAAATAAAGTATAGGAAAATGTCATTGTATATGTGAGAAACATAGCTGAAAATTGTAAGACGAAGACAACTCGAGCTCTGTTTATTTTCATAGCTGAAAACAGTACAACATAGTTTGCTTAGCTTAGCTCATGTGTGCAACGATTCATTAAAACCCTTTATTTACAAACATAGCTATGAACATAGCTCAAATCGTTTAGCTTAGCTTAGCTGAAATGTACAACGGGCCTGATTGTCGTATCAATGATTGATCAAACGATTGATGTAGTCGCCTTAGCGTTTTATTTCAAAAAATTGATTTTCCTCTTTAGCTGTTGTTAGATGCATTTTTTTAACTGGGTATAGTTATATATAAAGCATAATTGTGTGTTATTGTGAGTGTAAGAGTGTTG
The DNA here is from genome assembly GCA_963556165.1 of Tipula helvola. Taxonomy (NCBI): domain Eukaryota; kingdom Metazoa; phylum Arthropoda; class Insecta; order Diptera; family Tipulidae; genus Tipula; species Tipula helvola. Next base: position 199,419,384 of record OY744483.1, read on the forward strand.
TGAAGATTGATTATCCTGAAATCGAAAATAGGGCATGCAAAATGAAATTATTGTGGTTTTCAACCATTAGATTACTTTACTCTCGGTCAAGCCTAGAAAGAAGTTTGAAGTTTCGATTTATATAGAAATATATGGTGAATTTTTTTAATATTATTATAAACCATAAAGAGGTTGTATCAATTCGAGCACAGTGCTTAAATATTCAAAATAAATAATTAATTTCTATAATAGAAAGTTAAAACATAAAATTTAGTGTTTTTAATTGAAAACTTAACGTTTTTATGAGCAAGCAATATGGTTACAAAATATTGTGTGCCGAATTGTGACAACAAATTTTTCAAAAATTCTCAAATTAAATTTCACCGTTCTCCTAACCAGCCAAATTTAAGAAACATATGGACTGTAAAATTATTGTTAGGAAAGCAGCCTTCAAAATGGTTCCACGTATGCATCGAATATTTTCATGAAAATGATTATAAATGTCTTTTAAGTAAGTTATAAGGTTTTATACAGATAATAATTAAATTCTCAAGTCTGGATCAATTCCAACCAAAAACATTCCAGCTGGATAACGATTCGATAATTCTGCTACAGTAACCGAAATGGTTCGGTTTGGTAATGACATAGTTGATGATCCTACTACAAAAAGTAATACGTCACGAGATATGGCAACGCAGACTTCCGTTTACATGAAAAGTGGGATGACCCAAACTCTTCAAAATTATAGATCATTTATTCGATTTTCTAGCATTATAAAGGATCAGCTGCATTATTTTATGGGTCTGGATTCTAAAAGATTTGATTTATTTTCAATGCTAATTGCCAAAGATGTAGATAACTTAGTTTACCAATAAATTGGATAAATGATCAACTATTGCTAACATTATTTAAGTACCGGCATGATAATGATTTCCAGTTCATGTAAAACATGATCTTAATTAAGAGAAACGTTATTGCAAAAATATTTAAAAATATAACGGAAAAAATTTATTGTGCATTGCAGCAAATTGATTTTTGGAAAATCTTCAAATCTGTTGCCTCGTATCGTGCAATAATTGACTGCACTGAGATTCCAGTGCAAAAATCAGGGGAACTCAATCACCATCAGTTAACCTTTTCATAGTATAAAAAAAAACCAGCTTTAAATCATTATTAGCTGTCGTTGAAAAAGGAATTGTGATTTTTATATCTGAAACTTTCGGAGGAGCCATCTCAGATAAAGGAATATTTTAAAAATTCGGAATATTAGATAAATTTGATCGAGGAAACTCTGTCTTAGTTGATAGAGGATTCGACATATGTATATAAGACTTATTAGAAAATAAAGGTGTAGTTTTAAATATTCTTCAGTTCTTGAGAGGCAAAAATCAATTAACGGAAGGAGAAATAGCACACACAGATTTATAGCCAACAGATGTATTATAGTTGAACGCGGTATTGGATTGGCTAAAATAAATCAAATTTTAGTCAAACCAATGCCCACAATAATTATGTAAACCAAATAATCAAAAATGTATTCTTGCCCTGTTGGCATGTTATCTGAGATGAGTGTCTTAGAAAAAATTGCTTTGAGATTGTTTGTTACTTTGCTCGCTTGTTTTTTTGTAATGGAAATATTTCAAGCCACTATGAGAAATAATAAACTACCAGATATATTTATTGTATATTTTGCAAAAAATAATTTAATTTGATTTGAAAATTGTTATTAAATTTATTTGAAAATAGTTTAATTTGTTTTGAAAAATTGTTAATTTGATTTGAACATTTGTTAATTTGGCTTGAAAAATGTGTAACTTGACTTGAAAAAGGTATATATGAGCCGTTAATTTTGAAAGTGGTGCAAGTCCATTTTTCAAAAAATTTAAGTTAATGATAAACAAATAGACAAATAAAAGTATAATCTTTCTACAGGTGAATTTATAGTAAAAATAAAAAAATAAAAAATCCCTAATACTTGTTCACAAAATAAGAAAATTAAAAATCCCGTATTTAAGGTCATTGCTTTGGTAAATCCAAAATAAATTACAACAACAATTGCATTATATAAATCCAAATGGATTTAGCTAAATTAAAAAAAAAATTGGATTCACTTAAATCAAATCCAATTTTTAGTTATGATACCTGCCACGAGAAATAGATATTATTTTTTTTTTTTCGAAAGTTGGTACTAAATTGGGAAAGTGACATTTGATCTGTATTTTATAATATTTGCGGCTTCGTTTTCTATTTTGTAGCGAGACTTTAAAGAGAATAATAATTTAAACGGCATCAAATAATAAAAATAGGTGTGTTAATAATATTAGTGTGACATGTAAAATTGTTGTAAATTGATTGTAATACTAAAATAATTGGATCAATTATTTTTGTGTTGAGAAAAAATCGCCCGTTCATCAAACATGGAATCAGCTGAGGAAACCATTGTAATCCAGGTAAATACAAACGTGCATTTGTAAATTGAATTTGTGAAAGTGATTTATAAGCTTTTGCTTAATTTGCAATCCTAAATAATTAGAATTGTTAGAATAACGAAAGTAATGGTTCAATATTTTGTTTAGACTCTTTTAGACAACATTAATGAAGACGATGATACATTATATAGTACCACCAGTTCCAGCGAATCTTCCTCATCAGAATCTTCTGACTCCTCAAGCGACCAAGATACTAATAAGCGTGCAAGAATTACCGATTTTATGGAAACTGTTGATCAATATAGTGATGTCGATTTTAAGAGGCATTTTAGGTTAACTCGAGAACTTTTGGCTTCCCTAACAGGTATTTAATTGAAATAATTATTGTTGTAACCACTTTTATTGAATTTTAATCACATGCCCATTGCCCAGTGACCTTTTAATATACACAAACATATGTTATACAAATACCGTGGTGTAAATTGCTATTCAAAATATGGCTAACACTTCGAATACCCATATTAGTGCCAAAAACTTTCAAATTTTAATTCTTACATTAATCAATTTTAACGCCTATCATAATTCATATTCTAAATGAACTCTCGAGCTAATTTCTACTCCAATTGCGTTGGTTATAGCTAGTTCTGATCCATAGGTATAATTAAATTTAGATTTCAATTCCAATGAGAGTTTTATCTAGTATATTCACAATCAAACATTTATCCCACCATCCCGAATTAAATAATTTATTCTTTAAATATTTTCCTTTGTATGTTTTACTTTTAGATTTATACAATAGATCAGAAATTTGCCCAAGCCACAGACACGGAGGCCGTCAAAAAGTTGGCGCCAGGAAAGAGATACATATCTTCATATGGTATGTTTCCAACACAATAACATATAGGCAGCTGGGCAATTTATTTGGTGTGAACGATGTAACCACATGGAAGGTGGTCAATAGGGTAGCATCCTGGATGGTCGGTATATCCAATCGATACATCATATGGCCTCGATCAACACAACGGGTGGCACAAACAACTGCCCCGTTCGAAACATATGCAGGGATGGTTGGTATTCTTGGAGCTATAGACGGAAGCCACATCAAAATCAAAAGACCTACTAAAAACCCAGTAATATATTACAACAGAAAAGGGTATTACAGTATTTTATTACAGGCAGTGGTGGATTCGTCGAAACGTTTTATTGACGTGTATTGCGGCGAACCAGGCTCCATGCACGATGCTCGGGTCTTAAGGCGATCCCCGTTATTTAGACAAGCCTCGGAGAGCAATTTATTCCTTAACAATTCATTTTTGTTAGGCGATTCTGCATATCCGTCGAATCCCTGGCTTGTCCCACCGTACAAAGATACAGGCAATTTGACCGATCGGCAAAAAAAATTTAACATGATGCATTCCTCCACAAGAATGGTGGTGGAGAATGCATTCGGTTTAATGAAGGGTCGGTTCCGCAGACTTTTAAATTTCACAGAACACTCGGATTTGGGAACAGTGATAAACATTACTGTTGCTTGTTGTGTGTTACATAACATATGCGTAAACCACAATGATTCGTGGTATGAAACTAACACTGAGGAATCGATCGACAATTTGGATATAGAATTTGTGCCCGATGGTGTAGACGACCGCCGGCAAGACGTCATAAATAAACTTATAGAGAAAAATATATTGTAGACTTAGACAAATAAATGTAAACTAAAAAATATAATATGTCTTTTTTTGGATTTTATTTTATTTCATTAATTCATACTTTAAAAATGTTAATTTTATAAAAATAAATATTGAATTAAAATCATTTATTTTTTAAATAGTGTAATAACTCCATATTCCACTTTTCCCTCTCCTCATACCGTTTCTGTATTGCCAATTCTTGTTCTCCGCGTCTTTTTTGCTTCTCTTCGTGTCTAACCTGCTTTTGCCTTTCTCGTCTTTCTCGATTCTCCTCTTTCTCTTTCTGCAGCTCCAACTTCGATTCCCGATACAAATCCTGTTGTGTTTTCCTTTTCCTACTTGTTTTTGGCTTGTTAGCTATTGGCTCCTCAGATTCTGGCATACTTATTTCGATAATATCATCAAATATCACCGAAGTATCTGGCTCTGAGTTATTGACGGGTTGTGCTGGTGCATCATTGTGCTCCTCATTTGATTTTTGTATAGTTGAATTGCGACCAGGAACAGGAACTGCATTTGGCAGACCGACGCCCGAAGCTACTGTCAGGTTACCTGATACTTCTGCAGGCCTTTCTTCCGCATATAATTCCTGGAGTAGGTCCTTATATGGCTCTATTCCAAACCCAGTTCCCGTTCTTGAATTATTGTCCACTGATTCCCGATAAGCTTTCCTTACATTTTTTAATTTTGTTTTTATTTCTTGTTCGTTGAATGGAATGTTCTAATAAAAATAAATTAATAATAAGTACATTTAATTTTAAAGAAATAATAATAAACATACAGATACATCGGCATCAATCATGTCCTCCACTAAATTTTTGTAAACACATTTTTTTTTTGTTAAATGGCTAAATTCTTCTTTTCGGTGTATTGCAAAAACCAGAAGAGTTCTGGTTGCCGTCCTGTTCCAGGCCCTTCTTTTAGAACTAATCGAAATTATTCAATTAATAAAAATAATAAAATTAAATCCCGTCAATACATTTTGCATAATTATCCTAATTTGTCATTTACTTACAATGCTTTTTTCAAATTCGTAGACATGGATATACAATAATTAAAAAGTGTGTAAGGTATACAATAATTAAAAAGTTTGTATTTTAATGATTAATAATATCGTTAAATTGAAAAAATATTTAACGCACAAAATTGCTTTTATTGTAATGTAATTTTGAAAACAAATTTTTTCTGTCTACCAACACATAAAACAAAAACTAAATCCAAAGCTGTTGCTTTGGTAAATTTATAAATCCAAACCTAAATCTAATCCATTTGGACGAAAGCAATACGGTAATTGTTGCATTTATTGTTTCTCTATTCCTTCATTTTCTCGTTTCAACAAAATGTGGACTTACCCAATGCCTACTAGATAAACAAGCCTATGACTACAAGCAATTTTTACAAATTGAAACACATTAGTCTCTCCGCTACGCGGCAGTATAATAAAGAAAAGATATTTTTTTTGTTTTTGCCTTGTCCGAAAACATTTTATTATTCATTTAGTTTTTTTAGTGCAGCATAATGCTTCAAAGAAGGAAGATACGCACTTGCTGATCAAAGAGGAATACCATGTGAATTTGATTTATTCATGTAAATTTAAATTTTTTAGATAAATCTAGTGTATTATCTATTTTAATAATAAAATATTAGAAATACTATTGAAAATAAATTAAATCAAATAAAAATTAATTTATGTACTCGATTAGAAAACAAATCAAAGCGTAAAATAAACGCGTGGCATCTCCCTTTGACGTAATATAATGCACTAAATAAAAAAAAAAACTCAGCGAACAAATTTAAAATTTATCAATTTATCATTTCGATATTTTGTTTATTTTTCGCTTCTCTCCTTTATTTAGTTGTTTTTGTTTCTTGTTTATAAATAAATTTTTGTTTCCTCTTTTTAGAAAAGAAATAAATCGATCGCTGTCGCTGTTTCATATTCATTCCCTATCTCTTCCCTTCCCTTTGTTTCTTATACGAGGAGAGAAAGAGATATTTTATTATTTTGAATTTCGTTCTCCAAATAAAAAAACAATTTTTTTGTTTCCTTCCGCAGAGAGAGATTAAAGAAGGGGACGAAAAATGAATTTTTAATATGAAAGATGAAACAAAACAATACACAAAACAAAAAAAAAATCTTTACTTTACTACACTGCCACGTAGCGGCGAAGACTTAGTGTGTCGTCACTGTTTGTAGTCATAGGCCTGTATATTCAAGACGGCATTGACTTACCCCACTTACAAAATAAATGGTTCATATGTACATTTTTTGAATTTTTAGAATCTTTTGAGAACATTTTTTTGGTGTAACTATATTACGTAATTAATATTACAATTTTTAATTCGTTTTATTTATCACAATTTTGCAAATTTTAGTGGTGTAATATTGAGGAGTGTCTGATCAAAAGTGGCTATTTACGTTATAAACTATTTTTCAGAAATGACTAAAAACTTATAAGTCGGGAAGCAATTTTTTTTATTGTAATTACGCTTACTGGTTTTATAGCCAGTAAAAAATATAGGCAATATTAGCAAGTTCCTTTTTTTAGTATGCTTATGTAAGTAGTTTTTGGCATTCGAAAATTGTAAATAGATAGTTTTGATTCATACTGTTGTAATTATATACTTTTGTTACAGACCAATTTGTAAATAGCCAGTTTTGATTTGGAACTCTAGTAAATATCCACCTTCGGTTTGAACTGACTGTAAATAGCTAGGTTACAGTATAATAAAACATCATAAGTATTCATTCTTATTTAGGTCTTTTATTACTCTTACATTATTATTGTTCTTACAACATAACAAGTTAAACAAAACAGCTAAACCCTGATATCACCAATGTCAGGTTCCAGACAAATACCACAATATTCTTCCTGATATTCTTCATCCTCAATAGCAATTTCTGTATCATTATCAGATATAATATTTTTGTACCATGCTAATTCTGGTAATTCATGCCATCCCTCACCAAACTGTTTAATTAAAAGATTCTCCACATCCTTTTTTTGGCAGTTTTAATGACAATGTGACGTTGCTCTATTGCAGGCATGGTCAATGGGAAACGTTTTCCTCTTTTCAGTAAAGATTCAAACCTCTCATTTGATTCAAATCTGTAATTTTGTAGTGCCTTTACTTCTATATCAATGCGTTTTCTAGCTTTTTTTCTCAGTAATATTTTTTTCATGGACTGAATATTGTTAAGTTTTTTTAACGATTGATCTAACGTCTTAAGATCGTAAAGCTGCCAATCTTGTCCAAGATGTTTGACATGACCATGAATTGAAAAAATTTCGACATATTCCACTTTTGTAGTTAAAATAGATTTCTTTCGCAAATCCTTTTCAATGTGGCCAAATATTCTATCAGCCGGGAGGAAACTATGGCCTCTGACGGGAAAAATTAGATGTATTTCCTTTATATTTTTTGGTGCCTTTCTACAGAGCCAAAACATTAAAAGATGTATGATGTGGCTGTTTTTATTCTGACCTCCACAACCATCACAGAAAAACCGTATTAAATCATAGGTACTATTAGAATCTTCTGGAAATTCATTGCACAAAAAATGATATATTGCAGAACCAATTTCAGTGGCTCCCCGGCCAGCAACATCTTCTGTCCATACATACAGGAAAGGTTTACATTTTCTTGAGTTGGTGCTATACGGAAATTGTACAAAGAAATTTGTCTGCTATAAACTGCTTCCTGTATAGGAGTTTTTGGTAGTGGTTGTTGTTGCTGAAGGTCGAAGCAATATGTAACTGAATTTGGAGGACAATTCTTCAAGCTATTATAAAAGCAATTTGCACGCATTTTATGTACTCGTTTCTCTGTAATTGCCAGTTGTTTCTTTCAAGGATCTTGCTCAAATTTTATTTTGTTCCTCCATAAAGTGCAAGCACTACATGCATTTGATGCTGGCGAGCTAAACCCAATATTAAATTCATAGAATATTTCATAAAACATGGAACGTTTTACTTTGAACTCTGTTGGTACAGATGCATTATATAAATGAATTAATTTTTTTACGTTTAATTCAGCAGCAAGATAAATACGTTTGCTTTTGTTCCTATTATAATGGGATTCCTTCGCCTGAAGTTTTTTGATAAACTCTCTCACCTTGTTCTTCTTATCTATACTATTTTTTGATTTGCGATCATCACCTCTACCCTCTTTTGGTATTTTTCCTTCTTGAACTCTTTTAGCAATACGATTGATTCGAGCGGTACTTATTGAAAACGTTGCCATAAAAAATCTTCGACAAACAAGAACATTCTTTTTCTTTACAAATGAATAAAGATAATACGCAACACTGACAGTACGTTTCTTGGTTTTACTGTTTTGTTTTGTTTTGGCACATAGTTGCTTCTTCTTTGTAGCTCATATGGGCATAGAAAGCGTGTTAGATAAATATCTTGCTCGATTTAATTGCTTTTATCGAAAAACCGTTTTCTATTTTTAATAACCTGCTCAATGTTTATCGATGAACAGTGAAATTTACTTCCTGCTTTGTGATTGCACGATTTCTTGAAATTTACACAAAGTGGGTCTTGGTCTTTATAACTGTAACAATAAATACAAACTTAATAAGCATTTATTTGACACTATACTTCAAATATCCACAAAAAGTAAATTGCAATAATATTGCATTGCTGGGTGATGAAAGAATCTACTTACGATTTTCGCTTTAATTCCTTGTTCTGACGTTTCTTTTTTCTTGCTCCCAAATTAATTATTTCAACAGTTTGTTTTTCCTTCATTTACTTAACCGAATTGATTTAATTTTAGTTCAAAATATTGTCTTTACTGTTACGATTGTTTTAAAGAATTGGTTTTTATAGGTAATATAAATAACGCAAATGGAATTTTTTTTTCGTAGTATATCATTTTTTGTTCCCTTCTTTTATCTTTTTTTTCTCTCTTTGTGAAAGAAGACAAAAAATATTTTTGTTTGTTTCCTTCCCCGGGAACAAAATCGACAAAAGTAAAATATCTCTCCTCATATAAAACACAAAAGATAAGAGCGGAGAGATATTTTATTTTGTTGGAATTCGTTCCGGAGGAAAGAAACAAAACAAAATATTTTTTCTCTTCTTTCGCAAAAAGAAAATAAATAAAGAAACGAAATTTGAATTTAAACCCTGATAGTTTTATTTTTTGAGTAGTACAAATATAATATGATGTGTATAGCTCAGTTTTGAAGCAGGGCAAAATGCCGTATTCAAATTTGTTCGAGAAATGTCTTGTTTTGATCTGGATGTTTTAAACGAACATTTAAAAATGACTTCTTTGTAGTAAATAGCTTGTTTTGACCCAAATCAAGAATTTTAGGGGCATTTTTCGCAGAGAAATAGCCACTTTTAATAAATTCTGATAACGAAAATGGATTCGATTTAAAAAATTCTACCCCGATAGAAAAAAAAATAAAAAATTTTGAAAAATGTAAATAGCTACTTTTGATCAGACACTCCTCATTTAGACTTTTGTGACTGACTGTAGCCTTTACGTTGAAATTTATGTCTGCTTACTGCTACCAAATTGCTAATCCCTCGGTCAACTAGTTTTATACCCATGCTCTAGTAGACTACTTCGTTGATTTTCTGAAGTTGGCAAGAATGTTACACAGTTTCTGTTTTGCGTTACAATTAGTATTAAACCAAAAAAATCTTACAAGCTAGTAAAAATTTGACTGATAATTTGTGAAACTTCATACCCAAGTATGAAGCTCTATAAATATAAAAACAAACGCATAAAGAATTTAAATTATTGCTGTGTTGAGAAATTGTAGAAAAAAACTTTAAATATTGGTTTACAGGTACAATACAATCCCTTATATACATACCTAACAAGCAACGTAAAAGGATTACAATTCGTTTGGAAGTTGCATTCTTTCAACCCCATGCCTATAGAATATTATGTAGAATACTACTATAGAATTTTTTATTTTTAATAAAAAAACGTAAACAAGATCGAGTGTATGTGTGTGTACGTAGCCTCAAAAACGCCGATCTTATATAAAAAAAAATACAAAATACAAAAAATGCATATAAAGATGGGGATTCTTGTTATTAGGTTGAAAAAAATAAAAATAAAAAAATGTAAGAAACTAGAAGAGAAGAAAAGCGAAAAAGAAGTTTAAATCGACGAAAACAAAATAAAATATTTAAAAAACAAAAAATTGAAGATAGAAAACATGGTATGTATAGCCAGCCAGCCACCTGCATAGCATATTACCAAATACTATATGATCAAGGGATTTTATCCCACCCACGTTCCTTCTTGGGATAGCATTTTTTTATCGATCATATCACGATGTGCGTAATAAAACTAGGGTAGAACTTCGATTCGAAACCTCGTTGATAATGAGTAAACAAAATTTCAGTATTTCCGGTAATATTTCAACTCCACATTGTATGTTCATATTCATATTTCACTGGTGTCTTCATGAAGGTTGTTGTAATATATTTTTCGCGTTTAACGTTATTTAGTAAACATCGCTACACTGTTGGTATAAGGACAGTTGGTAAAAGAGCGTACTATATACGAGTATACATATATGTTAACCTACACATACACATAAACAAAAGACGAACGACAGAAGTTAAATAAAAAAAACACAAAAAAAAAATTGCATTAAAGTGTGACTCATGAGATTTTGCAATTTCACGATCGTTGGTTTTTTTATGTAACTTTTTTTTTTTGCTATTTTCGAGAAAAATAGACGTACAATTTTTATTTTTGTGTAAAAATTTGCTGTTGTTTGTTTGATTCTATTACACGTTGGCCTTCATGTTTGAAAAATTGAATATAAAATTTTTTTTGTGTGTAAATTCATGAGAATATTATCTATCTGTTTGTTTCGAAATGATACGATCCGCGTATATTGCACATTTTATGTGTATAGAAATGCGATTTTACTACTAAACAAAACAAAATTGTTTTTACGCGACAAAATCTACATACATACAACACATGTGTCTATCGATCATTCTCAAATTTTAAATTTTACACATCTTGGGTAGGCATTATTTACAAAATATCGTGATAGAATATTATAGTTTCAAAAAAAAAATCTCAAGAATGAATAAAATACGATTTAAAATGCAAATTAAATTTTAATAAATAAATTAAATATTTATAATTAATTATTACAATAAAAATAAAATAATAAAATAAAAAGTTAAGCAGAAAAGACGTACACATACATACTGTAATAATTGTTTAGATAGGGTTTCAAACTGCATGTATGTACATACTTCGTACATATTGTATAAGAAATGAGAAATGAAGAAAATCAATCTCATTTTTCCTCCAGCTCTTTTGTTTTTAGTAATTTTTTTTTTAAATAAACGCTGAGGAAAAACTAAATAAATTTTAAATATTTGAAATAAAATGAAAAAAGATATTTAAATTAAAACAAAAACCTAAACATTTAAAATTTTGAAACCTAAATGAGAAATTTGGCTGAGATAATTTCAGGTAAGGATACTACCTAGTGTTGTTTGACAAATTATAAATACTCCGTATATAAAATAAAAAAACAATGGTATTTTTATAATCAAAGGTGAGCTGGCCCATCAAAGAAATTCATGCATTGAATTCGTAAAGAAATTCATATTTTTCAATACAAAATAAACGTTCAAACTGTAAAGCAAAATAATTTTTGTTTAATTTCACCATCAACTTTTTCAGCGAACCGTAACAAATTGGCAATGAGCATTGCTTTAATTTGCAAACCCACAATTAATTATTTTCATCTTTTCATTTAGGTGTAATCTTCAACTTTTACTTAACGTACAGTTTTCGTTTTGTTTTAGTACATGAGCACTATACACAATAGTAGTGAAGAAAAAGCGATAGTACTGTTGAATAATATCCATAGTTTTAACTATCGGCGACTATCGATAGTTTTTCGATATTATTCGATAGTATACTAATTTATTCTAATTTGCATTAATTAATAAATTTATTAATTTATTTTATTTTGCTCCGCCAATGTATTTTGTACCTGAAAATTAATGATTTTGTTTGAATTATTTGAAATACAGTGAAATCTCATTTTAAGGGACACCTCACTACAACGGATACACATTTAAGTCCCTTGCAAAACTGAACTGTTTCCATGAAAATCTCCCTTAGTTAAGCAGATACTTTATTAGAGCGGACACGGACAGAAATTTCTGCGTTGATAGGAGCATTAGTTAGTTCTGGAAAATGAGCAATTAGGAAGGAACTTGGCCATTTTGTATCCGATTTTGATGAAATTCAGCATGCACGATGGAAATGAGCTTCTAAAATTATTTTTAGATAAAGTTTTGGAATATGGTCAATTAGGAAGGAACTTGGCCATTTCTTATCTGATTTTGGTGGAATTCAGCCTGCACGATAAAAACGGGATTCTAACATGATTTTTAGATAAAGTTCTGGAATATGGCCAATCATTTATTTATTTATTTAAATAAAGAAATCGATTTTGTCATTAATATTTATGATTTCAAATATGTATAAAAAATAATCACCAATTATTAAAATTTAAAGATAAAAATTGTGTTGGTAATTCGGTTTCTTACAGAAAAAGTAAGGTCTACTCTTCAGGTACAGCGTACAGTGAATGTAATTTACAAGTAATATATTGTCTATAAAAAAGCCGAAACATTTTCATAATATTCAGACAATTTAATAATAATAATAATAATAATAATAAAGCTTTATTTAATGTATAAGCCGTGGCTTTTGTACATAACACATATTTACAATAGTATAATAGAACAACTTAAAATTAACAATAATAACATTTCAATTTCCAATATAACAATAACACTACCCTGCAAAATTTTGCCCCTGGACAATGAATAGTTGTTTCCGAAGTAATTTTTCACGCTGGATCCGAATCCGGGCTCAGAATTGCTCTATCACGTCAGGTTTTTGAGATATTCTAAATACTGTTAAAGTTAGCCGAAAGTTGTCAGCCGAAAGTGAAAAGTCGATAATGCAGATTGTATTATTCCAGCCGAAAGTTTCCAGCCGAAAGTAAAAAAACGTTAATGCAGATTGCGTTATCCCAGCCGAAAGTAAACAAAAATCGGTATTGCAGATTGTGTTATCCCAGCCGAAAATAAAAAATTAAGTTAATATCGATCGGTCATGTTTAGCCTTAAACATACTAAGGAATGTAAGGATGCATGATTATCATTGAATACCTTTGTTATTATTCTTATATGGCAAAACCTGGATGCAGTCCCTCGTGGAAAATTATGGAAAACTAGAGAAGCCCAAAAAAATATTTTAACTGGGATAAAAACCGCCTCTAGAATGTTATGTCTGGAGATGTATTTTATTGATGTCACTTGTTAATAGCTATTGCAGGGAAAAAATTCAGTTCAACTTTCCCGTCAGAATTCGCGGAAAATTCGATTTTCCAAAAATCATTAGAAAATTTATATAAAATCAGCCTCTAGAGTGTTATGTCTGGAGATGTATTTCATTGATGTAACATGTCAATAGCTATCGCAGGGAAAAAATTCAGTTCAACTTTCCCGTCAGAAATCGCGGAAAATTTGATTTTCCAAATATCGGCTGGAAAGTTTTTCCAATTTTCCGCGATTTCTGACGGGAAACTTGAACTGAATTTTTTCCCTGCAATAGCTATTGACAAGTCACATCAAAAAAATATATCTCCAGACATAACACTCTAGAGGCTGACATTTATTTTTTACTTTCGCTGGATCGTTTTTCCAATTTTCCGCGATTTCTGACGGGAAAGTTGAACTGAATTTTTTTCCTGCAGTAGCTATTGACAAGTCACATCAATAAAATAAATCTCCAGACATAACACTCTAGAGGCTGATTTTATATAAATTTTCTAATGCTTTTTGGAAAATCGAATTTTCCGCGATTTCTGACGGGAAACTTGATTTAAATATTTTCCTGCAGTAGCTGTTGACAAGTCACATCAATAAAATATTTCTCCAGACATAACACTCTAGAGGCTGATTTTATATAAATTTTCTAATGATTTTTGGAAAATCGAATTTTCCGCGATTTCTGACGGGAAACTTGAACTAAATTTTTTTCCTGCAATAGCTATTGACATTTCACATCAATAAAATAAATCTCCAGACATAACACTCTAGAGGCTGATTTTATATAAATTTTCTAATGATTTTTGGAAAATCGAATTTTCCGCGATTTCTGACGAGAAAGTTGAACTGAATTTTTTCCCTGCAATAGCTATTGACAAGTCACATCAATGAAATACATCTCCAGACATAACACTCTAGAGGCTGATTTTATATAAATTTTCTAATGCTTTTTGGAAAATCGAATTTTCCGCGATTTCTGACAGGAAACTTGAACTAAATTTTTTTCCTGCAGTAGCTATTGACAATTCACATCAACAAAATAAATCTCCAGACATAACACTCTAGAGGCTGATTTTATATAAATTTTCTAATGATTTTTGGAAAATCGAATTTTCCGCGATTTCTGACGGGAAACTTGAACTGAATTTTTTTCCTGCGGTAGCTATTTACAAGTCACATCAAAAAAATATATCTCCAGACATAACACTCTAGAGGCTGACATTTATTTTTTACTTTCCGCTGGATCGTTTTTCCAATTTTCCGCGATTTCTGACGGGAAAGTTGAATTGAATTTTTTTCCTGCGGTAGCTATTGACAAGTCACATCAATAAAATAAATCTCCAGACATAACACTCTAGAGGCTGATTTTATATAAATTTTCTAATGCTTTTTGGAAAATCGAATTTTCCGCGATTTCTGACAGGAAACTTGAACTAAATTTTTTTCCTGCAGTAGCTATTGACAATTCACATCAACAAAATAAATCTCCAGACATAACACTCTAGAGGCTGATTTTATATAAATTTTCTAATGATTTTTGGAAAATCGAATTTTCCGCGATTTCTGACGGGAAACTTGAACTGAAGTTTTTCCCTGCGATGGCTATTGACAAATCCAATAAAAACAATTCAATTTCAGATATACACTCTACAGGTTGATTTTGTTCCAATTTTGTGAATCCTTCTGATTTTCAAATGTTTTCCGCGATTAAATTAAACAAAGTTTTCCACGTAAAGCTATTTACAAGATTGTTTGTTACAAGCGTATCCTATTTACTTTCGGCTGATAACCACAAATTTTTTTATTTTCGACTGGAATGTTTAATAAGGTAATCTGCATTATCGACTTTGTACTTTCGGCTGGAAACTTTCGGCTAACTTTAACAGGGTATATTCTAAGCTAAAAGTGCAAAACACACTGTTTTTGCCATATTTGAGGTTATGTAGCAATGCAGTTTTTACTTTTTTATAAAAGCCATATATGGGATCTTATTGTACAAGTCTTCCTCTTTCAAATGCCGTTGAATTTGCTGAAATATCATTTTTTTTCGCCGAGATATCGCATTTTCAAATTTGCATATTCGTGAATTTTTCTGTATAAAAACACTACCCTGCAACATTTTAAAAATTTGGTGCCACTTGACAATGAATAGTTGTTTCCGAAGTAATTTTTTAAGCTGAATCCGAATCTGGGCTCAGAATTGCTCTATCACGTCAGGTTTATGAGATATTCTAACCTAAAAGTGCATATATATATACACACATGAACTTTTGAAGAAAAAAAAAATGTAGGTGCTAGATAACCTCAAATACGTCAAAAAACAGTGTTTTTTGCACTTTTAGGTTAGAATATCTCATAAACCTGACGTGATAGAGCAATTCTGAGCCCAGATTCGGATTCAGCTTAAAAAATTACTTCGGAAACAACTATTCATTGTCAAGTGGCACCAAATTTTTAAAATTTTGCAGGGTAGTGTAATTAACATATATACAACAATGTACATAATTACAATATGTACAAAAACTTTGATTCTAAGTAACTAATTTTAACATAAGTGCTTTAAATTTATTAATCGAACTTATATTTTTTAATTCTGTAGGCAAACTGTTCCAAGTGATAATCGCATTTATTAATCCGGAGTTATTGTAAACATTAGTTCTACTAACAGGCAAATTAACGTTCCTAGTTCTCAATGACATTGAAAAATGTAATTTATCATGCAAGTACAATGGTACACCCGATTTAATTATTAGGAAAATGAAAACAGCAGGTCTATAGCAGTAAAATTCAAACAAGTCGCATCCAATGATTGAATCCTTAAATTCGGAAATATGATCAAACTTCCTAAGGTCATGAACATATCTCACACAATTATTAAAAGTAATAACCTCAAGTAAACGTTTTGAGGAACTATCACAATTAGAAAATATCACGTCACATAATAGCTGAAAATAGGTATAATTAAACTTTTAACAAGATATATGCGTAAGTCAACTGGACAAAACTTTTTTATTAGTCTGAGCGAATATAAACCGTAATTAACACGCTGGCACAAAGAACTTACATGGTCATTCCAAGTAAGTTTTGAATTCAATAGTAATCCTAGGTTATTAACTGTTGGAACAAATGAGATTATATCATTGTTTAAAAAGAGCACAGGTGCAATATTATGTGAATTATTTCTAGTTAGCAATAAAGCTTTACTTTTAGTTGGATTAATGGGAAGTGTATTATTTTTGGCCCATGAAGGAATATACCTAAGACCTGCATTAAGTTGAATCACGACCTCCTCCACTTTTAACAAGTTACCACTAATATACAGTTGTAAATCATCAGCGTAAAGATGAAATCGACAATTTAAAATATGCCAAGGTAGATCATTTATGTAAATGGAAAAAAGTAAAGGGCCCAAAATTGACCCTTGAGGTACTCCAGCAAAACTATCACAACTAATAAAATCATAATCGGGTAAAGACAAAACACCTAGCGATTCGTTAAGTTTACTGATCCCTGCCAAAATTTCTTCAGCAGAAAAGTCAATGACTGCTTCGGTTGATTTACATGAAATACCAAGTATTTTTAAATTGCTCCACGTTGTTTTAGCGTTATGCAAATTCCCAAAATAAAAAGTATTTTTAGCTTGATTGATGCATTTGTTGGTTTTATTCCTAAAATATTCAAATGATTCAAAATCGAGCTCTAATCCAAATGTTTTGTATTTTCTGTAAACCAAATCTCTACGTTGCATTAAACTCAAAATATATGCATTTAACCACGGAGCAGTGGGACATTTATTTATACTTGTTTTACGAGGCACACATAGAATCTAATTTTAAGAAATTTGAATTGAATTCCTCAAGTATATCATTCACATCAGGATAGAAATATAGATTTAACCAGTCTAACGAAAAGAAACAACTTGTAAAATACTCATAATTGATTGCTTTATAATCAGGAACAACTGTATAAGAAATTTTATCTCTGGTACGACTGAACCTATAGCAGGCAAAAATGAAGTCATGATCAGAAATAGCAGGAACAGCAAGCTGCCCAAAGGAAATAATATTATGCTTATCAGCCTCATACAAAATTATCAAATCCAGTAGGGTGCTATCCAACCTAGTCGGTTTATAAGGTAAATAAAATAAATTATGTAAACTCAAGCAAGCGCCTAGCTTATTGCTAAACAACATATTAAAGTTCAAATCACCACAACAAATAACTTTTTCATACTGTGGCAAATATTCAGAAAAAATTATTTGTAAATTATTAATATCCTCAGAACAAGTAGGAGGCGGGTTATAAATAACCAAAATAAGAATTTTGCCAAATCGCCCGACAAGTACAGATGCCAAAACTTCAACCTTACCAAAGGCGCCAGAGAACAATTTGCTGACCCCCAAAGTAGGCCGAAAATAAATACCAACACCACCCCATCGCGTATTATTAATACGATCAAAACGTATTAGTTTGTAATTATTGATATGGAGCGACTTGTTTGTAATATTACTGTTAAGAAGAGTTTCAGATAAAGCGAGAAAATCCAATTTGTGTATCTCTAACAGTATAGTAAAGATTGATTAAATTCCCCAGCCACACTGTTATTTTCAACATCAGCTCGAACAACTGGCTGACTTATTGACATTTTGTTGGTAATTGACTGCAGAGAGATATCAATATTTTTAGTTATCTCTGTAAATTCACATAATTTAGTGACATGCAAATTATAAATTAATTTGCAATTGTCACAAAACCAACAAATATTTTCAGAGCCGCTTATCAAATCAAATGCAGCTTTCCTGAAACCTACACATTTGTAGTGTGCAAATTTCTTGCATAAACCACTGCAAACTAAAAAGTTCTCACTTGCAGTGGCTAAATCACATTCCATACACTTCATGGACATGTTTTATTATTTAAAAAAAAAGATGAACACAACAAAAAACAAAATTTCACTAACAATTAACACAATATTTACATATGTATATATAATATTAAGATTAGTTTTATACACATATGTATGTATAATGTCTACAATTTTAATAATTTATTATATATTAAAATTGGGCAAATTTTCAATATTAGAAAAAAAAATATATTTTTGACACCACAAATAAAAATAATAATTAACAATTTGTTAAATTTCATAATTATTCATGTGGGCTGTGGGCATCATACACACACAAATTAGATTTGTACTTGGGTTTTGGATTTTGATTTAGTTGAATATAATTCACTAAGTCGATGCACTCTAGTTTTATATTATATAATGTATAAAGCGAGAGTTGAATTTTTGTAGTTCGGTCGTAGCTACCTGAAGAGTAGACATTACTTTTTCTGTACGAAACCGAATTACCAACAATCAACAAAGAACTCAAAGAGATTTCTAATTTTTGAGAGTTGATACACTTTGTATTGACTCTGCGGGAAAGAAAAGGGGGAGGGGATAATATTTATACTTTGATTAGTAGAGATATTATAAGTGATTGGCTTCTGTTATTTTTCTGATTTACCAAATCGAAAATACAGTAAATATCATTTACAAATAGAAAGAGAAGTTTAGTTGTCTGTATTAAATCAATAAGATTTCTTTCGGCTTTTTATAGACACAATATATTAATAATAATGGCATTCACAACATTTTCGACTTGTCAATCAGAAAAATGAAGAGGCCAGTCATTTATAATATATCTACCAAAAAAGTAGAAATATCAAAATCCCCCCCGTACTTTAACCCCAGGGTTAATACAAAATGTATTTTTACTCTAAAAAAGAAAACCTTTCCTTGCGTTTTCGGTGGGTAGTTTGGTTTCGTACTGATAATCTCAAAACAAAAAGTTCGATCTACTCATCAGGTAGCTACGACCAAACTACAAAAATACAATTCCAACTCCATACATTAAGTATGAGGAAAGAACATGGTTGACTTAGCGAATTATAAATAAATTCACTAAATCAAAAAACACAAGGAAAACTTTTCATTTCTGTGTGTTTTATGCCAACACGAATAATAGAAAGAGAAGTTTAGTTGTCTGTATTAAATCAATAAGATTCTTTCGGCTTTTTATAGACACAATATATTAATGCCTTATTGAATCTTATTGATTTAATACAGACAACTAAACTTCTCTTTCTATTATTCGTGTTGGCATAAAACACACAGAAATGAAAAGTTTTCCTTGTGTTTTTTGATTTAGTGAATTTATTTATAATTCGCTAAGTCAACCATGTTCTTTCCTCATACTTAATGTATGGAGTTGGAATTGTATTTTTGTAGTTTGGTCGTAGCTACCTGATGAGCACAGTACACATATTAAAGGTAATATATTGCGCATATGTCAAAAATGTACAACAACAAAATATTTAAAGATGGCGGGAATATGAGACCCGTTTTTATTTGCAGGTATAATAACGAAACATATACATAAGCGTAAAGAATTTATTTAATAAAACAAATTTTTCAATTAAAAAAATATTTTTATTATTACGAAATTGTTTTGTTAGTTTTTTTTTGTTTTTTCCTACTATTTTCCACAGTAATATTATTTAAATGTTTTATTCGAAAATACATTCTTGAGCGAAAAAAAAGTTCCTTTGCTTTTTGATCACACAATACATCTTTTGAAAAATTAACTAACTTTCTGACGTAATCTCTGCAATAAATGATATTGCCCTGGTTAACCTGATTAAAAATAGATTCCAGTTTTTGCATCTCACACATTAAATTTTCAGAAGGTTTTTGAAGAAAACCTTCCGTGATCTGGTTTGTCCAAGTGAACGACGTATCTTGTTGAGTATTTATTATTAAATTATCTACAACAAGATCAGGGTTGTTGACTCGATGGCATATGTAACCGGCCAAATGTTCTAAGCCATCGTATTGCAGTGATTCAAGCTCATCTGTCGGTGCTTCGGTGTTTATTTCAGACGTCAATGCCCTAAACAAATCACCGCTTAGATTTCCAACAGAATCTAGATCTGGCGTGTCGTCTACCATTGTATTGCCATTACTTGATAAACTACCCTCGTTTCTGCCTAATATATAAGAGCGTAGGCGATACATAAATTCCAATCGCTCTGGATGGTCGTGGAGTCCACCTTTTGCACGGATTACGCCGAAAAAAATTTCCAGAACGTCCTGGTTGAGTCTGTATGTCAACAAATACGAAATGTTGTATTGAGATTTCAAATCATCATACAGCAGCTTCAACGAATTATTTGTCATTATTACACCTGTAAATAAATACATTTTAATCAAAATCAACTATTAGTTAGTTAGCACAGAAAAGGTCTAAGACAGTTCACAGTATACCTTTTTGGAATGGCATCATGTTCGTCTTGCCATTAACGCGCATGTTAAACATCGTTTCACTCATTTTTTCGACTATTTCAAACTGAAGTGATTCCGCCAATCCAACACCTTGAACTCTCGGTCTGCTGTCTTTATATGGCGCTCTTACGTTGAGACAATCAAACCAATCATTAACCTAAAATCATGAATAATTTATAATTAAACTAAAACGCAATATTTCAAATTTTGATAATTACCTGTTTGAAGAATTCAGAACATTTTATCCAATTTTTTGAGTTGAGTTCTCCTAAACTACCTGCCCGGAAAATTGCACTTGAAATAGTATGCGAAAATAATTTGGTTGCCAGCTTCACCTTTTGCCGTCTTGTGTTCAGATTTCTTGTTGGTTTTGGAAATTAATTCTTCTATAATTCCTTTATGGATGACTTCCCCGTCTACTATGAATCCATTATTATCAACAAAATTATTCCTAATCAGTTTGATAAGATGGGGCACATCGGCAAACACATATATATTTTTGGATTGGTTTGCTGGATTTGGAAAAAATGACTTTTTCACATTTATATTGAGGTCACGTAATAGGCCTTGATTTGTTCCACCGAGATCACACACTATCGCACACACAACGAATCCACATGAATGAATGGCACAAATTATTTTGAAAAGAATTTCTTCCGTCATTCTGGTATCGTAGTCGTAATAAATTGGCTGCTTCCAATTGCCAAATAATCCTCGAACCATTGCCACTTGAACGTACTTTGCTGCTTTTAGTGTTTCATCCTTTGCCTTATCATAAACGATTTTTTCCCTTATTTTCATTTCGTCGAATGAGACAATACAAATTTTATCCAAGGGCTTCATATTTACTTTACTCATGATGTTTAAGACACATTGGAGTATCCCTGGATACACTTTGATCTTCGCACAATATTTTTTTAGAGTTATCACGGCTGGAAAGGGATATTTGTTTTTTAGAAGTAACCGATATGCTCGTGGTCCTGCCGCATGAATGGGAATGGCTTTGGCGATATCATCAATTGTCCACTTGGCCCGCTGTTTGGGATTTTCTAATTTTTTTAATTGTGTTTTGGTAAATATGTTATCTAATGAATCAATAATTTTGCTTTGTTTAAAGCAAATTTGCTTTAATTTGACGATCTGACTACGCGATGGAATAATCTCTACAGTTTGTGATGCTTGTTCCGTGCCTTGTGCACATTCGACATTTTCTGGATTTGTAACCCTTACCTCGTCTGGAAGCTCCACATCTAACTCCATTAAAGAACTAACGCACATATTTTGTGGTGAAGCGGCTTCGATGATTTGTTCCATAGTTGATGTATCACTTGAAACATTAATGTTTTGATCCGTAGTTACAGTTGCGCTGTCAAAAAATCACAGATAAAGTAATATGTTTTATTGAGTTACAAGAAAAACTCACTTTGATTGTAAAGCTCGTGCCTGCATCCTTACATTTCTTGGAGTTGCCAATTCTACTGCCATTTTAGTCGGCAAAAAAACCGAGGGAAATGCATCTTTTTTAAGATATCGTTTTACTTTTATGTTATATTGGTCGAATAATGGATTCACAGCAAAATTTTCAACATTAAAATGTTTGGAGCATATTCGGGACGTTTTCACATTAAACTTGTCACTTCTGCGGCACAAAAACACCCACTTTTTACACAAAGTATTATCCTTTGGGAAAGCGTGAAAAGAAACTTCACAGTCGTGACCCTTCTTTTTATTATTAAAATTGCATCCATATACAGCACAACGCATTTTTATTATTAAATTTATTTATTTTAAAAGAATTTAAAATAAAAAACAATATTTAAACGAAATCACTGTTTATTACACAAAATTTCATAAAAACACAATCCAAATACTCATAAACACGTCTAACTAGGTCTCATACTTCCGCCATATTACTGTTTTTTGACAGATGCGCGAAAACGAACGAAATTTGAACCGCTGAATATATTACCTTTATTATGTGTACTGTGCCTGATGAGTAGATCGAACTTTTTGTTTTGAGATTATCAGTACGAAACAGTGCTGCCAGATGATTTTTATTTTTATCTGTAGATTTCCTACAAAAAATCTGTTTTTCACCATAAAAATCTGTTTTACGAAAATATTATGAAACACATTAACAACTTGAGAAAATCGATAATGAAATTAATTAAACAATGTTTTATAAAGTTTACGTTTATTTAATAAATTTCAGTCATACATAAACTCGAATTATATGTCACAAAAATTTCAATACCACAAAAAATTAAATAAGCTTGTCTATTTTATTATAGGCCAAGGGTCTGCGGACTGCGGGCCAATAGACGGGTCATTTACACACATTTAGTTTTTGCACACATTTATCGATCAGACTGCCTTTAACAGTTTTGAAAAATAAATTAATTTACTGAAACTTAAGGTAAAAGTTGACTTTTACCCGACTATTGGTCCGCAGCCTAAATTAACATCATTTTATGAAATAACTAAATCCTAATACAATGCAGAATTAAATTGTTTATACCTACTGTATTTCGATTTGGATTAAAATTGGTGCAATCCTGTTGATTTTTCTTCATAAAATCTTTCGTGTATAAAATTCCACTTAAAGTAGACGGCAGCAAGATATTGCGAATTTTATTGTTGTTTAAATTTATCTGCGAAAAAATTCGCTCAACATTAGCTGTTGCTACTGGAATTGTTAAAATAGCTTGTATAAACATTTTCAATTTGGGAAAGGATGCGCTCTCACTGGCATTGCAGTCGAATATAAATCGAAATAGTCTCCACAAACCGTACCATTTAGATCAGCCCAATTTTCATATTTTAGGTTTTAGTGGAAATCATAATATCCCTTTCCGGTCCGGTCAAGAAAGTTAACAACGAGGGTTAAACAAAAAGTAAAAAATAGTAACAAAAACCATCGGGCTTTGATCGTAACCATCACAAATGTTACACTTGACCTTTAGTTAACAAGAAAAATTTTCTTTTTTGGACCGGAAAGGGATATAATCTAAAACAAAATTAATTTTTTTTGAGAAATCTGTTAATAACAGGGATTTCATGAAAAATCTGGCAAATATTGAATGAAATCTGATTTCCTGTTTTAAGATCAAAAATCTGTCAAAAACACACAAATCTGTCGATCTGGCAGCACTGGTACGAAACGCAAGGAAAGGTTTTCTTTTTTAGAGTAAAAATACATTTTGTATTAACTCTCGGGTTAAAGTACGGGGGGGATTTTGATATTTCTACTTTTTTGGTAGATATATTATAAATGACTGGCCTCTTCATTTTTCTGATTGACAAGTCGAAAATGTTGTGAATGCCATTATTATTAATATATTGTGTCTATAAAAAGCCGAAAGAATCTTATTGATCATTTACAAATAATATATTGTCTATAAAAAAGCCGAAACATTTTCATAATATTCAGACAATTCGTTAAATTTCATAAAATAATTGTTCTAAAAATTTGAGTAATTCCAAAGAATGTAACTCGACTGTGTTTTATCTGCAACTTTTCTGCTTTATAATTAATTTCTGTGGATTAAACGTATGTTTCTTTGTCAGGGTCTAGCCAACAACCCGAAAAAACGGCAAAATAACTAGTCAATCCACAGGGAAATTAGTACTCTACTGAATGAATCTCTTAGAAGTACCAGAAATATGTGAACATAGGTACCTATTTGTTAGATTAGATGGAGCTTTGGGCATATTTTTAAATTACTTCGGTCTAAAAAGACCAAAGTATTGAAATCCTGTCAAAAATGACCAAAAATTTGGTTGGTCTAAAACCACTTTTCTCGACGTTTTGAAAGTCCCTGAGTCTGAAAATGCAAAAAAAAAAAAAAAATGTCCGTCCGTCTGTCTGGATGTCTGGACCCATGGTATCTCGAGAACGGCTTGTCCGATTTGGATTTTTTTTTCGGCAATCTGTTTCTATGGTCAAGGCGGAGATTTGAAAAGCTTTTGGAGACTGTACGTCAAGGGGGTGGGGTACCTGCCATACGAATTGACCCAAAATAAATACTTTTTTTTACGATTTTTTATATATGCTTATTTGATTATTGGATTGGGCATTGAATTGGGAATTGATTTGAAGGTTAAAGGAGTCAATTTGCGCGTTAAGTTGAAGTTGAGTTGGAGTTGAGTTGGAGTTGAGTTGGGGTTGGATTTGGGTGTAGTGAATAGTTGACACATTTTTTATATGATGGAATTTCCGTATTTATCAACCGATTATTATGAAATTCGACATGTGTGTTGAAAATGGGACTCTAAAATGAGTCTTGGATGAAATTCTAGAATATGGCCAAGAATGATGGAACTTGTCTATTTCTCAACCGATTATTATGAAATTTAGTATGTGTGTTAGAAATGGGATTCTAAAATGAGTTTTGGATGAAGTTCTGGAATATGGCCAAGTAGGATGGAACTTGCCCATTTCTCAACCGATTACGTTGAAATTCGACATTGGTATTGGAAATGGGATTCTAAAATGTTTTTTGGATGAAGTTCTGGGATTTTGAAACGATTTCTGGATGAAGTTCTGGAATATGGCCAGGTATGATGGAACTTGTCTATTTCTCACGCGATTATTATGAAATTTGATTTGTGTGTTAGAAATGGGAATCTAAAATGAGTTTTGGATGAGGTTCTGGAATATGGCCAAGTATGATAAAACTTGCCCATTTCTCAACCGATTATGATGAAATTCGACATGTGTATTGGAAATGGAATTCTAAAATGTTTTTTGGATGAAGTTCTGCGATTTTAAAACGATTTCTGGATGAAGTTCTGGAATATGGCCAAGTATGATGGAACTTGTCTATTTCTCAACCGATTATTATGAAATTTAGTATCTTCTGGAATATGGTCAAGTAGGATGGAACTTGCCCATTTGTCAACCGATTACGTTGAAATTCGACATTTGTATTGGAAATGGGATTCTAAAATGTTTTTTGGATGAAGTTCTGGGATTTTGAAACGATTTCTGGATGAAGTTCTGGAATATGGCCAAGTATGATTTAACTTGTCTGTGTCTCAACCGCGATTATTATGAAATTTGATTTCTGTGTTAGAAATGGGAATCTAAAATGAGTTTTGGATGAGGTTCTGGAATATGGCCAAGCATGATGAAACTTGCTCATTTCTCAACCGATTACGATGAGATTCAACATTTGTATTGGAAAAGGGATTCTAAAATGTTTTTTGGATGAAGTTCTGGGATTTTAAAACGATTTCTGGTTGAAGTTCTGAAATATGGCCAAGTAACATGGAACTTGTCTATTTCTCAACCGATTATTACGAACTTTGATTTGTGTTTTAGAAATGGGATTCTAAAATGAGTTTTGGATGAGGTTCTAGAATATGGCCAAGTATGATGGAACTTGCCCATTTCTCAACCAACTATGATGAAATTCGACATGTGTATTGGAAATGGGAATCTAAAATGAGTTTTGGATGAAGTTCTGGAATATGGCCAAGTATGATGGAACTTGGCTATTTCTCAACCGATTATGTTGAAATTCGACATGTGTTATGGAAATGGGATTCTAAAATGAGTTTTGTATCAGGTTCTAGAATATGGCCAAGTATGATGGAACTTGCTCATTTCTCAACCGATTATTATGAAATTCGCGATATGTGTATTGGAAATGGGATTCTAAAATGATTTTTGGACGAAGTTCAGGAATATGGCCAATTATGATGGAACTTGGCTATTTCTTAACCGATTATAATGAAATTGGATTTGTGTGTTGGAAGATTCTAAAATGTGTTTTTGAATAAATTTCTGGAATATGGTCAGTTAAACGGTTAGAAGTATCAGTATAATTTGGGACGATTTGGCGTCTGCTGGTGTGGGGATCAGCTGATTAGATCAGCTCCGTAACCTTCAGTAGGGTGCTCTTCACGTGAGCTGTTCTGGTCATGTTTCAGGCAGCTGGCGGGATGAGTACGATTGTGGCAGGGGTAACCTTGCCACAATTCGCAGGTGTACGTACTGCCTCCACGTGGCAATCGTCGGTAACTGATGTCGTCTATTACAGTTTTGTTCTAGTTGACTCAGGCCAAAGTACGGCGCTAAAGGAGAAAACCTTAACAAAAAACCCTAATCTAAGGTGGAACAGCATATGCCGATGGATGAATGACTGATAGGTTAATCAGTCCCAAATATGCGGACTCTGGATACCAGGCGCCCTCCAGTTTTATTTAGCCTTCCTGTGGTAGCTGGGTGTCCCACAGGTGACCTTCATTTCCCAAATACTCGTGGGAATAAAATGCCTAAA
This sequence comes from Tipula helvola, assembly GCA_963556165.1. Taxonomy (NCBI): domain Eukaryota; kingdom Metazoa; phylum Arthropoda; class Insecta; order Diptera; family Tipulidae; genus Tipula; species Tipula helvola. The sequence continues at coordinate 199,446,456 of OY744483.1, forward strand.
AAAATAAAAAATAATGATAAGGATGGTAACGCTCCTAAGCTGCGGTGGCTTTCGAGGGCTCAGGTCCTCTTTCCGCTGTGGAAGCCCCAATGGGTGGCACATCGGATGGGGAAATCCGTTCGGAGTTTGAGAACTTACTTCTCAATTCCGATATGGAAACCTCAGGAGATGAGGAACAGGCCCCTGTAAGTGGGGGGATCTCCTCTGTGAAAACAGGGGAAAGTGCGGACGTCGGGGAGTGTCGGAAGGGTGAGGTTGACTTCAACAAACCTGCTGCGGCTCCTCATGTGAAAATGAGTGGGGCTGCGAAAAAGCGGTACAGGAAGCTTCTAGCTGAGGGCAAAGCGCCCGGTAGTGAAACAAGGCTTCTGGCGGTGCGGCCACGGAAGGAGACTTGCGCTCCTACGACGGCCCAACCGCCAAAGAGGGACCGCTCGGATGACGAGACTTCACCGGCACAAAAAAAGGCCAGGGGGGAAGAACATGTCCTGGTGGCCTCGGGTTCTGCGGTCCGGTCTGGAGTTACCTTCAGGCAGGCTGCGGAATCAGAGATCATTGGGATCTTACCCTCTGGCTTTCCTGAGGTTGCCCTCACTGGAGAGCAGCTTAAAGCTGTCCAGGAGGGAATCTTGGATAAGGTGCTGGAGCAGGAGGCCAAGGAGCTTAAACCCAAGTTCCTTGGCAGTCAGCTTCGGCTTGGTTGGCTGGTAGTGACCTGTGCCGACCGGGCCACTGTACAGTGGCTCAGGGAGACCATAGGCACTATTAAGCCATGGGATGGTGCAGAGCTGATTGTAGCCGAGGCGGGAAATCTGCCTCGAGCTAGAATCGTGTTTGGTACCTTCCCAAACAGTGCCGAATTGCCCACGGATAAGCTTCTGGGTTTTATCAGAAGCCAAAACGAGGGCATGCAGGCGATCAACTGGAGAGTGGTCAGGAGAGAGGCGAAAGGCACTTCAGCTTTTTGCACGTTCTCCATGGACCACTCATCGGTTGAGAAGCTCAAACAAATTGATTTCAAAGTCAATTTTAAGTTTGGGATTGTCCAACTGCACCCCAAGGGGGGCCAGGGTGGTGGAAAGTCAGGTTCCAGGGGCGGGTCCCAAGTGGTCAAGCCTGTGGAGGATATCGTGGCTGCACCTGTGAAGGCGATCGTGGCCGCACCTGTGGCGGCTATCGGGGCCGCACCTGTGGCGGCTATCGGGGCCACACCTGTGGTTAAAACCACTGGTGTGGCGGCCCTTTCCAGGAGACAGGCGAGGAGAAGGAGAGAAAGAGAGAGGAAGGCGTCAGCGGTTGTACGGAGAATGGCCCCGCGAGGGGTCACCTCGCGCAAACCACTGGTGAAGCCTGGTGGCTCTCAGTCAGCTGTGGACAGCAGCAGTAAGATGGAGGACACGGATTCGCCATCTGGCAATGGCAGTGCGAGCAAGGAGGCTAATCCAGGCCTTCAGCAGACGACGCTGCAGTGATGGCACACATAACCTGCCTACAGATAAACCTGCATCATGCAAAGGCGTCTTCGGACGTCCTTTGTTGTAGGTTTATCTGCCAGAAAATTGGCATGGCTCTAATACAGGAGCCATGGGTAATAGGTAACCAAATTAAAGGTATACCAAAACAAATGGGTAAGTTGATTTATTGTAACGGAACTGAGAGTCCAAGGGCGGCCATTTTGGCCAGCTCGCAAATTAATTTTATTCCCATTTCAGAGTTCATCTCCAGGGACTTAGTGGCGGTAATGGTGGAGGTTCTGGGTGAAAGAGGGAAACAGGAGGCTATAATGGCCTCCGCCTACTTTCCTGGAGACTCGGAAATGATACCTCCTCTCGAAGTTAGGCGGCTCATAGCTCATTGCCAGCGCAATGGGCTGGCTTACCTAATAGGATGCGATGCAAATGCGCACCACACGGTGTGGGGCAGCACGAACATCAATAATAGGGGTGAGTACCTTTTTGAGTATATAATTACTAACAATGTAGATATTGTCAATAGGGGAAGGAAACCTACTTTCATAAATGCGATTAGGCAGGAGGTCCTAGATTTGACCCTCGCTAGTCCGCATTTTAGTCATTTTGTTAAAAATTGGCATGTGTCTGAAGAGGCCTCCTTATCGGATCACTTGCACATCAGATTCGATTTGGCGGCCGAGGCCATGCAGCGGCAGGAGATAAGAATTCCAAAACTGACCGATTGGGACTCCTATAGAGTTTCACTCGAATCAGAAATGCCCTCGGTAATGGGGAACATAGAGTCTCCAGAGGGCTTGGAATTCTGTTCAAACCAGCTGCATAATTCTATACACTCGGCTTACGAAAACAGCTGCCCAGTTAAGCGAAGAGAGTCCATTAAGTTGGTCCCTTGGTGGAACGGGGCGCTGAGTAAGCTGAGGAAAAAATCTAGAAGGTTATTCAATAAGGCTAAACGCACCGGGGAATGGGGCGAGTATAGGATGGCCTTAACGGAATATAATCTGGAATTAAGAAGATCCAAAAGGGCTACCTGGAGAAACTTCTGTGAGGGAATCATTGAATTACCCTCTGCAGCTCGTCTCCAGAAAGTCCTTGCTAGGGATCACTCAAATGGTTTGGGGCTTCTTCAGAAGCAAAACGGGATGTTCACTGAAAACCGGAAGGAAACCCTGGAGTTACTATTAGGTACTCACTTTCCGGACTCAATAGTGGTAGGTACCCAGGAGGACCCGCATGACCCTTCAAGTGAGGTAGACTATTCACCCCACAGTAGGATCTGGAGCCTCTCTGGAAAAATGTTCACACCCAGCAAGGTGAGATGGGCTATTGGCTCTTTCAAACCGTTCAAATCTGCTGGAGGGGATGGTATCTTTCCGGCTTTACTTCAAAAAGGTATTGAGGAAATACTCCCCAGCTTGGTCCAGTTGTTTCGGGCAAGTTATGCTTTTAACTATATTCCGAAACTATGGAGGAAAGTAAATGTGGTCTTTATACCAAAGGGAGGGGGTCGTCTGGACACCCAGCCCAAGGCTTATCGGCCAATTAGCCTGACATCGTTTCTATTGAAGACGATGGAAAAAATCCTGGATAATCAAATAAGAAATGAAATCCTTGTAAATAACCCACTGCATCGGAACCAGTTTGCTTATCAAGCTGGCAAATCAACTGTGATGGCTCTTAGTGGTCTAGTCACGAAGATTGAAAGAGCGGTGGCTTTTAAGGAAATTGCCCTGTGTGCCTTTGTGGACATTGAGGGGGCATTTGACAATACCTCCTATGGTTCAATAGAGAGGGCAGCCATGGAAAAGGGGGTTCCGCCGTCTACAACTAGGTGGATCCGCTCCATGCTGAAATATCGCGATATTACAGCCACATTAGGTGGCGAGTCAGTAACCATCAGGGCCGTAAAGGGCTGTCCCCAAGGAGGTGTACTGTCTCCTCTTTTATGGTCATTGGTTATTGATAGACTACTGGTCCTCCTGAATAGCCATGGGTTTGATGTCCAGGGCTATGCGGATGACGTGGCTATCGTGATTAGAGGCAGGTTTGATGAGATCATCTCTGATCTCATGCAAAATGCACTCAACTTGATATGGCAGTGGTGTGACAAGGAGGGACTTAGTGTCAATCCAAACAAAACTGTCATTGTCCCTTTTACGAGGAGGAGAAAGCTCTCGCTTGTAGCTCCCTCGTTAAACGGTACTATTGTTGCCTTTTCCAAAGAGGTTAAATATCTAGGGGTTATCCTGGATCATAAACTGAACTGGGAACAACATATACAAAAAATTCAAAATAGAGCCACAAAGGCTTTTTGGGCCTGTCAGAGACTCTATGGACGTACTTGGGGACTACAACCAAAAATGATCTACTGGTCATTTCTAACAATTTTTAGGCCTATGATCACTTACGCATCGCTAGTGTGGTGGCCTAAAACTCAACAAAGGACAGCGCAAACTTTATTAAATAAGGTTCAGCGTATGGCCTGCATTGGGGTTACGGGCTCAATGAAAACATGTCCGACCGCAGCAATGGAGACACTCCTAGGACTAACTCCATTGCATCTGCATATAAAAAAGGATGCTGCTACTATGGCCCTTAAGATGCAGGCGGAGGGTAACATCAAACCAGGCAATATGGTGGGCCATCTGGAGATCCTTAAGGAGTTTCAGACAGATCCCACTATAGGAATGCCTTCCGACTGTATGCCAGCCAAACTGGATTTCCACAAACCCTTTTGTGTTAGATTACCTGACCGGGAGGAGTGGAGTACCGGGGGACCATCCTTTGAGCGAGGATCATTGGTGTGGTTTACAGATGGATCAAAAACGGAAGATGGGGCGGGGGTAGGAATACATGGGAGTGGAGTATCACTCTCGAAGTCCTTGGGTACCAATGCAACCGTCTTTCAAGCAGAAGTGCATGCTATAGAACTTTGTGCTAGGATAGGCATATCTAAAGGCCTAAACGACGCAAAGGTTTATATCGTATTAGACAGCCAATCGGCCTTAAAGGCTCTTAGGTCTTTTACCATTGAGTCAAGGCTGGTATGGGATTGTCTGAAGGTTATTAAATTGCTGGCTAGCTCAAATAAGGTAACACTTGTTTGGGTGCCAGGTCACACTGGAATTGTGGGAAACGAGGCAGCTGATGTCCTCGCCCGCGAGGGATCTGCCTTTCCATTAATTGGACCAGAGCCCTTCTGCGGCGTCTCTAAGGGGCACCTTAGGGCAGCAGTTAAACGCTGGGAGGATGTGCAAAAGTCCTCTTACTGGCGCGGAATTCCAGGTTTGCGACAGGCGAAGGAATTTATTTCACCTTCGTCGGCCAGGGCCAAGGAATGTCTTGTACTTAGGAAACCTGAGTTGAGGCTGCTTACCGGCTTCCTCACAGGTCACATCCCATTAAGGTATCACCTAAAGAAAATGGGCCTAAGTTCGACGGATAGATGTCGCTTCTGTGACATGGAAGCGGAATCAGCGGAACATGTTCTGTGCCATTGCCCAGCCATTTTCTGCAAAAGGTTACAGCATCTAGGAGGGAGAGTAATGAGCCCGGATGGTATGCATCATATACCGGCCGGCAGTATTGTCAGGTTCATTAAGAGCCTGAATATTGACTGGACGGCTCATTAAGTAGGGTCCATGCACAAAAGATCTTTTAGGTCGCAGTGCGGGGTGGCTTGAACGCCCACATGGCCCTCAACTAATAATAATAATCAGTATAATTTGTTATACTACTTTCGGTATAAAGTTCTAGAATACGATTTTTCGTTTTAAATTGGATGCCTGTACCCACTGACGCTTTTGACCTGTTTGGCTGTTGTTGTATAAGTAAATATATGTTGGTTAAAATAGAAATCATTAATGTCAAAACTGTGACACCAACTTTATGACATTATTGAAGATGCCAAAGACCGAAGTTCTGATCCCCTCGTGAGGTTTCAGCCCTTTATATTTTTTTATGTTTTAATTCTTTAAAGAAAATATTTATTGGATCCACTCTCTATTCAAGTTACTTTGATGGTAGATATAAACTCCCCATCAAACATAAAGGGACTTCCACATTTTTCGTAAAATACAAATTTCTGCAAATTGATCAACTTTAGAGATTTTTTTTAAGTTTTTTGCTATTAAAGATAATTATATCTAATTTTTGACTGTACAATCAGTAGGCTAATAACGAAATAACGAACCACAGTCTGTATCACAAGAGGATTGAATGTACCAAATTTACCACATTTCACCCATAAATTTTCCACAGAATTATAGTCAAACCTGCATACTTCATTATGTAAATAAAATGCTAAAATTTATGGAAAGAGACTATACAGGAATAGACTGACCTGCCCGTATTTCGCACAAAGTAATTTAATCTGCAGCTGTTCGGCTTCCGGTTGTTTCGAAATCAATAATAAGTAGCTTTATGTGGTTATTCCTAAAGATATATCATTCAAGTACTCGTACCTCAAACTGATGTTGCATATTAAATAGTTTTAGATTTCTGCAAAACTCGTTCGCTTTCGCTAATGCCGATATGAAATCTTAAAACTTTAGCATACCTTGAAAATCTAGTTTACATCGTAGGAAGTATATATGTATATCCAAAGTTAGTCGATTTTTTTTTAACGATGTTACCTCAGAATTAAGATTGAAGTAGACTGTAAAATGGCACATGAAATTTCGAACAGTACTGAGGCGGTAAAATTTCATTACTAATGGAAAAAGAAATACTCTTAGCCATTAGCAGTCAAAGTGTAGTTTAACAATATTAATGACTGAAGTGAAAGCACCATTAATGCAACTTGGTACAGTTCTCAATTTTCAGGGTGTGGAGTCTGAGGAAAAATGTTCGGCTTCCACTGCAACATAATTACAGGGTTGAGTTTTCTAGACGAAAATACAGAAACCTAAAATTTTGAATGGAGAATCCAGAAAAAGAGGATCCAAAAACAAAGAAATACACAATTATTACACAAACAATTATCAGCCCAAGTTAAACTTAAAATTTATAAAAATTCGATTTTTTCTTAAGGATCTAAATATTTATGATCCTGCAAATCCCTACCTCAACCTTGCGACACGTATCAAAAGAATTGTAACATTCGAATCGCTTCTACTGATAAATGTGGACCCAGAAATGTTTCAATTTGTAACAAAACTCTAAAAATGCCCATAAAATTGAAATGTTTTCATTTATTTGAATTTTTTGTGATTTTTTTCTGCATTTTAACTGTTTATTGTATTATATATTTTAATGAAGTGATATGGGTAACTCATTTTCAAATGTCAAAACTGTAAAACACAATATTTATTTCAAAATTTAGTGGAATAATAAAATAATACAAAAAATGAAGTCGGAACCCGATGATTTCTCAGGGCTTTTATTTTTAAAACGCCATTCTACCTGTACCACATTCACTCTAAGTTGTTCTAAATAAATATATGCTGTATTCTAAATAAACATATGCATTGTTTTATTTGTGTATTAATTGTATTTTACTTACCGTAATTATCAGCTAGGTTTAATAATTCAATACTAAATTTTTACTAATTCGTTTTATTTCAAACGAAAACTTTTCAAAGACGTAATACAAACTAACAAAAATTCAAAACAAAACAAATTCAAGAAAATCGAAGCTTGCTTGCAAGTAAACCAAAAAGTTTTCCCGAGTTGAGCAACTAGATTTACTTGAAATTTGATTTTTGATTGTTGAAACAAAATCAAACGAGCAAACTTACTCGAAAAATAGTTTTTCGAATTTTTGAAATTTTTATGGTTGGTGAAACATTTAGTGGACCAGTTTTGCTTTCATGTTGCACGCTGCGTTAGATAATATTATGTTAAATGTTGCGTTAAAATGTCATGTAAAATGTTATGTTAAATAAAAATATTTCCTCTCTTTTCATTTAACACATTAAAATAGAAACAAAAAATACAAAAAACATAGCGAGAGTAGTTTGATGGCGGGTCTCCACTTGTAAATTTTTCTCTTGACAAAAAATAAATGACATTCGGCTCATGACATTTTTTGTACAACTACTAACATAAAGAATATAACAAATTTCTCTCTTTGAGAATAAGAAAAAAATTTGAATTTGGTTCCTTTTTCAATTTAATATAATTTTTGGAATATTATACAATATTTATATTCCACAATTTATTATTTATATTTTAATTTAATAACACAATTTTTATTTTATTTTATTTTTTTTCACCTAAAATTTATTAAAAGGCTAAAATTTTCCAAAAAAAACATGAAAATTTCATTTTGGTTGTCAAAATTTTCAACATAAAATGACAAGAAATTGAGCATAAAAAAGAATTTATGCTCAATTGGCACAACATCATGACAAAAATATTGAAATTTTGATCTTTTCCTCTCTTGACAAAATTTCAATGCGCATGCTCAAAACCATTTTTGTGTATGTATTTTGCAAAATGTACTAAAAATTGTCACGAGAAAAATAGTGGACTAGATTTTTTTTTTGTCAAGAGAAAAATACACAAGTGGAGACCAGCCATCAGTGTTCACGTTACAAGTAAGCTGGGTTAAAAATGTCATGAGCATCTTTGAGGCTAAATATTTCTGTGCGTCCGACTTTTCCCAATGTAATAATAATTGCATACCATAATCAATGATCATCATATTCAAAATACAAAAATTAAAAAAACAACATGATGTCATATAACAAAAATATTGTTACGAACTGAGCTTCTGAGTTCGTCCAATTAAAACACTGTGTACATTTTATGTCACTAGACTTTTTCACTCTACTTTTATACACTTTGATATTTACTTTGACTTCATTATTTAAATCTGTCCGCTTGCCACTGGTGCCCCACCAACAGGGGGTATGCCAACAGATTTATTTCCTTATTTAACGATTTAAAGTAAAGCAAAAACTGGTCTCTGCTTGCCATCGGTCGTGTTTATGTACCAGTTTGATACTGCTCGCAAAATTTCCTTTAGTGCATGTCAGATCGTCTTCATTCTTGGTTACTCTGTTTATGACCCATAATCATCTGGAAATATCGTTTTTATGGCGTGCCATAATTATCATCATTCATCATTGTCGACGGGTGGTGTATATGTATTTGTGTTGTTGTTCATATTATTCTTCAATCACTAAACCAAGCCTTCCTTTGTACGCTATATTTCGGACGTTCTTGTTTTTGCTCGATCATTATGAATTTGTGCGTTGTTGAGGGGTATAAACATGTTTCGATATCCCTAATAAATAATTGTAATAAAAATCATCGAACAATCGACCTTTTCGTTTATACCACGCGCCAACTGTCTAAGTATTGCTGTTCATAAAATGAGCTTGTTGTGTGATGGCCAAAATCGACACAATATTTACCTCTATTTTTGACCTTGTGTTTTACCAAACATTTGCGGTTCAGGTGGAGCTTGAACCCCGTTCATTTTTTTTGGTTTGATTTTGCTTGTGCTTGCAATAACACAGTTTTGTTTGTTTCTGATCGAAATTTTATGCTTGTTTTCGTTCTCTGGTAGGTATACTTAATTTGATAAATTTTTTCGATATCTTCATCAGTATCGAGGGAATGTAATTTATCAGTATGAAGGAACATAATGCCCAGTTAAAATCAACTTAACACTTTAAATCATTATTACTTTTTCCATCTCCTAATTTTAGTTTCAAAACTTTCAAACTTCCGAGATTTTTTATTGGAAAAACTGCGTTAATATCGTTCTGGAAATCATTCAACATTTTCTGTTTCGTTGATGCACCAACAATATCATCCACATGATTTGAAATATAAATGACACTTCACAATCATATTTAACGTATAAACACGCATCATTATCACTTTGAGCCAGTGATGAAAAACGGATAAAAAAATTATAACGTTACGGCATTCTGTTTCAAAAAAAAATTTCAATTCGAAACGTTATTTATAACGTTATTTTAAGAACAAAAATTCCGTTTCGCTATGTTATAACGTTATTTCTGAAGCTGTGTGCTTAGAGTTCTTAAAATTGACTATTAAAAGGCTTTGTTTATTTCGTTATTCCTTTTGAAATAAAATAAATAATAACATTCGTACCTGTTCTATTTGATTTGTAATCGAAGATATTTTTAAAGCAAAATACACCACTCTAACTGTATTTTTGAACCAAAACAGAACGTTTTGTAGTCTGTAGTTACAGCAATAAATTATCGAGAAATAAAGGTGTATTCACACAGCAGAAAATTGTCGATGACAATTTGTTTTTTTTTTGCTTTGAATTTACGTTTTGCTTTTAGATAATTTTACTTTAAAGCACGTAACGAAATAACGGAAATAAAAAAGGGTCATAACGTTACGGATTTCGTTATGTAAGATTTTTTAAATTGTGTAACGTTTGTAACACTATTTTTAAATATTCAATACGTTATTCCGTTTTCGCGTTACGTTACACGTTACGTTTTTCATCACTGCTTTGAGCGTATCCGTTCCTTTTCATTACTCTATCAAAACACCGATTCCATTCATTTGCACCCTGTTTCAAACCATAAATGTTCCTAACAAGCTTACAAACTACGTTTTGATTCCCTTTGACGTAATCTTCAGGTTGTCTCATGTAGACATCGTGCGAAAGATTTCCATTAAGATACCAAAATGATTAACTATCATTTTGTTTTTTCCTGCTAATGTCAGAAGTATCTTGAATGTAGTAGGATTCGCCACGGGGGCAAACACCTCATCGAAGTCTTGACCATACTTTTGCGTGAATCCTTGAGCCACTAACCTTGCTTTAAATTTTGTGACATTTCCCTCTTGATCGGTCTTTGTTTTGTATACCCAGTTAATATCCTGTACCCTGTAAACGTAATGATTCTATCTCTTCATCCATAGCATATTTCCATTTTGCAGCATCTGGTCCATTTATTGCTGCTTTATACGTAATTGGATCCTTATTTACGGTCTCGACTGACGCTTTATTAATTTCTTGTATCAATCGAAAGGGTATACCAAAAGTTGCTCTCTTGTAAATTTACGATGATTTCAGGTTGGTGATCAAACTCTTTAACCACTGGATTTGTTTTTCCCCTGTGTTGTCTAATTTTCTGCGCTTATCTTTCGGAATATGCGCTATAACAGGTGCTCCAAACTCGCGAAAATAAAGTAGATCTGGTTTTATGTTATGCCATAATTCGTATGGTGTCTTCATCACATTTCTTCTAGGTAATCTGTTTAAAATGTGATTCGCTGTATTTACGGCTTCTCCCCAGAACTGCTTCTGTAAACTAGAACCTAGAAGCATACATCTAGTCATCTCGACTAAGGTTCGATTTTTGCGCTCAGCAACACCGTTTTGTTGTGGTGTCTTCGGTACTGTCAGTTGAATCTTGATTCCACTTTTTCTCAAAAAACTTTGTAGTGTTTGATCCATATACTCTTCTCCACTGTCTGAGCGAAATGCTTCTGTTGCCTTTTGAAACTGAGTCTTCATCAATTCCACGAATTCAATGATTTTGTCGGTCACATCAGATTTATTTTTAACTAAATAAATAAACGAATATCTTGTGAAATCATCAATCAAAGTCAAAATATATCGGTTTCCTCTGGGAGTAACTAATTGCATAGGCCCACATAAATCTGTGGGTACCAAATCTAATCTTTCTGACGTTTTCAACGTGGATTCTTTCGGGAATGAATCCCTCTTAGATTTGCTTTGTAGACAAGTTTCACATTCATCCGAATGTTGACAATTTTCTACTTTGACGTTTACTGCCACTTCACTCAATTTTCTAATGTCTGATAAATTTCGATGGCCGAGTACTTTATGCCATTCACGTCCACATTTCACTTCACTTGTTTTTACACTAAAAGCTTGATTTGATGGTGCTTTATAGACATCATTTCTGGAATTTACAGTGAGCAATATTTTTCCATTTAGACTTATCTTGCATTCATGATTCTCAAATACTTCTGGCGATTTTACTTACGGATAACAAATTACACTATAACTCAGGGACTAATAAGAAATCTTCTAATTGTAATTGACTTGTTGTAGTTTTGAACCTGACTGTTTCTTTTCCTTTAATTTGTAGTTTTATACCATCGACTAAAGTCACTGAACTTGTTAACTTTTTTAACTTTCCCATATTTCTCCCAGTTTGTCCTTCTAGGATTCCTGAACCATCTCCTAATCAACTGAAGAATAGTATCCGAGGCGAGGGTCACATCTAGAATCTCCTGTCGATTAACGATAAATGTTGGTTCTTGCCCAACATTACAGACTGAAAGTTTAGTATTTAATAAATAATCAAAAAATAACTCACCCCTCTCATTAATATCAGATCTCCTTCTCCCGATCCATATAAGGTGAGACCAGCCAAAACTTGTCTCTGCCAACCTACACACTGATCGCAGTAACGTCACCACTACTGTATTGAGAAAGTAGAAAAATTTTTAAAGTATTTTTCACTAAAATGCACCCGGGGCATGCTGCAGCTATCGGGGGGGGGGGGGGGTCACAGGTGGTGGATAGTGAACGGCCTATCGATAGATAGGTTAGCGGTGAATTAAATAAGCCGCCCCCAACCGCAGCCCTGCTGGGAGGAGAGTCTCAGGAAACTGGGGAGTGGTTAACCTCAGTTTAATAAATTCTGAGTGCCTATGATACCCGGTATGGAATGGCGAACTGATGGCGCCATAAAACCATCAACTAATAACTACAGGCAAACTGAGCATCACATTTCCGGGGTCTCCAGGTAGTGAGTGAGGGGCCCCTTTAAACGGATTACCCCCTTGAATGGAATGGGTTCTATTGGTTTGGGATATCCATATGGATGGGTGAATGGTTGAGTGAAAGGGGTGCTGGGATGTGATGCTTGGTGAGCCAATGGGCTGGATTAAGGTGTTATGCGACCCGTGCTGATGATCAGCTAGGCTGGGGGCCCATTTAACAAAGCCCAGTCGTTAACGGAGCCCTCTGGATACCTGGCTACCTCCAGTTGTATTTAGCCTTACCTGCGTATACGGATCTCTGCGCAGGTGGACCAGTATTTCTCCGACACTCGTGGGAATACTATGAATGATTTTAAAAATAAAAATAAGGGAGCCGGTACCCTTGAAAAACCGGAAACAATGAAGGAAGAAGGTGGCTCTTTCCTTAAAGGTGGAGCTACCTCATCAGTGGCAGGGGCAAGTAGCACCATGGCACCAAAGCCAGGAGTCAGCGATACCAATGCCAGGCAAGAGAGCGGGGGATCGGGAAGGATCCCTCCTGCAAAGCGACGATACAGGGAGAAACGGTCGGCGCATAAAATTCTGGATAAACTGGCTGCAACCCCTGAGGGGCAGCTTACAGTAGAACAGAAGCAATCTGTGGCTTGGGCGAGGGAGATTGTCGGCCGCGACAGCTCGGATAGGGTCCTTGTGCCTAAAAGGCAGAGGTCCCAGGATGAGCTCGAAGTGGGCGACAGCAAACGAGCCAAGACCGTCACTGGAGCGATATCGGGAGATCCGAAGGAAAAACCGAAATTGTTCAGTGAAATAGTAAAGGAGAACGTACTGGTGCTAGCGGTAATTGACAGAAGTCAAGAAGATGGGAGCATCACGGCAGGAAAGTGGAGGGAAGTGTATAATGCACTAAACTCCATTTTCATCAAGGTCCTGAGAGAAAATCCAGGACCCCCTCCGTTCTGTAGAGATGCGGGATGGCATCAAGGGCGCGTAAAGTTAACTGCGTGCTCGGATCAAAGATCGGTGGATCTTTATAAAAAGGCAATATCCGAAGTAGGTGAGGTATGGGAAGGCGCGAGGCTTGAGGTAGATCGAAAGGAAGAAATTCCGAGTAGACCAAGGGCCCGCGTCTGGTTACCAACCAAACCAGAAAAGCCAGAAGAGATCCTTGAGATTATTCAGGCAAGTAATCCGAATCTTCCAACGAAAGATTGGAAGATTGTCAAACAGGAGGAGGCTAAAGGGGGCTTCAGAATGGCAATCATGCTGCTCAATAAGGAGTCCCTTACTCCCCTGGCAGAGACAAAGGGGGTGATCAGCTACGGTTTCGAGTCGATCACTCTCAACGTTTTTAAGAGGGATGAGGTAGGCATGCGCTCGGAGGACGGGCCGGAGGTGGACGTCAGACGGACCCAGCGGCAGACGGTCGAGCAAGCGCATGGGGTTGTAACAGACGATGACGTGGAGCTGCTATTGGAGAGAGGCGGCCTTCTCTCGCTTGGATCCGATGGGGACACCCTGTCGGAATCTGAACGAAGAGAGGCTGGGGATTCTCAATGCAGCGAAGCATTAATTATGGGGGGCGACACGGCGGATACTAGCGGCCCCCCGGAGGAAGGTAGCATTAGCCTGAAACAGGGAATGCATGAAGAAGTGAGTGAGATAATGCATGATGATTAATATTGTGCAGATTAATCTTCACCATACGAAGGCTGCTTCGGCGGCTCTCGTTCTCAGACTGACTAGATCAGGACAGGAGCTAGTGTTAATCCAGGAACCTTTGGATTAACAGAAACAGGATCTGTGGCCTTAAGGTGAAAGGGTATACAACTTTGTACTCGAGTAACTCTGAGAAGATAAGATCTTGCATTTTAGTGAAAAATACTTTAAAAATTTTTCTACTTTCTCAATACAGTAGTGGTGACGTTACTGCGATCAGTATGGAGGTTGGCAGAGACAAGTTTTGGCTGGTCTCTGCTTATATGGATCGGGAGAAGGAGATCCCGCCGGATAACCTGGGGGACCTGATCCGAGAAGCAAGGAGAAATAGGATTGGTGTGATACTCGGATGTGATGTAAACGCGCATCACACAATTTGGGGGAGCACTGATATTAATGAGAGGGGTGAGTTATTTTTTGATTACTTATTAAATACTAACCTTTCAGTCTGCAATGTTGGGCAGGAACCGACATTTATCGTTAGTAATCGGCAGGAGGTTCTAGATGTGACCCTCGCCTCGGATACTATTTTTCAGTTGATTAGGGGATGGAGAGTGGCGAAGGAGCACTCATTCTCTGATCATCAATATATAACTTATAACCTTAACATACACCCGGGTACCCAGAAGCCGTTCAGGAATCCTAGAAGGACAAACTGGGAGAAATATGGGGAGGTGTTGGAGGAACTATTGCCGGAGGTCCCCGGATCTCCGGAGACAGTGGAAGAATTGAATTGCATTGTGGATGTTGTCACAAGAGCATGCAATCTTTCCTTTAATGCTTCTTGCCCCCTGATAAAGCCAAGGGGCAGGCAGAAACCGGCATGGTGGTCCATGGAGTTGGAGACCTTTCGGAAGGCGTGTAGGACAGCCTTTAATAAGGCAAAGAGCACGAGGCATGTACGGGACTGGGACTCCTATAAGGAGGACCTAAGAAAGTACAAAAAAGAATTGAGGAAGGCACAGAGGGGATCTTGGAGACTCTTTTGTGGTAGAATGGAAGAAGTCTCTGAGACTTCCCGCCTTAGGAAGATTCTATCTACTAACCCAACTAGTCCTAGTTACTTAATTAGACCAGACGGGTCATGGACAGCTTCAAGTGCGGGATCGTTGGAGCTTCTCATCGATACCCACTTTCCGGGAAGCTTTGATGACTCGATGGAGCCTGGAGCTCATCGAGGAACACCTCCAATAGATATGGAGGGCATATTGGATAGAGAGCGGATCAGGTGGGCGCTGCAGGGTTTTAAGCCTTATAAGTCGGCGGGCCCGGATCGGATTATACCAGCAGAGATTCAAAAGAACTCGGCAGCCATCATCCCCTGGCTAGAGGTTATCTTCAGGGGATGTTTGAAACTAGTCTATATTCCTAGGAATTGGACAGAGGTCAAAGTAGTCTTTATCCCGAAATCGGGAAAGAGCTCACATGCTCTTCCAAAGGACTTGAGGCCTATAACTCTATCATCCTTTCTGCTGAAAACCCTGGAAAGGTTGATAGATGTGTTTATTCGATCAAGAATTGAACCCAGGAATTGGGCAATGTCGCAGCATGCGTACTGTAAGGGAAAGTCGGTGGACACAGCTCTGCACGATCTAGTATGCACAATTGAGAAATCAATTTACTTGCAAGAGTTTTGCATGCTAGCATTTCTCGATATTGAGGGTGCTTTTAATAATGTAAAAACGGAGGCGATCATGGAAGGATTGTCTTTTTTGAAGGTGGACTGCTGTATAAGTAGGTTAATAAATCAGATGCTGGTAAGCAGGACTATTACCTCGGAGCTGGGTGAGTCCAAGATTAGAAGACGGGTGGTTAGAGGAACCCCACAAGGAGGTGTAATGTCCCCCATTCTCTGGAGTGCAGTGATTAATGGATTGCTGCTGGAACTAGAGAGAGAGGGGATAAGGGTTGTAGCATATGCTGATGATGTAGCGATAGCTGTCTCAGGCAAATATCTAGATACGATTAGGGATGTTATGCAGAATGCACTCCTGATTGTTACGAAATGGGCCAGCAAGTGTGGATTGGGGATTAACCCGTCCAAAACAGAGCTGGTACTATTTACTAGGAAATATAAAATTCCGGTGGTTAGCCCTCCTATCATAAACGGCAGCGGACTAGTTTTTGCTGACCGAGCGAGATTTCTGGGCATAATCTTTGATAGTAAGCTCAGCTGGAAGCCTAACACTTTGGAAAGAGTGAATAAGGCTATTGTAGCCTTATACTCGTGTAGGAACGCTATAGGTAAGAGATGGGGCTTGAAACCGGAGCTGGTATACTGGCTCTATACCGCCGTGGTAAGACCAGTGCTAATGTACGGGGTGGGCGTTTGGTGGCCAGCTCTAGATAAGGTAACATATAGAGGTATGATGGAGAAGGTGCAAAGAACGGCCTGTATGCTTATAAGCGGGGCGCTTATGGTAAACAGATGGCAGCCAACGTGGCTACGAGACTCTTGGCTGTCTCTCAGTGGAAGTGTCTTCAGGTGGGACACTCGACGATAGGTAGATTCGCTGGCGAAGAACTGACGAATCTGGATTATATTACACCAACGTTGTGCTTCGATAAGGGTTTCCGTACCATCTTTCCCTCAAGGGAATCCTGGAGAAACGGATCAATCTTGGAAAACGAGGCAGTGCAATTTTTCACGGACGGCTCGAGGCTAGACGATCAGGTAGGGACCGGAGTCTTCTGTGATAAACTTAATGTTAATATTTCTGTTCGTCTCCCTGACTACTGCTGCGTGTACCAGGCTGAAGTGGTGGCGATCGGGAAAGTCATGACATGGTTGAAGCATAATGTGGTATCCGGGAGGGATATCGCAATTTATGTGGACAGTCAGGCAGCGATCAAGTCACTAGGGGCAGTTTGTCTGAAGTCGCGGGTGGCGCTGGATTGCCGATCATCTCTTAACGAGATGAGCGAGTATTTCAGCATCCAGATAATCTGGGTCCCGGGTCACTCGGACGTCGCGGGGAACTGCAGGGCGGACGAACTAGCTAGGTACGGTACGACTCTCCAGATGCAGCCGGAAATGGTAGGTCTGGGGAGGCCTATGGCAGTGCTAAAATGGGCCCTCAGTAAAAAGGCAATCGCCTTGACAAATGAGAGGTGGATCAACACTCTCACGTGCAGGGTAGCAAAGCAAGTTTGGCCAAAACTGGACTTGCGGCGCTCCAAGGTACTAATATCCCTGGGAAGACAAGAAATAGGATTGGTCGTAGGGATAATGACAGGTCACTGCCTTTTTGGGGAGCATGCGAGAAGGCTGGGGATACAGACGAATGACTTTTGTAGAAGTTGCATGGACGAAGAGGAGGAGGAGACTTTGGAACACTTCCTATGCTCATGTCTGGCGCTATCATACAAAAGGCATAAGTATTTGGGTGTGTACGGTATGGACAGCCTTTCGGAACTCGCGGACTGTGGAGTGCGAGATTTATTACGCTATATAAATAGCTCTGGTTGGTTTCAACGGGAGTAATGGGGAGATGGGATCCTGTGGTATCACAACGGGTCATTGCTGGCCTAAGTGTGCGATAGCAGCCACTTCAACCTAACCTAACCTAACCTTCACTAAAATGCAAGATCTCATCTTCTCAGAGTTACTTGAGTATAAAGTTGTATACCCTTTCACCTTAAGGCCACAGGTCCTGTTTTTGTTAATCCAAGGTTCCTGGATTAACACTAGCTCCTCTCCTGATCTAGTCAATCTGAGAACGAGAGCCGCCGAAGCAGCCTTCGTATGGTGAAAATTAATCTGCACAACATTAATCATCATGCATTATCTCACTTACCTCTTCATGCATTTCCTGTTTCAGGCTATAATGCTACCTTCCCCCGAGGGGCCGCTGGTATTCGTCGTGTCAGCCCCCGTATTTAACGCTTCGCTGCATTGAGAATCATTCCCAGTCACCCTTCGCTCAGAAGGCTGCCTTTCTCCAATAGCAGCTCCACGTCATTATCTAATGTAACCCCATGCGCTTGCTCGACCGTCTGCCGCTGGGTCCGTCCGACGTCCACCTCCGGCCCGTCCTCCGAGCGCATGCCTACCTCATCTTTTTTAAAGGCGTTAAGAGTGATCGACCCGAAACCGAAGCTGATCACTCCCTTTGTCTCTGACAGGGGAGTAAGGGGCTTCTTATTGAGCAGCATGATTGCCATTCTGAAGACCCCTTTAGCCTCCTCCTGTTTGACAATCTTCCAATCTTTCGTTGGAAGATCTGGATTACTTTCATGAATAATCTCAAGGATCTCTTCTGGCTTGTCTGGTTTGGTTGGTAACCACTGAACCTCGCCGTTGGTTTACTCGGAATTTCTTCCTTGCGAACTGCCTCAAGCCTCGCGCCTATCCATACCTCCCCTACTTTGGCTATTGCCTTTTTATAAAGATACACCGATCTTTGATCCGAACACGCAATTAACTTTACGCGCCCTTCGTGCCATCCTGCATCTCTACAGAACGGAAGGCCCTGGATTTTCTCTCAGGACCTTGATGAAAATGGAGTTTAGTGCATTATACACTTCCCTCCACTTCTCTGCCCTCATGCTCCCATCTTCTTGACTTCTGTCAATTACGGCTAGCACCAGTACGTTCCCCTTTAGGATTTCGCTGAACAATTTCAGTTTCTCCTTGGGATCTCCGGATGCCGCTCCTGTGACCCTCTTGGCTCGATTGCTGCCGCCCACTTCGAGCTCATCCTGGGGCCTCTGCCTTTTAGGCACAAGGACCCTATACGAGCTGTCGCGGCCGACAATCTCCCTCGCCCATACCTACTCTACGCTGCCCCTCAGGGGTTGCAGCCAGTTTATCCAGAATTTTATGCGCCGACCATTTCTCCCTGTATCGTCGCTTTGCAGGAGGGACCCTTCCCAATCCCCCGCTTTCTTGCCTGGCATTGGTATCGCTGACTTCTGGCTTTGGTGCCATGGTACTGCTTCCCCTGCCACTGATGAGGTAGCTGCACCTTTAAGGTAAGAGCCACTTTCTTCCTTCAATTTTTCCGGTTTTTCAAGAGGACCGGCTCCCTTATTTTTATTTATTATATCTTCCATATTATTCCCACGAGTGTCAGAGAAATAATGGTCCACCTGCGCAGAGATCCGTATACGCAGGTAAGGCTAGATACAACTGGAGGCAGCCACGTATCCAGAGGGCTCCGTTAACGACTGTGCTTTGTTAAATGGGCCCCCAACCTAGGCGATCATCCCCAGCACCCCCGCCCTTATCCATCTTCCACCCAACCATTCACCCATCCATATGGATATCCCAAACCAATAGGACCCATTCCATTCAAGGGGGTAACCCGTTTAAAGGAGCCCCTCACTCACTACTTGGAGACTCCTGAAAAGGTGACGCTCAGCTTGCCTGTGGTTATTTGTTGTTGGTTTTATGGCGCCATCAGTTCGTCATTCCATACCGGGTATCATAGGCACTCAGAATTTATTAAACTGAGGTTAACCACTCCCCAGTTTCCTGAGACTCTCCTCCCAGCAGAGCTGCGGTTGGGGGCGGCTTATTTAATTCACCGCCAACTTAACTATCGATAGGCCGTCCACTATCCACCACCTGTGATCCCCCCCCCCCCCCCGATGGCTCCAACATGCCCCGGGATATATTTTATTAGTAAAACAAACAAAAAACAAAATGTCAAAAACATTAATAACCGCGTTTACAATCATAAACGCTGTTTCATTTCAACTCAATTCAACTTATTCGTTAAATGTTGCATATATATCAATATTAACATCGTTTTCAAGCTCCTGCATTCATTCAATTGTGTCATTCAATTGTGGTCTCCACCAGAATTCGTGAGACCAACCTCCGAAGATGGTGAATTTGTCTGATTAGTTTCCATATTTGTTCCACTCAATGCTCATTTATATTGTACTGTGGATGTTACCACTTGGAGAGGTATACTAGACACATTTGGTTGTTTCTACATAGTTGAAAGTTGAAACTTTGGAATATAGACATAGCTAAAATACAATCACCAAAAGGTTATAGTTGGGGTGATAATCACCATAAAGAATGCCATTTATGTAAAAGTGACGTGATTATCATCACTAATTCTTCTCAAGCATATCTCCTCCATTTACGAAGTCTATTATTGATCCTAAAATATTCTCGCACTTAATGTGAAGTAACACCTTCCGTCGTTTTTAATGGCATTTCCTAACAAAAATAAAATAAATTTTTTTTTAAATTTTTATTTGGTCACTGTAGTACGGTTAACCCACGATAAGAACCTGTCTAACCGTCTTTATTTTCGCTCTGCTAAAACTATAAAATTAACTGTGAAACAACCCAGACTTCTTTACTATGTGCCCATGTACTACTATAAAATACACATCAATGATATACAAATATATAAATAACCGTTATGTGCATCTTTACGAAACGAAAAACAACAAAAATTTGCATCACAAATTATGCGTTTTTTTTTAGTTTTGTTGCTGCTTTTTTTACGTACTATATTGTACCCATATTACTACACTTAAATTTTTTGTTGCAAATAAAATGTACAGTAAATTTATGCAGTTTCGATTTTCTTTTGTTTCTTAACAAAATTGACTTTGTGAAAGCATCACAAAGTTTTTATTTGTAATTTTTAATATATCGACAGGTGACAAATTTTATGTTTTTGGTGATTAAACGTATTATTTGGTACTGCATTAGCTTTGCGATGGCGTAACAGTTTTTTTTAATTTTTTTTTTGTTGCTTTGATTTTGATTCGACCGTGTATTTACAACAAACAGGAAATGCAACGCAACTACATGCACACAGCCGATCACTATATTTTTAGTATTTTGCGCTAAACAAAAATTACCATTGTTGCATTTTACATTTGCACACACACAAAGTAACAATAACGATCGTTTTATATTTTTGAGAATGATATTATTGGAAGAAAGACACAGAACAGAATACAGAAATCGAAAATAAGATCCTTTTTTGTAATTTTTCTGTTTGTCCCTTTTTCGTGCTTTTATTTAATTATTTATAGACATTCCTTCTGTATTGTGCGTTTTCGTTTTGGAAATAAGTCGAGCAGGTAGAATTATTTGTTTCTGTTCGTATTTATAGCTAGAGCTACATTTAAAAAAAAAAAAAGAATGAAGGCAACATTACACATACAATAGCTTGAAACGAAGTAAAAAAAGGGGAGTATTAACCAAGTATATAACAAGTGAATATCAATGCGTACATTTGTGTATATGTTTTATATACATGCTTACCAATGCCACTATATATACATACATACATTGTTCTTTGTATTTTTATCAGAAATTCATAATAATACGTTGTCTGTCAGGCTTTGCACTGTATATTATGTATTGGTTGAAATTTTCATTTTCTTTTATTTTTTATAACTTTAATAATGGCTTTACTGTGGTTTGAAAATTTATTGTTAAAAAAAATTGTTTTTGCTGTTGTTGTCTTGTATAATGAAATGAAACTTTTGTTGTGTTAAGTTTGTACACATGTTTGTTACAAACCTACATTTTTAACTTTTAAAAACTGAAAAACGAATAAAAACGCGTCATCATATTTGTATGTTAGTATTAATGTGTGGAGAGTGAGAGTGCGATTTTTGGATCTGTGTAATCTCGCTATTTGCGTCTAATTTTGCAACAGCTGAGCTTTGAAAATAAAAACGAAGTCGTTGAAATAATATCTGAGAAAACATACACATACTCTTATGTTATATACAGCAACAGCCCGTTCCGGAAATAAACATTCTTATCATTGTTACCTATTTGTTCAAACAAAAGACCAGAATATAACCCCTTAAACTTTTCCTTAATACAATATTTATTTATTTATATTATAGCTTGTGATTATAATGCAAAACACGAACAGTGGGGATCAAGGTTGGTGACAACAAGAGTCCAAGGGTTATTAAAATTAATTTAAAAAAATATTTATCATGTTTCAACCAATGAACCTGCCCAGTGCCCATCAATTGGCCAAGTGATAGGAGAAAGATCACATACGTCATAGGTTTCTGTGTCACCAAAGGAATCGCCGCCCCGGTGTTACAGTTATTAGCATGCTTGCTTTAAGCTCCGGAGGTCCCAGGTTCAACTCCTGGCGGGTGATGAAAAAATCACGGCTGATTAATGTACGATCAATGAATTAATCACTCATTATCCGTTAAAAAAAAATAATATACGAAACTTTGTCATGAAGCGGCCAAATCCTTCTAAGGTATGTAGCGTCAGCAAAAAAAAAAAAGGAATCGCAAGTAATTATATTAAAGCGACGGTATGTTGAACCTGTCATCGTACCTCTCGCCTATAGCTCATTTTTTATTAGTTTAGTTAAACATTTTCCCCTGTCTTCACCCCATTTCGAGTTCATTACGGAAAAACTCGTTCGGTAAAAGCACTGCTAGCCGGAATGCTAAACAAATACGACATAATTTGAATTTTTCAGTTGGATATGAAAACTCCTGAAGACATAACGTATTTATATCTTTTTCGACTAAGCATACCTCTTCAAATAATTCGTCAATATTAAGGTCAGCTAATACTTTTTTCAAATTAAGTTCTTCAATAACATCTGTTATTTCCTCGAATTTAAAAAATCCTGAATTTAAAGATAACTTGGCGATTTTAGTGAGCCAAGAAGTTTAAGAAAAATTGATATGTACATCAATGTACGCTAAAGTAATTTTAATAAAATCAACGAAATCGTTTTCAATTATAGATCTTTCGGTCAAATTTTCAATTTTTGAAAGTAATTGACGAACTTCGTAACCAAAAAATTTTTATTCAATTCTGTCCTGAAGTTTATTTTTGAAACCAACAAACATATCATGTAATTCGATGGCTGTACAAGTATTAAATTCTAATCTTTTAGTTGTTTCGGAATAAACTTTGAGAATATGCGATAAAAACAGCATACAGATTTGGATTTTCCGGGGATATTTTTTCATTTTTTATGTCGAATACTTGACGCATCTGTTTTGACAATTCTTCACTTAGAAAATATGTAGATATACAGCTGGCCATGTAATTACAAGTCTATCTATAGCAGGTAATAAAGCCAACCATCTCGTCGACACGTGACGAAGAATTTCTTTAAATTCAATTTCCGAGTAGTTACAAAATTCAATAAATTTTTGTCTACGTTTAGCGGCATTCGAGAAATAAGAATATGCTTTTAGAATAATATTTTCAACATATACGTCTAAATTACATAACGATCTCTTTAAAGCATTATAAAAAATATGAGCGTAACAATTGCCTTTCAAAATGTTTTCATTTTATTTTTTTAAATTAGTAAATAACGAATTATTTTTTCCAAACTTTGAGTTTGTGTTATCAGCGCTTAAACAGACAACGTTATTTATATTTAGTTTTAAATTATCTAACACGTTTTTCACCATATCACTCATGCCTACGGCAGTTTCATTTGAACTTTCCACGAAATCTATAATTCTATTTTGAATCCCAAGCGATTTATCAAAAACTGAAAGCAAACTGGGAAAATTTTTCGATTTTTCCGGTTAGATGCATCAGTTTGAATTCCGAAATATACGTCACTTGATATTAAATATGATACCAAATTATTTAGTATAAAAGGACCAAGCACATTTTGTACGATCATTGTGGTGGCTTTTGTACGACCGCAAGAAATTTTTTTGGCAATTTCTGAATCGGGCAGACTTTTTTTAAGTAATTTTAAATTGCAATCCAAGGAATTGTAAGACAAATTACGTTTTACATTATGAAATATATGGACAATTTCTCTTGCGAGGAATTCATTTTGACAAAGAACTTATCCAAAATTTGACTGGTTGAAGCCGCTGATGAATTAGCTTGATGCGCTGTTCCATTTTGATGAATCCGAAGTGCTGAATACCCTTTATATTCTACTGAGAAATCTACTCGACAAACAGTACAATGTGCTTTTGAAGACGAATTGGCGGCTTTTTTCAGTCAGAAATATTCCTTTAACCACTTATTGTTGAAAATGCAAAGTCGCTTTTTTTAGCCTTTGGCGGAGTTTTATCATTTTCAGATATTTCTTCCAAATCAGACATTGAGTATTTATTCTGTAAAATGACAAAAAATTAGCAAAACACGTCTCAAAACATATTAAATACATAAAACTACTTTTCCACACAAAACTATTACATATTTTTAAATTGATTTAATAAATGTTACTGACCTTTTTGCATTTAAGCACAAACAACTATACTTTCAAAACAATTTATATAAATATGAATTTTTAAATGATGTAGAAATTAAGCTGAATTTGACAGTTTTGATAGGGCCACCAATAAAAATGTGTTTCTTTGTTGAATAGAAACACATAATTCTGCAGGGATGTGTACTTAAATTAAACGAGTGATTTTATAGTTTACTGCGGAAAGCAAAATACACTGTCTAAAATTATTTTTCGATAGCGTTGGAAAAATTCAAATAAATAAATTTATAAAACGAAATAATTAAATATAAAGTGCAGAAAATCTTTATACCTTTTTGGTTATGTTTTCATTAATAAAAAATTAAATTATACACGAGTTTTGTTTATAAATTTTTTGGGAACATAATTTATTTTGCCTTCAGGAGTACATTTTCGCCTTCGTGGAGGATGGAGACAATTTTTTAAGAAAGGAGGACTGTCCTCCACAAAGGAGGACGGGTGGCAAGCCTACTCTCGCCTCTCCTTACAGGGTTACCAGACGTATTCTTTAAAAAGTACACGTAGGGGTTGCAATTTTTGGCATAAATGTACATATCCCTTTTTTTATCACATGAAAATCAAATGTACTTTGAAATAAATTCATTAAATTAAAATAAATAAATTAATTAATAAATTTAAAAAAAAATCAATCATATATAAGGCCAAAATGAAATATTAATGTTTGAAGGAGAGGTTGTTTGGGTTGTCCCTAAAAACCGAACAAAGTTAGGTATTTAGGTTAGGTAAGAGAAAATATTTAATACTTGACTTCCGGAAAGGATTGATTAGCTAATCCACCACAAATCCAATTGCGATGACAGACTAGGGATTCATTTTCTAGGCAGAGAAGTGAAATACTATGACGGTGATTCGCTCAAATATAACTAGTAAATTAGCTGGACTCGTTTTTTAAAGCATTTTCCGTTTTTCCAGAATATGGCTCCCTTTCCAGAATATTTCGTCCTTTTCCAGTAGGTCGAATAGTTTTGAGGTAATTATTTACCTCTTACTCCCACATCCACGAAACACGTGATTACATACAATGTGATATACCGTTATATTATAAATTTATAATACAAACAGAATAAAACTAAAAAATAAATTAACTATGCTTTGTTACTTATTTCCAATCTAATCGATCTGAGTACTAAAAATCGGTTTCTTATTTCCGCTCAGATCGATGGACAGCGATTTTGGTCGCAAAGTGAGGATTGATTTGAGGATTACCGGAAGGTAATAGTATTGGTAAATTGTATTGATGTCGAGTGGGCGTTTTTTTAGTTTTTCATTTAACATGATGCAAATAAGAGAGATAAGAGGCACGAATAAGAGGGATAACATGATACCAATTACCAATAAGATAAATAAGCTCAGAAGAGAACAATCGAGAGAATATATAAAAATATTAACAACACTTTATTATGCTCTTATATACTTCCACACATAACTTGGGAAGAAACAACAATATTCAAAATAAAAATTAAAAATATTACGAATGGGGCCGACGAAGAATGCATAAATTTAAAAATCATTTACCGTCTTACTTTGGTAAAAGTTATTCCTATCCGGATAGGATATAGGAATGAAATTTTGCCCAAAGTAAGAACAATTCTTCTTCAGAATAATTTTTTGTTTTTACTTTCAACAGTTGGTATAGTGAAAATAATATCTCAGCGAAATTCTGACAGCTCTCGCGCATCAAAACAAATGGCTTAAACACAGCGATGTATTTAGGCTAATTCGTTTACATTTTGAGGTTAGAATTTGTCTATTTTGAATTATGTTTTTCCTCAAATTTATTCACAATAATTAATGTAATTTTAATTTAGATAACACACTAGCACTAGAACTTTTAATAATATTTAAGATAATTTTAATGTCATTAGCTTGCCTCGAACAAATTGAAATTTAAAATCGAGTTTTTTATTGGTTTGCTTTAACTGACATTTCTTTCTAAATATGCCTAGTTCGTACCTTAAATGGGTATAACGTTACATATCCAGTGGTGTTGTTAGTATATTAGTACTCAGCCGACCCTTCTTTGAATTTTTAATTTTTTTTAACTACTTCACTGTTGGCTGCGCACAACGATGAAAAAATGAGTTTCGCTGAGATATTACTTTCACTATACCAATCTCTAAAATATAATTTATTATTTAGAATTTTAACAAATATAAAATAGTGATGAAAAATTATTGAATAAAGTATAATAATTCTAAATGATAATTAACAAAATTTAAAATTCTGATTTATCGAAAAATTGAAAATTGTTATTTAATACCAAGGCTGTGTTTCAAACGAAGAGAAAACCGCATAAAAAGTTAAATTTTTGGCATTTTATTCACCATACAAATTTTAATTGGTTACGGACCAGTTAAAAATTTGTAGCGTTTTGTTTTTCTCTACGCAAATCACATTTTAACCAGTTTCATTTGAAACACCAAAACGATTAAAAAGTGAGGAAAATTTAATATTTTTTACCACAGTTAAAAAATTTAACCTTTTACCCGATTGAAACACAGCCCAACTCATAAAACTAAATACAATGTAATATATTTACTCTAGTGGTGAACACTGCAACTAGGTGAAGAAGAGAATTTTTCTATTCCTTGTTCTTAGCGGCATTGTTGTTGTAAAATTGCCAAAGTAAAAGCATTGCCACATGCCATAACTACAGACGTTTTTCTAGAAACAGATTTTCCATTTATGATTAAATGGCTCCATATTTTGTGGTTAAAATAATGATAAATGATATAAAATAATTCAGATTATTAATCAATATTAGAAATTAACAATAATTTAACAATTTTAATTGAAAAATTATCATTTTTCGTTTCTGCCGTTCCCCGGAAACGAATTTTGACTTAAATGGTTATTTTTCAATTAAAATTGTAAAGTTATTATAAATTTGTTATTTTAATTAATAATATGAGTTAGTTTATATTATTTATCATTATTTTAAATACAATATATGGATCCATTTAATCATAAATGCAAAATCTGTTTCTAGAAAAACGTCTGTAGTTATGGCATGTGGCAATGCTTTTAGACTACAATTTATTTATGTTGCTTATTTTTTATTGACGAGAAATTTTTTTTTTTGTTTACGTTATTACGTAATTACGTATATATATATATTTTTTTTTTTGGTTTTTTATTAACGAAACCAAATGAATGTCGTCGCTCGTCGGTTACAACAGCGATAGAGATAAAAACACGAATATACTCGGATATTATCGAATTAAAATTGCGTAATTATGTAGTATTAATGTTATTGTGAGTCTCGCGAACATCCGATGATTATTCAGAAATCGAAAATTGTCCAATGATTGTTAGTTCTATTTTTGGGTATACATATACATACATTATACCACAAACAAATATAATCAGACGAACCAATAGTACCAAATCATTGAAAACGTGGCTTAATAATGAAATACCAACTGGCACCCCACAATGCACCTAATGTTTTAGATTGTGGGGTGCCAGTAGAAATATTTCCATATAAACTGGGGCCGTTGATTTTAATCAAAAATTTGTTCCCATTGGTTCATCTGGTTTATCTGTGATTATACATAGTACATATAGAAATCGTTTAGGCAATTTCATATTACTGCGGGTGCGGATGTTTATATCCCATCTGCTTGTTCTATTAGCTTAGCTTAGAAGATTAGAATATTTCGAAAACTGGAGCCATCAGAGAAATTCTGACGTAGAATTCGAATTCAGAGAAAAAACCTTCGGAAAAGTATATTCTGGGCCCGATGTATCCGATGAATTTCTGAAATTAAATATGGTAAATCAAACGACTTAATTTTGTGGTTCCGTTATGTTCGTTCAGTTAATTTTAATTTTTTTTTTAAATAATTTTAATAGATACTTCCAGAGATCATAAATATCTCTGTGTTGAATATTAGTATTTCGGAGAAAATCAATTAATATTAATTAACTAAATAAAATCAAGATATATATTTTAAAATCGCAGTGCCATGTGCCAATAATAATTTAGTGCTTTTTGATGTTGCATCTTGCATGCGGCTTTAGATTTGGATTGTTGATTTTTTTATTAAACATTATCTTCAGCAATAGTAAAAATTAAGTATAAAATGTTTTACTATACCTAAATATTAAAATTTGAAATCTAAACAAAATTTGTGCAGCGTTGTATTTGCTGGAAAGGAAGTGCAAATTCCAAGAAAATATAGATGATTTCCCGCTCAAAAAGAAGATTAGAAATGGAGGCTTTTTCGAAACAATGCAATTCCACTGTTAGTGTCATGGCTTTCGAGTCAAGCGGTCGTGTTTTTTTGTTTTTTATTTTCCTCAAAAATTTTATTTAAATAAGAACTGAAATGTCAACTTGGGTATAAACGAAGTTCTTTGTGATGGTACTTTAGTTCAAATTTAGGTATCTTCGATCAGTTTCAGTATATTTCTAACAAATAAGAATTATGTTTTTGAGTTTTAGTGATTGTGTACATTTCACATTAGATATAACATAAATAATTAGCTTGTATTAATAAACTCAACTGCGTAGAATTTTCACATAAAATAGTAGTTATAAATTAAATTAAATTATGTAAATTTACAATAAATAATTCTGCGAAGGATATATTTCGTGCGATAATAAAATATTGGTGCACAAGTAAAATGGTGAATACCAACAAATTAAAATGTGTCCGAACCAGTTGAATTTTGGTATTCTAAGTAGTGTTATGATTGAAATCAAGAAGATGGTCGGGATTGGTAGTAACGGTTAACGGAAATTTAGAGACAACTTTGAGTGAATTACTTAATTGGATTATAATTAAACAGCATCTGAATCAGCACGAGATTTCCGGAAATAAGAACCTTGAACCTGAAGCAGTAGGCGAATACGGAATTGTGGATCTTGGTTTTACCGAGATGTTAATTTATACTTTGTTTCAGAGTCTAAATTTAAATAAGTTTTTGCTCGGTTTATGACTTAAAAAGCAACTGATTAAATTTGATCTCAATTGTCAGAGACATTATTGATCATAAATATTAATATGTATTTGTAAATAGGGAGAGGGTGGAGTGGGATCTTAATTAAACGTGTTAACACATAAATGGTTTCAGATTTAAAAAAAAAAAGGAAACATTTTTTAAATATTTAAATTTTAAAGTTGAAGCAAATAGTTGAATGCAGTTAGTTAGGGTTGGCGGGAGTGTTTTTAAGAGATGGTCTCTGGCAGGGTTTATTAAAAAAAAATTAATCTGTCTATTGATTTATAATTTGTTCTTAAACTTGAAAAAATTTAAATTTAATTTTTAGTTTCTGATTTTAATTCCAAATTTGAAATTAAATAAATTCGATTTTATTTAAGTAAGTAAAGTTTAGAAATAACTAATTAATCACGATTTCGATTTCGACTTCGATTTTTAGGAGGTCCCGTGGAACCTGACTCAACCTTCCAGAATCTTCCAACATCTAGCGGATTTGTGGTTTTTGGAATTGTGCTAACTATTCAATACTTAAGTGAATGTATCTCGTACAAGATTGAAGCTGCGTCGTTTTATTGTTATGCTGGAATACCTAATATAATACAAATTTATAAACCGTGTAGGTTATTATTTTAAGGCTTGTCAAATTTAGTGATTAATTTGCTGTCTTGACAGTTTAGATGCCTAATTTAACCCTTAAATGACACACTTAAGAAAAATCACTTAAATGCCACACTAGGGTCTTTTAGACCCCAGCTTGAAAATTTCCCATTATTTCTTTCAATATGAACGTTGATTTTTTTCTTATCGTCGGAGATGGCCGACCACGGCTCTGGCCTGTCGCTTGATGCTCCCCTACATACAAAAGTCGTTGATCCAAAGTATCCTCTTCCATATCTTTCTGGCCTACTTCCATGGCACTCTCTGGAGCACTGCACATCAAAAAGTCTGAATCATTGTCTTTACTGTGCTCAAACACGTTATCTTCTCCTCCTGAAGATGCTTCGTCGATGGATTCACGATGCTCATTATCGCTTACTAGCACTTCTCGGACGGTTCAACTCCGTAAATTATACGCCATCTAATAATACGTCAAAATCAAAAGAAATATGATAAACTAAACAAATTTTAGCATCGAGCGCTGTCTTACTCACGATCACGACCAAAGACAATAAAACAACACAAAAAATGGCAAAAACAACTTTGAAAAAATATTTCGTATACAATACAAATATTTTTATTGAATTTTTATCAAATCCGATCACCTAGAGATCTTAGTCGTATTCCATTTTTGTTGTCTGGTCAATGTATATTAGTCTCTGTCTTTGTTTCTTGAAAATCGGATAAGTACCTTTCGAATTACTTTGTTTACAGGCAGATATCAGCAGGGGGGATATAAGGCATCTCTCTCGCTCTAGGTCTGCTAGAGTTGAGATGACTAAAAATTACTTCGATTTTCACACAAATATACGTATGTGACACACTGGGGGCCGTTGGATCCCACCGTAATTTTGGACCTTTCTACACAGCTGCTAGCAGTCAACCGGCTTGCTCTGAGTACGTAAACAGGTAGTGCAATATGTCATCTATATAGCAAGGGGGAACACGACTAGTGTTTGGCTTTCCCGACACTTCTAACGATCCCGGGATTCGGGATTATAAAAACTAAAAATCCCGGGATTTCCCGGGACCCGGGATTTTCGTATTTATATTCGCATTCTTATAGTATTTGTTCTAAAGAAAAGCACAAATTTTTTTAAATATACTTGTTTATTTTTAATTGCATTAAAACAAAATCATAAGTTCATAATGTGCTTGATATAAGTCTAAAAGGAACTTCAAACTAACTTCGCCGCCCCGGTTTCACAGTTGTTAGCATGCTTGCTTTAAACCCCGGAGGTCCCGGGTTCGATTCCCGGCGGGTGATGAAAACAACACGGCTGGTTAATGTAGGATCAATGAATTAATCACTCATTATCCGTTAAAAAAATGATAACGAAACTTCAATATGAAGCGGCCAAATCCCTCTATGGGATGTAGCGCCAGCGGAAAAAAACTTCAAACTAAGAACATACACATACATATAAATATTTTGTATCGTTTCTTAAAAAAAAATATTATTTATAAAACTAAAAATAATTATTTTAATCAATTTATGCTTAAATGAAATCTCCCAAATTTTTAATCTTCTTAATTATTATTTCTGAGATTACTATAGCGCTTACGCCAGATTTGGATCGTTTCGATTAGACGATGGAAATAAGAATTAAGGAAACATAAAATATTCATAGATTTATCTGATAAATTAGCTATTTTCCTCGTGCAAAAATTTGAGGAGCTAGAAAATACCCGCTCACTTTCGGTAGAAGTTGGATGAATACTTTTTAGAGCATTAAATAGCTCTTGTAAATTGGGTGTCAACTTTCCAGTTTCGAAAATATTAATTTCCTTCTTAAATAGTTGACCTTAATTATTTACAATGGATTCAATAATTTTGTCGACATCCTTTATAGCTGCAGCCAATCTGCTATTCAAAAATCCCGTATCTGTTGTTAAAATGATATCGTTGGTAGTAGCAATATCTTCAACATTCTGAAACTCTAGCTCTGATTCTAATTGAACTCGATTTGCAGTTTGTTCTGCTTCAGTAATACTGAATAATCGGACCATAAGTTTTTCACATGATCTTTTTATCGCACCCTTAGATGAAACCGGGTGTTCATTGTTTTTCGCCTCGGATAAGAATAGCGGGGTTTGCAGGTATTTAATCAATGAAATTAATTCTGGATCCCTTCTTTCATTTATACGTAATTTTATCGATTGTAATATTTCCTTATAAATATTTGAAGCGTTTCCTTCTAACGATTTATATAAAAATACTAATATATCTTCACTCATAAATTAATTAGCGTCTCTTCTCCCAAGAGCTTCTACAGCTAACCTCACTGGCGTTAAAGCGTGTACCAAATCAAATATTATGATCATATACTCATTATTCAAATAATTGCAACAGTTTATCGTGTATGTGGCGTGGATATCTATTGACTTCATAACGTACTGTAGCGTAATTTCATTAAACACAAAGCTAGTACTACTTTTGTTACTCAAATTAAAATTAATAAAAAAAATTTAATTCCCGGGAAATATTTATAGATTTCCCGGGATTCGGGATTTACCAATTTTCCAAAAATCCCGGGAAATTTATCCCGGGAAATCCCGGGAGCCAAACACTAAACACGACATGCATTTCCGGCGGAAACATTTAAATATGTACGATTGAAAAAGGTCTGGGTCCACTGGACCTCATGTGTCATTTAAGGGTTAATTTATATTTAGGGAGTTACGGGCTGATTTTTAAATTAATAATTAATTTTGAAATAAATTACGATTTAAGTCTCATAGAATAGGAAACGAACCAGTTGGTTATTAAATATGATGCCATAATAAAATAATCGATAAATTTGTTTTAGATTAGAAACACGTGAGAAACATGACTGAATTTCCGGAAACATTAAGCATCCAACTGATGTAGGTAGTATAAAAATTGGTTTGCTTTGATTTTTGCCTTCTGTTGATTTACAGGCACTTCAGTTCCGACTTCATACTTCAGAAACTAATTAACGTCTTATCACTTTGCTTTTGCTCACAGGTGGTATTGATTGTAATTCATTATAGGAAATCGTCCATCCAAACTTCTATAATCTTAGTGGCAGGTTTGCGGAAATGCTTTATTTCTAATAGTAGTTTGGGCTAAACTGTAGTTTCAAGTAGCTGAGACTAATTATATTTATTATGTTAGGTCATCTCTGAGCTACGGTTTTATAACTGAATGTTATTTCAGAATGTAGTTGTTACAACAAAATTAAACTTAGATAGTTAGTTAATAATTAGAGTTAGACAGCGCTTAATCATATTGCAACAACAACGGTCAAAAGGCGGGTTCTAGAAGCTGAAGCAGCCAAAGGAAACAGACACTAATATTAACATTAAGGTTGTTTATACCACTTAAAAATTAATTCGTAATAGGTTTATAGAAATTTAAATTTAATTAATTGGTTGAGAGTGCGATTAGTTATTTAAAAATCAAGCAATCAATTAAAAACGGCCGGAGGAAGTAAGGTGGTGGGAAATATATAACGGGTAATTATTAACTAATTAGTTTTGACTTTAGGATGGCAAGGTTGGCAAGTAGTTTTTAGAAAAAATGTAGTAAAGTAATTATTAAAAAAAATGTAACAATTAACCGCCAAGGTGTTTGTAACCGGGTCGATCTCAATCCTATACTAACAATCCTATCCAATCCTTCCAAGTAAATGTAAAAAAGGGTGTACGGTGGGCCCGGCGTCAACAATTTTTAGAATTATCGGGAGATCCTGCTAACATGCTAAATGCTTGGTCGTATATATTCTAAATCAATCAATCAATCAATTAATTGCAATTCCACTGTTAGTGTTGGTCATGGCGGTATCTCTGTTATTTAGGATCATTTGAATGGTGAACAACACAAGACTAACGTCGCTTCTTCAAGTAGTTGTCAATCATTGATACTGTTTTTATACAGTCGACAGTCGTCGACGCGAAATTTGTATCGGTACATATTTTGTGTGGTGGATGGCTTCCCCAAATTTACATGGATCTACCCTACGAAAACCTTGAACATCAACGAGGTTATTCAGCGACTTAATGCACAAAAAGCAATTTTTGGAAATCCTAAGAGGTTGATCGCAGACAGAGGTGGAGCTTTTTGTTCAGCAGAATTCAGCGAGTATTGCGCTAAAGAAGGAATTGATCTTCAATTGGGAACGGCTGGTGTAGCGACTGGAAATGTGCAAGTGGAACGAATATTTCGTATTATAATATCAGTTCTGGCAAAATTGTGTGCTGACAATTCAGGAGAGTGGTATAAAAAACCTGACGATCTTCAACGCTACCTGAACAATTCGGTACAACGAGCAATTGGAATGTCACCCTTTGAACTTTTATTTGGTGTCAAAATGCGTACAGCTGAAGATGTCAGCTAAAACAAGTCGTTGAGGACGAATTGATGAGGGCGTTTATTGATGACCGTGAACATCTGAGTGAAGAGGCGAAACAAATATTGCTGCTATTTAAAGAGAGAACCGACGAGGGTACGATCGCAAGCGAAAAGGGGCATATAAGTAGATGATTGGGGAATATGTCCTGATCAAGAAAACACAGTTCAACAATGCTGCGAAATTAGAAAGAAAGTATCTGGCGCCATACAAGGTAAAGAAAGTAAAGGGGTGCGATAGATACAACGTTCAAAAATTATCGCAATCAGAGGGTCCACTAAACACATCGACATGTGCTGCTTACATGAAACCATATTATGTTGGGATGCCAAGCGAAGAGGAAGATAACGATACGATTGAGGACTTCGAGGAAAATGAAGGTCTATCCGGGCCGGATAGAATTCCAGGATGACCGTGTGGGATTCGTAATCATCGTTCCCAAATACATTCCTATTCAAATTTAATTGTTTGATTTAATTTATGTACTATTTATTATGTTAATATTGTATATGTGTATTATGTGCTAAAGGAATAATTTTGTTGTTGTAAAGTGGCAATTGTATTCAATTATTTTTAGAGAAAATAATTATAAACTCGTTCATTCTTGTTGGGCGATTGAAAGCATCATCATCACGGGTTTTATTTAAAAAAATATCTTACATTTATATATTATATATATATATATATATATATATATATATATATATATATATATATATATATATATATATATATATATATATAATATATATATATATATATATATATATACATATATAAATAAAATAAATAAATAAATAAATTCAGCACTACTGGCCTAAACCGCCTTCAGCTGTGCACCTTTCCATGGCTTTATGTTATGAGACCTGAATGCGCCTATTGTCTTCGGGCATGGTCGTACCAATGACGCGTGTGAAGTACTTCATAAATCTTTCCTAAATACAAAAATGTTTGAAAGTATTAGCATAGACATTCATAATAGATCTCTCATTTGACTAAAAACAGAAAATAAAAACAAAAATTTTCCATTCAAATATTATCAGTGTATTGCATATACGTATTATATTTGCAACGCATTCTAAAATTATTGCCTTATAAAATACACAACACAACGATACATTGGAATTATCAGAAGTTTTTGTTTTTTTCCTTTAGTTACTATGAAATGAGAAATCTAGTATGAATGTCTATGGTATTAGTAACCAATCAATATTGAAATTTTTTATCGAGAAATTGAAAGTAAAGTCTGAGAAGCACGCGCGTTACTAAATAATATATGATATTTTGTCCGGAAAACAGAGTATGTTGATAAAATAATTAATGGTCCATTACAGGTTTGTGCAAAATTTGGGGATATTCTCTTGGAGATAAGTGGGGTTAATATGACAAAATCACCATCTAGTGCATATTGAAATCAAATTGAACGGTGATTGTTGCACATTTTACTTTACTAAACCACTTTTCATATTTTGTCCGGAAATCGGAGTATGTTAATAAAATAAATAATGGTCCATTCCAGGTTTGTGCAAAATTTGGGGACAGTCTCTTGGAGATAAGTGGGGTTAATATGGCAAAATCACTATCTAGCACAAATTGAAATCAAATTGAACGGTGATTGTTGCACATATTTGAATCGTAACGGCCAAACCCTAATTTAACTTAGATTTGTAGAGGCTGACGGCTTCGGTAACTCTCACGGGCATGCGGAAGGTCGCTGCGCTCCTCAACCCCTGCATAGCCCTCCGGGTGGCTGTAGATTTCAACTTCAGGGGACGTAGGAGCCGTGATCAGCAAACATGTTGTACTGCGAGTTGTATGTAGGAGCGGATTATATGGAACCTATTAATAACACCCACTAAAAAGAAAAATAATTGCACTATTTATCACCGTTCAATTTGATTTCAATATGCGCTAGATGGTGATTTTGCCATATTAACCCCACTTACCTCCAAGAGAATATCCCCAAATTTTGCACAAACCTGGAATGGTCCTTTTTTTATTTTATTAAGATACTCCGATTTCCGGACAAAATATAAAAAGTGGTTTAGTAAAGTAAAATGTGCAACAATCACCGTTCAATTTGATTTGAATTTGAGCTAGATGGTGATTTTGCCATATTAACCCCACTTATCTCCAAGAGAATATCCCCAAATTTTGCACAAACCTGGATTGAACCAACATTTATTTTATTAACATGCTCCGATTTCCGGACAAAATATGAAAAGTGGTTTAGTAAAGTAAAATGTGCAACAATCACGGTTCAATTTGATTTCAATATGCGCTAGATGGTGATTTTGCCATATTAACCCCAATTATCTCCAAGAGAATATCCCCAAATTTTGCACAAACCTGGATTGAACCAACATTTTTTTTATTAACATACTCCGATTTCCGGACAAAATATGAAAAGTGGTTTAGTAAAGTAAAATGTGCAACAATCACCGTTCAATTTGATTTCAATTTGTGCTAGATGGTGATTTTGTCATATTAAACCCACTTATCTCAAAGAGAATATCCCCAAATTTTGCACAAACCTGTAATGAACCATTATTTATTTTATTAACATACTCTGGTTTCCGGACAAAATATCAAATGTTATTTAGTAACGCGCGTGCTTCTCCGACTTTACTTTTAATTTCTCGATAAAACTTGAAATGTATTTTAAAACATTTCAATATTGATTGGTTACTAATATTTTGAAACATTTTTGTATTTAGGAAAGATTTAGGAAATACTTCACACCCGTGTATCAATGATTAAATTTTTTTTTTGTATTCCTTAAACGAAACCTCAAGTAATTAATGTACAAAATTTCATATAAATTGGTCAATTAATTTTTTATCGTAACGCAATTACCAAGCCAACCCCAAACCCAACCCACAACTCACTCACAATTTCAACCTCAAATCAACATTTAACTTAACCCCAAACTGAACGCCTAACTCAATCCACAAATCAACCTCTGAATAATTGCCCAACTGAACCCCCCAATCATTAGTTGAGCAAGCTAACTTAATCCCAGCTTAACTTCAACTAAATCCCAGCTCGAACCAAATCTAAATCCTCTACCCGACAAACTCAACGGCCAACTCAATCCCGTATTCAACTCGATTCGAAAATTACATGAGTGGAGAACTCAACTAACTTCCAACTTAACCCTAAATGCAATGTTAAATAAATTACCAAACCGAACCGCTTGAACCTGAACTCAAGCCCAACTCAACCCATAACCAAACTTCAACTCAATCTCAACTTAACCTGCAACCTAGCCCTTAAATCAACCCCGAAATTAACATGGTCAACCCAAAAATAAATCCCAAACTGCA
This sequence comes from Tipula helvola, assembly GCA_963556165.1. NCBI lineage: Eukaryota > Metazoa > Arthropoda > Insecta > Diptera > Tipulidae > Tipula > Tipula helvola. The sequence goes on from OY744483.1 coordinate 199,483,868, forward strand.
CTCCTAACTAGAACCCTAACTCCCCCCCCCCCCCCCCCCCCAATCTTCTGGCATTCATAGTGGGATGTCCAGTTCTGTTCGATATTTCTGTATAAACCCCATCCTAAAAAGGATTTAAAATTTTACTTTCACAACTTTTGATATTTCATTCGATAAGTTAAAAGAATTTTTGGAGGTGGTTCGCTTTAGGTTCAACGTTAAATTAAACTTTTGGTTTTGAGTTTTGATTTTCAAAAATTTCAAGTCATAGTTGGTTCAAAGCTTTCCAAATCAATTGGCTTTGGTTCTGCTTCTGGTTCGGGAAAACCAAACATCAAAATTTAATACCTTTAAGGAAATCAGTTTAAAATATCATATCTGTATCGAATTTACTGATACTCCATGATTTGTCGCGTACCCTAGAAAAATGAGAAGAAAAGCAAATTAACTGGAAAACGAATTTTGCTGGCAAGAGCTAATTTTCTTCTGAAATTTGCTTGTTTAAAAGTTATATGTATGTATGTACATACATACATATATACAAAATTGCAAAAAATGTTAAATATTTGGACAACAGCGAAATGTTTAATCGAGAATCCAGCAGAATGTTTTCTACAAACAAAATTTAACTATGGGCTCTTATTGGGTATTTGTGGTATATATCAAACGCAACGATCACATCGGTGTACATGAAAGAATAGACGGTTAAAGTAAAAAAAAATTTAAGATTTGATTTTTATTTTTACTTTTTTTTTCCTTCTTCGAAAAATATATAGACGAAGAAGCAGAGCAGAATGATCATGCAATCCAGTGAATATATTATACGTCGTATAGGTATATGTAAGCTGAATATTCAACAGGGTGTCTTTAAATCTAATAGAAAAAACTAAAAGATAAAACCCTTTTCATGTTTTGTCTTATACATTATACATGTATGTACAGTACAAATATCCATATAACATTTTCATTTATTTTCCCATCGGCCATCGACATACTCGTAACACAGAATATACCAGTTTTCCGTTTTGTATTTTCCTTTCTTTTTACCGAATGGAGAATTTAAAAAAAATGCCAAATAATAAATAGAAAGATGTGGCTGGAGGCAGCCTTATGATTATACATCACGAAATATGCCGTATACGTGTGGCTATATACGACAAGGTGATTCCTGTATACATACATACATGAAAAGAAACAAGTGATTTCCCCTTCGTAAATAAAAATATAGGAAATAATAAAAAAACAAAAAAAATCACCCCTTATCAATATCACTTATCAATAATACACACAATTCACGTTGAACGCAATAACAGCGAATAAAAAAAAAAAAAATTAGACAAAAAAACAAAACAAAAAGGGTTCTCCGGGGGTTCTTATCATATTAAAAATAACGACATACATATATCAAACAATACGCATTCCTACATATGAATCACCCTATTTACATACTCCCCAATACATGAATAAAACTAAAAACAAAAAAATGTTTACGAAAAAATTCTTACCAAACATGCATGCTATGTCTCCTCTACACTCTCTTTAGAAGTACAACACACAACTGTAACGCCAAACAAAACAACAACAATAAAAACAACTGACTCACACAAGCAATGTGAATACACATTGTAAGTACAGTAAAACGGTGTAGGCTATGCGATCATAATGGGGTGGGTGATAAAGTTTTGGACATTTCAAAATTTTACAGGTACTCAAAAATCACAATACGATTACACTAAATTGGTACAGAAGTTACTACAAAGTCCAGCACCCTGATTCTCTAAAAAATAAGTTAATGGGTAAACGTGTAAACTTGCGAAAACAGAAGCCTACTTTAATAAATTCGAAATTTTTCGATTTGATTACTACTTCAATTAAAATTGTAAAATTGCAAACTAATAAAAGAAAGCTTTGCTTTTTTACAAGTTTACACGTTTACCCATTATCTTACCTTTTAGAGAATCAGGGTGCAGTAGATAAATTATTGCAAGTTTCAATATAATATGATGCCCGATTTCACAAAACAAAACAAGAATTAATCTTCAGCTAAATAATATTTCATCTCTTTCTTCTGTACTGTTATGAAATTTCGATATGTTTCATAACTCAAATTCAACGCAACCTGATGGTGGTTTTTTATTTTTTTATAAATATGTATTATAACACGCGAGAGAATTAAATAATTGACTGCAATTTTATAAATGAGCATTAACGCAAAACAGTTATTAAATGATCTCAAAATAATAATATTAATATTTAAGCAAATATGGCAAAAATGTAATAAATGAAAAACAAATTGACACACTATTAAGGCATTGCCCCATGCACGAACGACAAACCGGTATTTCAAACCGTCAAATCCAATTATTGGCAAAATTGTTTGTTTTTCAATATAAAAATTATTAAAAAATAGTTCTAATCTATAAAATCCAACTTATTCTAAGAAAATTTTATTAAAATTGATTCAATTTCATTCAAGAAACTCCAATTATAGGAGATATATAGGAGAAAACTCCTTTTGTGCAAAATCCTAATCAAAGACTATTAGTAAATTTTAATAGTTCTGCCTTTCAAAGTAGTACTTATACTTATGTATTTATATTGATTTTCCAGTGGAAGCAGAAAGTTTTCTTTATGTAAGAAGTTTTAATGAGAAAGAAATCAGGCAATCACAAACTGGGTTAGAAAAGTATTTTTAGATTATTAAACTGGTTGAAACCTACCGAGATTTCGCACCCAATGAATGTGGGTCAAAAGGAATGTTGGCCAAACTAGCATAGAAGAATGGACAAAAAGACATATAAGGCAAGTTAAAAACCCTCTTCTCGACTGTTTTCTTAAAATAGTAAAGTGAAACTGATTAGGGAGCACTTAGTTTCAATCTGCACAAATAAAATTACCAATTTCAATACCGAATATTTTAACAGGCTCAAAACCGGACTTATCATGACGTCCTTAGTCCTGCAGGCTTGTTAAAATTCGAATCTTTTATTCGACTGGACATAAAGTGCCCCCTCCCCCACAGAGTTTTCACATTGTGTATACATATACAGTTCTGAACCATTTGGCATTGCAGTATCCACTGTAATCACGCTACACATATTTTTGTTTCTCATATATACATTTATACATACATATATGCATATATATTTACAATCCTATATAAATGTACACACATTTTTGAAAATATACAACAAAAGCAACAACAACAAATTTTTACGTACCCACCACTACTACTTTCTCACATGACAAGTTGCTTTAGAAAATTTTTAGCTATACAAAAAAAATAAAAAAAAAATTTCATCTCACCCCATAAAGTATTAAATTTATGACCATAAAATATTATACCAAAAATTTTCAATACTTTCTTAGCCGTAATCGACGCATAAAATACCATAATACCATTACAATTGTGTTAAATTGGAAAAAATTTTATACTTTCTTGTTACATTTCCACCAAAAAGTGTACGATTTATTGTCTATCCCCAGCAATGATACAGAATTCAAATACTTTTTGGTACGGCCGGCGCATAAAATATCATAAAATTTCTTCTATCTCGTCTGTGTTCGATAAATGTAATACTTTATGTGTATTTGGAACGGGAATACAGTCAAAAAGTATGAAGTATGATATTTTTTTACAATCATTTTATATTGAAGTGAAATAGGATTATTTTTGTGTCGGTTCCTCAGTACACTCGATCAAGTAAGGTTGCAATTTTTTTGTTGTGCTTATTTTTATGTTTTCACGCAAAAAATCGGGCAAACGTAAACGATATCACATGTGGCCGAATTTCTAAATTTTGTCTCCGCAGCCAAGTCAAAATTTCAATTAATTGATTGACTGTGTAAAAAAATTATAAAATATAAAATATATATGTATATATACATGTATATAATATATACATAAACATAAGTATATGTAGTTTTTTAAAGTGAATAGAATATATTTTCCTCGTTGCTCGGGTTAAAACATTTTCACTAAGAACAAATTTCGTTTTCACGTTAAAGTTTTAAACAGTTTTCACGTTAATGGTAAATCGGAAGCTGCTCGCTTCTTTCATTGTTAAAAGGACATAGAATGAAACTATGATATGAATATTTGGGATTTCCGTAGTATTTCTTAATCTTATTCTTATAACGGATTACTGACTTGAAAAATGTTAAGCTGTTATCATTAGCAGATTTCAAGCTGTGTCCATTAACAGTTTTCTCGGTTTATATTATCAACTCAAACTCTGCTAATCGACATATTTCCATAAATATCCTACTAATGTAAGTTAATCCTAAGACCGCATGTCGCACGTACTTAGCTAATTGGTCGTCTGTGTGCAAGGTTAAGTTTAGCCATCCTCACTACAAAAACATTTTTTTAAATGACTTTAAATATCAAATCGAAGTTTGCAAAATTAATTTAATATAATGAGGTGGATGATTTCTTAGAGAATCATGCTCCAGGTATAGGGCATGTAATAAGGTAATGTGTAAATGGGTAAAGCGACCGTTTACACATTATCACACTATTTTCCGATTCTCTAAAATTTGAAAATGCTAAGTGTAAATACTCAAGTAAAACTTCCGTCAAAAATTAACTCAGATTTTTTACCTTGGGAAAGGTATTTTGTGTGTGCGTTTTTGAGTGCATTAGCGCGAGATATGAAATTGATCACAAGCAGTTTAGGTGATGATATAACAAAATGTACTGAGAGCAAATAATAAAATACGAACTCGATATAACTCACGATTATACCGCATAATTCATTTAAAGTATGATTTTAGATGGGAATATGGTGGTTATGATTTAGTGAACGGCTCGCGCACCTTTAAAAAGGGTCCCTCTATTCCTGAAGACGATACGAATCTGTGTACGAAACGAAAATCCAATTCGATTCGTAAATGCTTTGGTATTCCTGAATACGAACGTACAGTATGTTTTAATTTTTGTAGTGTAGGCAAAGGGCAATTTTTTTTTACGTGAAACATTCTTAACATAACAGAAAATAATATAAATTTACTGGAAATATTTAATTAGTGTAAAATATTACAAAAATTTTAATTATTATGTTTAAACTAAAATTTCCAGTTTTATTTTTATTTTTTTTCATTCGGGTTTGACATAACATTAATGAAATGAAGTTAGGTTCATAAGTAATTGACGTATAGTATCATTATGTTTTTTATCACGTTTGCCCGAGGAAACGCTAGGAGTTTAAAACTGAAAATAAACATAAGCTGTATTTTATTTGATAATTTACAACAACAATTGCACTATTGAATTCCTTAGTAGGAATTCGTCGAATTCCTGCATGCTAAACTGACGGAATTCAAAATCGAATTCATCGTTTAGTTTGCCTATTTTACGCTGGGTGCGCTAGACCAAATTGTTTTTATGCTGTGTGCCTCAGAAGACTTTTCAAACTAAACTTTTGTATGACCCAGTAATTCATGCAATATTTAAATAGATGTCACTACCAACAGCCAAAATTAAAATAAACCAAAAAGAGCCAAATAGAAAAAAAATTAAAAAAATGCATTGAGCAAGAAGGAAACAAAAAATCAACAACCCAGCTTTTTATGTATCACAAATAAACGACATAACCAATAAACATTAACTGAAATATTAATGCCTTATTTATTTATCAAATATTAGAAATATTATTTCAATTAAGCCCTAGCTGAAAATAAATACTACCTATTTAAAAATATTTGACATCTATTTTTATTCCTAAAGGCATTGCCCCATGCAAAACGGAATTTGAAACCGTCAAACCCAATTTTTGGCTAAGTTGCTTAACTTTGCAATATGAAAACTATTAACAAATAGTTCTAATCTATAAGTTTCATCTTATTCTACGAAAATTTTATTAAAATTGATTTAATTTCATTCAAAAAGCCCCAATTTTATGTTTTGCCGTCCGTCAAGCAAAAATCCGTCCGTCAAAATATAAAATTGGATTTTTTTGAATGAAATTAAATCAATTTTAATAAAAAATTTTACGAATAAGATAGAACTCATAGATTCGAACTATTTTTTAATAATTTTCATATTGAAAAACAAACAATTTTGTCAATAATTGGATTTGACGGTTTGATATGCCGGTTTGAAGTTTGTGCATGGGGGCAATGCCTTAAAACATAATGAAATAATGTACATAAAGTACATTCAAAATAAGTTTTTGTTTAGGACTTTTTACACTTTCTGCCGTAGGCACTTGGCGAAACACACTTAATACACACATTTTTAAAATTTTTTAAAAACACTTGTTAAATATTTCCCAAAATTACAAAAGGTTTAAAAAATCACTCGATCGATTTCGGCTTATTAGGCCATCATCAAGAGTATCTACTAAACTGTGTTTTTGTTTAGAGTATTTGAATTGTCATTAGGTACATTTGAATTGAGAGCGGTATATAAAATAAAATAGCTCTTACTAATTATTCCCATTCCTAGATGTCACTTAACACACCAAATACAAAAAACAGAGCTTCGGGCTGAGTAATCGATGTGAAAGAAATTATTTTACGTAAAAATAACATAATTTCTTTTTATGCAATGGTTCATTTTTAGTAAACTTATAAAAAAAATTATATTAATTAATTATTATTATAATTTAGATATTTAATTACTATCGATAGCAGCCATCAAAAATATGTTTAACCGAAGCAAAAATCAGACCAAACGATTAAAATATCGGTTCGATCCCCTGTATAACAGTGAATTTTATTTTTTTGATGGTTTGTATCTACATATATCTGTCTCAGTCTCTTTTACCGAAGTAAGAGATTCAATTGAAATGTCAAACTGATATTTTGTGATTTTTTCCAAACTAACCCCGAGTTTGAAAGTTTTTTCTAAATTAATTTGTTTAAAATGCAATTAGTTATTCTTTTATAGACAAATAACATGTACAATAAACAAACGGTGACTCCAATAAAATTATTTTTGTTTTAATTCGTTGTACTACCAAATCCATCTTATGTAAATTACAATTTGCATAGTAAAAATTTATAATATGGGATTACCCGGTTTAATTCATTACATTACATTATGATGTAAATGATTGGATTACTTAAGGTAAATACCCGAGTAACCACGTGTCACAAAAAAGCGACAAAAATTTCACATAAAATGGTGATTGGTGGAAAAAAATGTGACAAAAAGTTGTCACAATATGGATGAGAAATGGTTGATGCGGTTGACGCCGATTGTCACGCGTAAACGAACATTTTGTAAATCAAATTTGTCGGTTTTTGGTGGAATATTTTTGAAATATTTGTTAAATTTTCAGTCACAAATTCGACAGTTTTTTTATGGTAATAAAGTCAAATATTTATTGACATTTTCTGAATAATTGGTGATTTAACTGTGGAACTATTTATGAACTATTTGTTGAAATTATAACCACAAATTCGATAGTTTTTTTATAATAAGCGTATTTTGTTGAGAAAAATTTAATTCGAATTATTTTGGAATTATTTTTTTTTTAAGAAAATAAGCCACGATTTATTTTCTCGATTTAATTTTTGTATTCTATGTTGGTACTTCTCCTGTTTTTCATTCAAATGGTTACGTATTTTTTTGTTCCGAGCTCGAATTAAATAACTCAAATTTTTAATTCGAATTATTTAACTCCTGTCACGTACAATTGTTGTTGTAAATTTCTCAACAAAATGCACTAAATATCACTTAATTATCAACAATTTTGTGGATATTTGTTGGTTTATTGATTCAATTATGTGTAAAAAAAATTTTATGACCCTACTTAGATAGTTTTGTAAAAAATACTCCATTGTATAGTTTATTTGATATTTTTATTATTATTTATTTTAAAAAAAATATCTACCAAAAATGTAGAAATCTCAAAATCGCCCCAATACTTTAACCCGAGCCGAGAGTCAATACAAAATGTCTCGACTCTAACAAATGAAAACTTTCCATGAGTTTTCTATGTGGTAGTTTGGTTTCGTGCAGATAAGCTCGCACAAACAAAAAGTTCGGTCTACTCATCAGGTACTCAGGTAGCTACGACCAAACACGAACTACCAAAATAAAATTCCAACTTCATACATTAAGTATGAGGCAAGAACGTAATGACTTAGCGAATTATAAATTCACCAAATCAAAAATGAATTTACCGCCCCGGTGGCACAGTTGTTAGCATGCTTGCTTTAAGCCCCGGGGGTCCCGGGTTCGAATCCCGGCGGGTGAGGAAAAAATCACGGCTGGTTAAAGTAAGAATCAATGAATTGATCACTCATTGTCCGTTGTAAGAATGATTACGGAACTTCAATATGAAGCGGCCAAATCCCTCTATGGGATGTAGCGCCAGCGAAAAAAAAAAAAAATGACCAAAATCTTTTTTTTTTGGGGAGTAAAATGAACATATATTTTGTCACAAAATACCCGCATAAATAAGTTCCAAATTGGCAACTTATTTTGTGACAAAAAGGAACTTACATTTTGTGACAAATTGGTGACTAACAATTTTTTTTTTTGGGTGGTAAAATCAACATTCATTTTGTCACAAAATACCCGCATAAATAAGTTCCAAATTGGCAACTTATTTTGTGACAAAAAGGAACTTACATTTTGTCACAAATTGGTCTAAAATTTTGTGATCACCATTTTTGGTTACTCGGGTAAAACATTCCTTTAAAATCCACTGTACATAAAGTTGTAAATTAAATAAAATTAATGTTTTTTTAGAATACAATAAAATAATCACCGGACATGATTGTGATGGGCCAGTCAATAGCAAATCTGACAAATTGAGTGACAATCTTAAAGAAAGTGCAACTTGGATACTTTATGTACACATATTTGGTGAAGACTACCTAGAGTAGATATCGTTCTTGCATAGGTTTATTATTTATTACTAGAACAGTTTTTCTACCTGATGTAATGGAACTATCGGAATTATATAATTATCATTTTAATCTACCTAGTCTAATAGAATGGTTTCGCCTAGCCGCATATTCTGGTTGGAACTTTGAACTAATGAGAAATATTATAGTTTTTTATTTCAATTTCATTTTAGTTTTAATAATTAATCAAACAAATTTTTGACGTATTCATTGTTTGAAGTTGTCCTGAATATGGGGAATTGTTCCGCAGAACATGTAGCTCAAAAGTTTTATTATTAGGCCAATATGGCAGATAGTATTGAGTTATTGTGCATGGAATGGAAATTGTATCTACCATAATTTTTCTGGCTGAGATTTCGGTTAAATGAGAATCTCTTTCAATCCTTTATACAAAGAATTATCCATTAACACTAATTTTCGAATGACTGAAGTGTGACTGAGTCTGGAGAACGCGAACACTTCAATTCAGATGGAACATAGTGGCCAATACTAACAATACGCCACTGATATTAAAACATCATAATCATTTTTGTTATTTCCGAAAATTTGGGGACTTCATCATTCATCCTTATTCCTTCTGCCTGGCACGGGATGTTAATTGTTATTACCTAGAATTAGAAATATATGCGGTTATTATTGAAGTATAAAGGAGATTACATTTTTATTGATTGGATTTATTGCAGATTGGTAAGTGTTGGCGCCACCACTGAATACACGACCGGTGCGAGGCCTGGTGGTGAACATCTTGAAGTAACCAATTTCCCTTCGTCAGGCAACACCAAAAACAAAATGGAAAAACGTCAAACTACGCGACGTGTTTTTACTGTTTTTAGTCGGTCTTCTCTCTTCGTCATCAATCGTCATAGAAACAACAACGTGCATCAAAACAGTGGCCAGTTTATTCAAATAAAAATAAAAACATAATCGATAATAATCTCGTGTAATAATCATCGTTTTCGAAGAAATAATAATAATTAATAATAATTATCAAGTGAAATAAAAGTAATCTGATTTTCGTTTTAATTAAAGTATTTTATTTTTTCGTGTAAATCAAAGTGCCCCCCTTTTTTTTGTGAATACTCTCGTCCATTCGACAAGACAATCGCAAATCTGCTAAGCCATCGTGGTTAACAAAATTGGTCCTTCAAACCGGATGTGTGCATAAAATCAAATCGTAATAATTCACGTATGATTCATCAAGTTTTACTCATCGTGTGTGGCACACATTATCATAAAATCGTATATCGTATAATTGTCTTCGAGAGTATTCTACATCGTTATAAAAGAAGTCACGTGTTCATCAATTCTGTACTCCAGTGAATATGACACTACAGGCAAAGCAGGCGTCGCTCTAGGAGACTCTGGAACGGGCCCTCAAACGTAGTAAGGAGTTAAGTGAGGATACCGAAGTCACAAAAGAGACAATCGAAGTCCAGATTAATCACCTGGAACAAAAGTACACGGGATTTTGAGATACACAAGACAAGGTCGAGGCAGTGTGTGGTGAGAATGAGTCAGAGCAACAATTCGGCATTCGAGAACAAATCGAGGAGTATTATTTCGCCACAAGCTCAAATCTCAAAACATTATTGAGAAAATTTACCTCGGCGACTTCAACACATGATGTCAAAGCAATTCCAGTCGATGCTGCCACACCACAACAATCAATCGAAATTCAGTTACCACGCATCAAGGTTCCTGTCTTCGATGGCAATTACGGAAATTGGACGGAATTCGAAAGTTTGTTCACTGATCTGATCGACAAGAATCCCAGATTGACAAATTCGCAGAAGCTCCATTACCTGAAAGCAAATCTAACTGGTGAATCTGCTACCCTATTGAGAACGGTACAGATCAGCGATGCCAACTACACAGAAGCATGGAATAGCCTCACCAATCGGTACAAACATCGACGTTTCATCATCGACAGTCACCTCCATCGATTCCGAAATATGCCCACAGCCCTTCATGTATCCGCAATCGGATTGAGGGGCATCATCGATACCTCTACAGACACAGTTCGAAGTTTGAAGGTTTTGGCCGTTCCGGTAGCCACCTGGGATATCATGCTCGTCAACATCATCGTCGACAAACTCGATCCAGAAACTCACCGTCAGTGGGAATTGACACTAACTCGAACGAAGTACCCCACATATCAAAAACTTATGGATTTCTTGGAGACTCGATGGCAATCATTGGAAATGATTTCCATGTCCAAGTCAAATTCGTCGCGACCAATCACATCATCGTCAATACGTCGAAGAAACGAGCCAACAACACCTCGTTTCCCATCAACAGCTCAACCAACGTCATCTCGCTCGAGTTCGAAGCGCGAATCTTCATCGCAACCGTCTCATTCGTTCGTCGCTACTTCGATTTCAACCAATTCGCTGAGCTGTCCATTCTGCAGCGAGGAACATAGTGCGTTCCAGTGAAGCAAATTTAATTCATTATCGTTCGATCAGAAATCAAACAAAATTCGTGAAGACAATCTGTGTTTCAACTGTTTACGGAAGGGACACCGTAGCACAGAATGTCGTTCAAGTTTTTGCCAAGTCTGCAACCGCAGACATCACACCCTACTACATATACTGGACGGGTCATCTCGAACTCCAGTCACCAACACAAGTAAAACATCGAATGACAACTCGCCAACTGCCGAAAATTCGAACAATGCTAATTCGCATCACTCCACATCGCCGCTGACAGATGTATTACTCGCAACAGCAGTTGGGATCGTCGCAAACGGAAAACAAGATTTCACCATTCGAGCCCTGCTTGACTCAGGGTCTCATTTCCGAAAACGCCATAATTCGGATTGGCTTAAAACCTAAAACAGCCTCAATCTCAATTAACGGAATTGGTGCCATTGAAGCAGCCAAATCACAATCGATTGTCGAATTCGTTCTTAAATCACGTGTTGATTCAAGATTCTCGATTTCCATCAAAGCAGTTGTTGTCGAAAGGATAACTGGCATCTTGCCATCGCAGTACATCGAATCGCAACAGTGAGAACATCTACACGAGCTACAATTAGCCGATCCTCAGTTCAATCGTCCTCACAAAATCGACGTGCTGCTTGAGGCAGATGTCCTCGGAATGTTTCATATGGGTGGATGCATAAAATCTGTCAACGGTTCGCCATTCGCACAAGAAACCAAACTGGGACATATCTTGTTTGGGAGATTCG